>ML769341.1:1894136-2347522 GCA_009732865.1 Stipitochalara longipes BDJ
GTTTCCCAAACTCCTCATTCTATGGCAACTCCTGCTCCTCACTTCGATGACAACGCCAGCGTCTTCAGCAGCAGTACACAGCAATCCGGTCGCGTCTTGCGAATTGCCCGAAAGGTTGTCAATAGCTTTGGTCAGGTCGATGAAATTGTCGAAATTGTGAAGGATCCCCGTGTCATCAGCCAGTATCTTCGTCGTCGTCGTGAAATCGAAGCTCTCGATACCGAGTAAGTAAAAGTCACAACAGTGAGCTGTATAAGGGCGCATTTGCTAACTTTAAGTACAGTGTCTACAAGATCATCCCTTCTGGCGACCCCGAGAAAGATCGTATGGCTAAGCTCCGGTATGTATTAACTTGGCTGCTGACGTTAACAGAACTAAATTTTTCTAGCCTTAAGGAGGAACTCTCCCGCCTGGAGCGCAATCGTGATCGCCGCCACGCACGCGAGAAGCAAAAGGGCCGTCTTAACTCTCGTCTCTCCCCCGGACCCAGCACTGCCCAATCCCCCTCGTCGACTCCCGCCCCGACTATCGAGAAGCCAACGGGTACGACACGCAAATGTGCCAACTGCGGACAGGCTGGCCACATCAAGACCAACAAAAAGTACTGCTCCAATTGCGAATGATCAGCTTCTCTGTTCACAACAGCCATCAACGGGCTCGAGCTTACTCAATAGCTCGGCCTCGCGATGAGCTCCCCATATCGCAGCGATTTTCATTCTCGCATCTACTTTCTTCAGACTCTGTAGAATCACGTATGCTAACACTTTACATCCAGGCTTTGTCCGATGCTCAACGGCACGATGAAGCAAGAAGACATGGCCCCGAACCACGGCGGCTTTGGCGCTATCCAGGCTCCTCCGTCCTTCGCCTAAACCTTCCCACCCCACGAAGCCTTTTGCACGATTCATCTCGAGTTTCACGCGATCTGGCGACGTTCCATCTCGAATGTCTTTTATTTCCTTTTTGTACAGTATTCCGAAAACGAACGACACAAATTCACAGCATACGAGCGGCATTATCTGGCGTTTCCGGGAGATACCCACTTGCATCACATTAGCATAAGAGGAGCATTTAAAAAAAACGGCGTTTTTGTGTGTGAGGTTTTTTTGTAAGACTAGTATTTATGGTTTGCATGCATGGAAGGCGTTTGAGAGTCCTTTTACCTCTCTGCATGGTAGAAGCTTTCTTGCTTGCTTGCATTTCTGTTCCTAGCTGCTTGGTTGATTTAGTTCTCGAGCACTTGGTTGAGTGGATTTGCTTGCTTGCTTGCTTTATGCATGGGATTTAGAATTTTCATATGGAGAGATGAGAGTGGTTTATTTCATTGCATGGTGGAGGGTGGAGATGGAGCTGGTTTGTTCCCGTTGCTTGGTTGATTCGGTTCTCGAGCTTGCGGTAGAGCGGACGGCTGGTTGTTGCGTTGCGGCTTGGTTGATTTAGTTCTCGAGTCTGCGGGCGATGGCTGGTGGGGTGCTTCGATGGTCTCTACTTGATTGCAATGGATTGAGTATTAATGAAATGGATAATTGAATCAATGTTCAGTTTGGGTTGTGATGTGATCTGATCTGATCGATACAAACGATTCTCAATTCCCACGTCACTACCTTTTGAAATGCACTTATGGTTGTAAGGGTTACCTCTTGAGGTCTACTCACTTCAAGACCGCGGAAATGCAAGATGTAGGATAAACGGAGACTTCGGAGGGAGAGGTTGAGGATTACAAACGCAAGTCTACGACCAAAGGAGCAGAGCATTGCGCTTTCATTCTTCGACGACATCAAGGAAAAGAAAGATAGGAACGTGAGTTGTTAAGAGGGAGAGCTGTGCTCTCTATTGTTCATCCTCCACTATATACATCTATCAATCTATATACAAGAAATAAATTCTCTTTCCAAAACCTCCCTTCATTCGTTCATGCTTGCTTGCTCAGTCCTATCTATCTATCCTTCGCTCCGCAGAGGTGATCGGAGGTCAGGAGTGCTCGATAGGGTTGCTGCTTTCCGTAACTCAAAAGCAGCCTACTGCCCCCCACTCCCTCTCTTCCGAGAGAAAGTGGACGAAATTGAAGAGGAGGATGGTCTAAGTTCTGACCATCCATCCTCTCGGAGATGGCTCATACCGAACCAAAGGATTCATGCTGATCTTCATTCCTGTCAGCATGTCGTGCATGTCATCGTTGCTGACTGCATCGATCTCGTGGAAGGATTGTGGAGATCTTGATCTTGACCCCCAAGGCGTGAAGGAGGGTGGGTGAGTACTGCGCCACCGGTACCCAGCTCTCCCGAGGAGGAGGGAGAGGAGGATGGAGAGTTATGCGGCGAGAGCAACGAAGTGCACGGTTTTTGGGTTCTTGGTTGAGTGTTGCAGGTGCTCTGCTCGGGTTCGGGGGGCGAGGGGGCGGTATTGCTGAGGTTTGGGGAGAGAGGGTTGTTGTTGCGGGGTTTGAGGAGGGAGGGGTTTGGTTTTGGTTGAAACTGGAGTTGAGGTTGTCATGCTGTGCATCATTTGCATCTGCATTTGCATTTGGAGATACAGGTAGGAGGCGTGGTAGGCGGGGTTTAGAGATGGTGGCAGGCTTGGAGGAAGGAGTTCTGAGGGCCAGGGGAGGGAGGAGTGTGGGTTTTGGTTGAGGTAGGTTGGTTGTTGTGGTGTGTTTTGAGGGTGAGGGTATGATGGATTGGTCATGTTGTATGGAGTTGAATTGTAGGTTGGGAAGAGGGAGCTGGTGGTTGTGGTTGAAGACATTTTGGATGTTTGGATTCGTTGTGAGGAGAGAGTTTCGATTGTTTGTGTAGGGAGAGTTTTCGATTGGGGAAGTAGAGGAGGACTTAAGGAGGGGAATGAGGGAGATGGACAGAGGGGGATGATGGGTGAGCTACGTCTTACCCTCCCGTCTCTCCTCACTTCTTTCACTTCTCGTCATCACGATTACGATTACGGAGTTCACCCCTTCATCGAAGATCGAGGCTGTCGGTTAGGAGATGTCTAAACATAGACTCCCCTCGGGACCCATCTACCAGATTGAGTTACCCAAGCAACAAATTAAACGTCAGGTACACTGCATCATAGATGAAAACCAATGTGAGAGGAAGAGAGAGTATGGATGTTAAGCGCCGAAAGGCATCATTGAAGCATCCCGAGGGAATGGGAATAGATTATCTAGCTTCCATGGCTTGACGTAGGAGTCTGTAAGTGGACGAGAGGAGGCGTGATGAGGTGGCAAGGGGGAGGTTGTTCTATTGTGGGATACAGATCAACTTCAAACGGGGTGTGATGGATGCAAGGGCTCGGGTATTTGTTTCAGTAGGGATAGGATAGGAAAGGAAACGTTTACGGTTCTCTGGGGAAGGGATGGGATGGGTTGGGATGGGATGTGCTGGCATGGGTGACAGAACGGGATGAGCGAGGTGGGGGAGGGGAGGGGCGTGATTAGGGACATCTGACGAAGCTGGTCGAATAGAAGGGCGTCGCTTTTGTAAGCGGTGTGCACTGGGAACTTCGTTTTGGATGCATGCAACGTGAATCGGGGCTGAAGAAAGAGTGCAGCGGCAAGTTGCAAGAGATCCAGCAAATGGTCTGCGGCCAGCTGGGCGATTTCAGGTACCGGTTCGTGCTCCGAGCTTGGGACTGGGTAATTTGGGAGATGAGATGCAGTGCTACGGTTACACAATTCTGCGGACATGGCGATGAGATATGTGATGATAGAGACAAGGAAGGAACTCGGTGAGCTGTGATGTGATGTGGTTTGTTTGGTGGGGTCGACGTTGTGCAGTGAACAGGGGTTGGGTTATAAATATATTTTTGGAACAGGCTGCAGTAGCCTATTTTTTAGGGTGCGGGTGGCTGGAGCCTCACAAGGATGGCGGGTACGACGACCACTGATGTGCTGTTGCGTTAGGAAATCGGGCGAGAGATGCTGGGGAGTGGAAGGGGGATTGGTTTGAGCGGTTACTGCAGGTAAGACGGGAAAGTATTCGAGATGAGGATTGGACAGTTGTGGAGTGAAAGGGCGGAGATGGGTGGATTGCGTTGTTGTCGGTGTAATGGGGTGAACGAGAGAACTCGGAGATATTGCAGGGGTGTCAAGTGTCGAGCGTCAAGTGTCAAGGAGGAAAGGGACAGGAACTGGCATGTGCGTGCGTGCTCTCGGAAAGATGATGATGCTTGGATGATCAGCAGATGCCCCGCCTGCTCTCCACGTTGATCGGTCAGCGTTTGAAGTTGATTGCGACATCTCGAATATGCCTTCGCCAAACTCAATCAACTACCGGTATGCCGATCTGCCTTGCGATAGCAAGCTGGTTGATATTGATATTGATCTTATCGAGGGTGTCAGAGAGTCGGCGGCAGGAACAGCTTCCGGATCCTGGCCTGGGGAGGTTGCCGAACCGTTGGAGAAGGGCCGCATGCTGCACATGCTGCACATGCTGGTACTCGGTACGCGGCAGGACGACCTCGCTATTGAAAGTATCGAAGTATCGAAGTATCGAAGTATCACGACGCAACACCAGAATCCTGTTAATCCTGTTCATCTCTGCAACATTTCAAACACAGGAAAGCTTTCAGCTGTCGGAATTAGTAGACTTGTTTCCTCATTGGACTCACCAAAAATCCTTCACGGCACAGTGTTTGACCTGTGCCAATTCTCTCGGTGATGTGGTGCTGTTCGGCCTCGAATACCGGGATGAAGCTGTCGATGCAGTGTACCTGCATATTCTACCAGCATCCCGAAGACAATAATAGCAACAGGTCCCCAAAATATGGACGGGTTGGACAGAAAATCTGGTAACCTAGGGCTCAATCTGTTCGGCACGTTCTGCTCTGGCTTCTGGAAGCACACAAACTCGGTGCGACGTCCTCGATAGTGAGGCATATGCACATAATTTGCGGCCATTGCGGCCATGGCACTCCCTGGTGATCCCCAGACTCGAGGCTGAAGGCAACCCTCACGCAGCATTTGTCAGTAATATGCACCGAATGGGGGCTAATTTGCCAGCGATGGGATTGGTGCCAAAAAGGCCCTGATGCGGGCTATTTTGGGACCATTACCCCGGTCGTGTCAGCCGGGACAGGGGAGCTCGCGAGGGCGTTGGATGTCGGGTAGTCGTATAGGGCTTGTGCAGCCACTCACGGAGCTGAGGAGACAGCCATGACCGGGCCTGGCGCTTACCAACGTCGAGTAATTTGGCTGGCGCGGACGGGGAGGGCTGCGACAGACAGGCAGACACTGGAAACTGGAAACAAGCGACGCAGGTGTGGACCGAGGGGCGACGGGGAGAGAGTGTAGTGAGGAACGAGAAGCGAGAAAGTTTTGAAGAGCGACGAGGAGATCTGTGAGTGGTGGAGTGGCAGTGGACGACCCAAGATGGACGGAGCAGAGGAGAGAGATCTGATACGTTGAAACGAGAGATCAAACAGGCGCGCTGAGCCCGTGATTCGCTGCTGAACGGGAATGACCCACTTGCAGCTATCGACGTGGCCGCTGACTGGCTGCTTCCCGAGATTACTCATCTGCTCTCATCTGCTCCAATTCAGCGGGCCACTCACAGCTCCGCTCGTACTCCTTCATCTCCAGCCTCCTCCCTATTCGCGCACCCCCTCGCTCCTTGCTCCTCGCACGCCGCCCAGCCTCTGTCTCTCGCTCGCACTATTTCTCCCCTCCAACCCCAACACCGACCACCAGCTTCTCTATATTTAGCATCGCCATCCTCTATCAGTCTATCAGCCGGTCGACGTCGAGAAAAAAGTTGTACTCAGGTACCGTGCAGCAGCACGTCTATATCACGATCCACGCCGCCGCCTTCCACCACGCTATTCGCTCCAGCCCATCATTGTCGTGTTTCAGGACCAAGCCGGAGTTCGCAGCTGAAGCCTAGAAAGACTCGGGCGCATCACTCACTTCTTCACTCCTTCATCAAACCACAGCACAGCTCCAAACACCACCACGTCGACCAGCCTCGGCATCACCACCTCGCACGCGTCTACGCCGCGCCCTCGTCGTCGCCGCCGCCGATTCCATTCCTTCCAGAAGCCCGACAGATTTGATGTGCGCGATCGTGCCACCGCATTGATCCCCAGCCGATAGCACATCAGGCTGTTTCCTTTCTGTCATTTGGGTTTTCTTCACCGCAGAGAGCGCTGGATCAATTCATAGAACCTTCCTATCTTCCACAAGCTCGGCGCGTCGCCGTCATGGGGAGAAGAAAGATTGAGATCAAGGCTATCAAGGATGACAGAAACCGCTCAGTGTAAGTCTTTGCGCCGCCGCCGTCCGGAGAGTGCAAGCTGATCAGAGTTTCCCCAACAGAACGTTTCTTAAGCGCAAAGGTGGCCTGTTCAAGAAGGCGCATGAGCTCTCCGTTCTCTGTTCCGTCGATGTCGCGGTCATAATCTTTGGTAATAATAAGAAATTGTACGAATACTCGAGTAGTGATATCGGAGAGATCTTGACGAGATACCAATACGTATGTCTACCCCCGAGCTCTGCGAGCAGGACACAAAGCTAATGGTGCTACAGTATGGAGGTGCAAATGAACATAAGGGCCCCGGGGACTTCAGTGGGAAGGGAAAGATGGATGACGATGATGATGACGAGGACGGATCTGGTCCTTCTCACCATGGATCAGTCGAGCCGCAAATGATGCCCCCCCAATTCCAAAATCAACCTGCATACCAACATATCCGACATCATACACCATCTGCCTCTCCTCCCATTCCAAACGGTGTCTTCCCGCATCACCAGCAACAACGACAACATACTCCTCAGCCGCAACCTGGATCTCGCCCTTCTTCAAGAAATGCACCGAGAAGAGCAAGCTCCAATCTTGTACCACAGCACCCACAACATCCACCACCCTCCAATGGATACGCGTACATGCCAAATCCGGCTATCTACAATCCTCATAATGGGCCACCTCTCCCACCGCATCAGCAACATGGTATTCCACAGCATATGCAGGGGCCCCCAATGCAAGGTCCACCACAAGGTGTGCCTCAGCAAGGGCCAGGACCGCAATATCCAAATTATGGACCTCCGCAACCGCAACAACATCCTCACCAGCAGCAAGTTCAGCAATTGTATGTGGAAGAACAACGAAGAGCCTCTATGCCTCCGGCTTTTCCTCAGCAAGAAAGGCCGCAATCGCGCCCTGAGTCTTCTCCTCCACAGCCTCAACAACAGCAACTTCCTCAGCAACAGCCACAACATCAAGAGCAAGAAGAGCCGCAACCTCCGCAACAACAGATGCTTGAGCCCGTAAAACGCATGTCTGTCAAGTCGAGGAGCATCTTCACGCCAATTGATGAATCCCGGTCTATTCTCTCACAGCATTGGGCGTCGTCAACCTCGAATGCCGAACAGCCACGCAGTGAGCCTGCACCTACCTCAAATAATCGGTCACTATCTGTAGATACAGGGGCTGTAAGGATTAAGACATCCCCACCACCGCCAGCCCGCTCCAATACACACAACAAGAACCGCAACGTCTCTATATCCTCAGCTGCAGATGGCTTCACACCACCTTCACGAACAAACTCTGCTTCAGTATCTGGCAAGCGTCCTGTTCTGAAAGTCCAAATCCCCGACGAGCCCTCAGATGGTGGCAGCGCAACTGCAGACTCTGAAGCCAGTCCGCGGTCTAGCACCAACGCAACATCCTCGAATCGCCGTCCCAACGGTCAAAATTCGGATTCTCATTCATCAGGCGTCGTCCTTCCCCCACCCTCTCCATCCGCCTCTGCTCTCCTCTCGGCTGGAGCATCAGGCCCACCAAACCCCTTCGCCCGTCCGCATCCCGTCTCCCAAACTTCGCAAACCAACTCGAATAACGGGAACATGATCGACACGCCCGTCTCCGCTCTCCCATCCCGCTTCATGAACAATGAGTTCCTCCCATCTCCAAGCTCCTTCTACCCAGATTGGAACTTTAGAGGCAGTGACTCAAATACTCTTCCCAGCCCACTGAACTTCGCAACACCAGTTGTGGGCACGGGACCGAGTTTCTTGCGAGAGGACAGCGGGAGTCGAGAGGGTAATGGGCGTGGTGAGAAGAGGAAGACGCCTGAGGGCGAGAGCAGTGACGGGGAGGGCGGGGACCAGAAGCGGGCGAAGCTTGACTGATCACCTCCCCTTACCTTTCCCTCTTCGCCCTCGCTTCTACCTTTTATATTCTGGTGTTTTGATGTGTTGATATACGGACTTGGCAACAAAAAATTCTACCCTTCTAGTTTTTTATTCTGTTTTCTGTTTAGCTTTAGCACTTCGGTGGCCAGCTCTGCTGTTTTTTATCTTATCTGCATTGGGCCGGTGTCCTGGGCGCTGCTTTTTCTCGGTTTCACATTGTATGTTTTGTTGGTATGGATGGATGGCGGGGAAAAGGGGAGGATTGGATTGTGTTTCATGAGAGATGGATTTTTTGTAGATACCCTTGCTTCTAGGGTCGGCGTTTTTCTCTCTTTTTGGATGATTTTTTTTATACTTTTTTTTTTGCAAACTGCATGGGGAGGTGGGTGCTTAGATGGACGTGATGAATGAAGATATTGCATCAATTATTCCCCTCTTATACGTGAAACTTGTCTTGATGTACGCGGATATCTTCACCGATGGCCTGTTGGTGAGACGGTCGGTATGTGGAGTGCTGAGAATTTTCATTCTGAGATCTATACACGTTGAACATTACACCTTAACGCCTGAGAGACGATTACAGGAGTGGAGATTTAAGGTAGGCGGCCGGGACTCTTGAGTATCAGACGACGGGCCAGCGTGACACCGCGACTTCTACCTCGCCCAGCAAACTTCTTCGTCAGCGGGTCGAGATGGAGCATATATCTACCCCATCCCCATCGTTTGGCTGGAAAGCTCGCTTTATCGTTTGCAGGTACGGCGAATCGAGGTCTTATACTGTCATGAACGATCTTAATTGCTCGCATGATACAGCTGGACAATACTATGTCACTCAGAACACCAGATTCGAATCCACAGTTGCTCATGGAGTTGGAGACGCCGTATCACATCTTCACATCACTAATCAAATGCACCACCTGTCATTTTCTCATTATGACGCCTCAAATCAAAGAACCTGTGACTCGTGAATACCAACTCATTATTTACATTGTGCTGGCAACTTTTTTACTTCTTGCTAACAGCCGAGTCCACCTATAGTAGACAAAAATCAAAACCCAAACAGGGACTGCGATAGTCAGAGAGATTCGGGTTGACATATCCAACCGCTGAGTCCAGATAAGAGCGAGAGGAAATGCGGAGACTAAACCGAATACTATGACCGACGCGAGTACAGAACTGCTTTGAAATAGTTTTGCACTGAATCGAACCAAACTTGCAAGCATCGAGCCTATCTCATAAAATAGCCATTGCAGAAACAGAGATGTAGGTATATACCCTCTTTGGACCGGTTTCCTTTTACGATCCGCATACCAGTTGACGCGTTCCTCCATGCATTGGTTAAGGTGGCGCAACCACCTGCTTCGAAGTACCAATCGAACCAAATAAGCAAATGAAGTGAATGCAATTCCCAGGACAAGGAACATGGATAAGGGAGCTTCGCTGCTCAAATTCTTCAATCTGCATGCCAAAAAAAAAAAGAGACTCTGCAAAGGTTAGGGGGATGAAGAAAAAGGCCAACTCGGTCAGCTTGGTTACTGAATGAGCCTCGGCAATCGATCTTCGACTGTCAAGCAGGGCCATGTTCGAAATCAAGGAGTTCGAAACTCGTTGAACCATTTTGATCGTATCCTCAATCTGCTGGGAAAGCTCCTGGAGTCTTCCCAAGCCATCTTCCTCTCCGCTGCTTGCTTCATCTGGCCGAGGGGCTGTACCATGTAAACGGCCCCGAAACTTCTTATCTCGGTCTGGTAGAAACGAAAAGAAGTTGGCCAACGAACGTTGTAGCTCGGGTAGTTCTAATTGGGCGCGAGTTATGAGCTGCCGCCAAATGGGCAGCTGATTCTCCATCTTGATGTCGTCTAAGACCTCTGAGTTGATGGTATCGAGGACTTGATGTAATCTTGTAAGAAATTCCGTCACGTCCTGTTGAATCACCTCAAATAGTGGCATCAAAACCCCAAAATAGCTATCGCTTCCTGTATCCTCCGAATTAAAGCCAAGGATATTGCGGAAGCAACTGTGTGTGGATGCTGTTTTCTTCAGCTGCTTTCCTATTCCCTGCATAGTTGGTCGTGAAAAGAAGGCTTCCTCCAGGCTAGATTCCAGAGAAAGTCTAGGTACTGTCTGTTCGATAACTGTTGTTAAAGATGATCGCAATGTCGTTATTACATCTCGGGGTCCCTCATAGATGTCGTTGGATGTCCCTGTAAACCACGGCGCCCATCGCTTCGGTATCGACGATTTATTTTGTCTATCTTCACTGCTGTGGGCTTGTGACTCTTCATCATCCGTTCTTCCTAAGTATTGAGGTTCAGCACCATCGCTGGAATTTTTGGCCTTGAGTTTTGTATATTCTTGGTTGGTATTTGTTCAGATATTTCCGCTTTTTCGGAAATAATTGGTAGTGGATCGGGAATAAGAAGCACTATGCTATCCGTTGCGCTGCGGCCAGGATCAAACCTCGCTTAAATCAAAGGGACATTAAAAGTCCTATTTTTCCTACTCCTCTTATTTTACAAAACCTTTATAAAGATTAAAATAAACTTCATATAGCTTTATTTCATAAGACTAGCTATTATTTAATATGAGGAGTTATATTTATTTATTTTATATATAAATATATTTAAGTTCGAAGTTAGGAGGAAACTGTTAAGCGAGGTTTGATCCTGGCCGCAGCGCAACGGATAATAAGTGAAACGTTCCCAATAATTATATTATTTCAAACTGACCAACTCGGCAAGTGGAATTCGGAAGCATTCCGATCCATAATGATGCACTTTCTTCCCACCCACAGAGTCTCTTCATATGAGTCGTGGTCTTAGGGTCCATCCATAAGTCCCATTCCGATCTGAATATGTTTGGTTGTATTTGACAAACTGTGGCTTCAACTTCGGATTTCGAGATATTTCTAGCATCGTTTAACAGACCACCACGGGTAAGCAGTTTCTTCAAGTCAGACTTCGAGTAGGGGGCAATAGGCAGTCTCCATGCCGGTCGATACCATTTGATCGAAACGTGGGATTTTTTCATGCTGGATGTCTTCCAAGAACGTGCTGACGCATCAGTATAACTGGCACTTCCGTACCCTGAGTTTATGAGGTGCTCCTCGAAAAACTCCGGACTGATTCTAAATCGAGTACCTATGAACTCTATGGTAGATGGACAAAGATCTTCAACGACGATCAGACGCTGTGTAATATCTGAGGGTGGGTTGCCTAGCTGCTCTGAAAACAGACTTATATTATCTTTTCCGACTCTGGAAATCCGTGAACGGGAGGGTCCAAAGTAGTCTACATAACTAATGTTGATATTATCATGTCGAGAAAGGGGTCGGAGTTTTAGAATGCGCCCGCTTTTGAGGTTTTCAATGCTTTCGGCAGCTTCTTGGACCATATCAAAGTATATGGGATCGTGTGCATCGAGTTGGAAAGATTGCTCGTAGGACGAACGTGGTTGGGGCTGTATGTCCGGTTCCGATGCTGGAAGTGGGATCGTTTCCGCAAGAGCTGGCGCTGCGAAAGAAGAGTTCTCGTGCCTTACAAGCATCCCATATGATGAAAGGAGCCTTGTTTCCCTCATTGTTCCTATGAGTCGAGGCTCATGTCCAGTTTCTGTTTCTAGGCTATCTTTGCTAGGGAGAGAAGTCGACGGAGATGGGGAAAGTGGTTCATTTGCCACATCGAAAACTCCTCCATTAGATCCTTTATTTGCATAGCGCAATATTTCATCCAAAGAAGAGCGATTTCCCTGCACAATTGCTTCTTCGAGGGGCGAGCTATGTAGAAGAAGTGGTTGAGGCGTAATTGGAGCCTCGTTAGATGCGATATCGACTGTTTGTTGTGGGAAAGTGTTGTTTCTAGAACTTTGTTCTTGACTTTCACAGATAGAAGGCACTCTCTGGTCTTCACATACAATTTTTTCAGGATCTGAAGTGCCTTCTTGAGAGTAATAAACAGGCTGTTGAATGCTAGGCGAGGAAGCTAAAGCGCCTGACATCTGAAGATGGGTCACAACAGAGTCGTCCATCACGTCGAAATCTTTGCCAGTGGATATTCCGGTAGATACTTCCATGTATGTCGAGATATGTAACCACCTGGGTAGGATGCTTGGTGCAGAGTAGCCAACATGTGGCAAGAATGGCTATGAGAACACACAAGTTAGCGATCCAACACTGAAATTCATTATTTGTGATTGGTCTGTATATGGCTTACTTATTATTAATAGAGGCTTCACTTACGAGACTGTACTCAAGTGCAACGCGTTGCAGGATGATAGAAACGTGGGAAGAGCACTTCTGGTTCAAAGGTGTTTTTCAGTTGCGGCTGAGCAGATTGTTGGGAAAGTGGCGTTGAAATTCCAATCACATCTGGATCATAAAGGCACAGTGATGTAAATGATAAACAGTATAAGCTGAGAGTAGAAGGATCGACAGGTAGTGAAATGCCCTGACGTTCCACCAATCAGCAGGGTAAGCTAACCTAAAAGGGAACCCTCTGCGAGCCCAAGTGCTTAGCCTCACTACTAATAGGATGGAAACAACCCGCCCCCATAGCATGAGATCCTCGATTAAATCCTTGAAGTTATGAAGAAAAAAAATTCGCGTGTGCATTTTGAGACTGGGGGGTGGCAGTTGGAGCAGCGATCATGTAGGCTGTGAAATCGCAGAAGGTTCCGGTTGTAGATATTCATCTGTATATCAGTGCGCGCAGGCTACCCGAAGAGGATACGAAAGTGGCGTGCGAAGAACAAATTGGTCTTCGTGAACTTTATCCGGCTTGAAGAAAGCAATAAAGTTTTCGTCTATCTTGAGAGATATAAAAATGCCAAAGTCGCCGCATATTCTGCAACAAAATTCTATAAGATTTCGTACGATTGACTAGTCACCCATAATTTCATCGAACATGAAGCTCTATCTAATCTCTGTTATTTCCTCCTTGATAGGGCTAGCGTATGGAGCGTATGGAGTAGATCCATCTCTCCAGCAAGCCTTCGACTCAAGTTACGCACCCGTAACCGTGCCATGCCCAAAGGGCGTGCAGTGGATACGTCCCGCCACGGGGCTTAGTAAAGCAGAAGCAGACTGGATCTACGGACGAAAACAAAACGTTCTTTATGCCCTCGAAGAATACCTCGAACGACTTCAAATCGCAGACCTAGACGCCCCAGGCTACATCGCTCGTCTGCGCAGTACAAACTTCACTCATGTCCCAACACTAGGTCTCGCGATCAGCGGCGGCGGATGGGCGTCTGCTTTTACAGGCACCGGGGCGTTGAGAGCACTAGATTCTCGCCTTGAAGCAGCAACAAAACAGCGTACAGGCGGTTTGCTTCAAAGCATGACCTACATGTCCGGGCTCTCCGGTGGTTCCTGGCCGATCATGTCATTTGCTACCAACAACTTCCCAACAGCGGACGAAATCCTCTCTCTCTGGCAGCCACAAATCAGTCGTACGGATGGTGTCAGCAACACTTCTCAATACGCACCGACTTCCTCGGACATCTTCAAGCAGATAGCGCCGAAGCTTGAAGCGGGATATCTGGTTTCGATCGTCGCGGATTATCTGGGAAGAGCTTTTTCGTATCAGTTTGTGCCGGGTCCTACTGGCGGGTTGGGAACAACTTTCTCGGGTGTAGCGGATTTGAGCAAATTTAGGGACCATGAGATGCCGTTTCCAATCATTCATTACAACGAGATTGACGATAACGATGCGGAGTTCTTTGGATTGGACGTCCCAAATACGAATGCAACCATGGTGAGATCCCTCTGTCTTTGCTATGCGAATGGATGATGGATCCAGCTGACTGATAGTGGCAGTACGATATCACGCCATTTGAATTCGGTGCTTGGAACGGCTCGATCAGTGCCTTTACACCGACTTGGTCAATGGGGACAAAGCTTTCGGGTGGAAGTCCTATCAATGAGAGTGCTTGTATTCGGGGCTTTGATAGAGCAGGGTTTGTCGCTCCTGGAGTTCTCCACGGGAAAATGCTAACCTTCCCCCCAGATTTGTCATCGGAGCGAGTGCGAATGCTTTCAATTTCTGGTACATCGAAGCTTTCTCAAATGGGACTGAAGGTCAATTCTCGAAACGGGATCATCGTAAAGGGCACAACAAAAGAAGTGGAAATGAGCTCGCCAAACGAGGCTTCTCCACAACATTTCTCAGCAAGTTGCCGGCCGCCTTTCAACAAGTGTTTGGCCTCAATATCTCGCAGTCGATGTATGCCTCAATCCCAAACCCATTTCTCGACCTCGAGTCGGCCTCTTCACAAATCAAGAACTCGCCAAACTTGAGACTGGTCGACGGTTCAGAATCCGGTCAAGCAATCCCGCTTTGGGGTCAGATTCAACCGGCTCGAGGTGTAGAATTCATTATTGCATGGGACAACAATCAAGATGCTGCCCCGTACAATTGGAATAACGGAACCAACCTCTACCACACATACCTGGCTGCAAATGCCTCTGGGATCCCTTTCCCCATTGTGCCATCTGCTCCGACGATGATTAATCGGAATTATACTACCAGGCCAGTATTCTTCGGCTGCGATCCTCTCCTAACCACAACAGGCGATGCAAACGGCCCAATCGTCCTGTATCTTGGGAATGCTCCGTACAGTGCATACACGAACTATACATATTCTCAGAGCAGTACTAGTCCTGCCCAGATGAATGATATATTTGTGAATAGCTTCAACCAAGTCACGCAAGGTAATGGGACGTTGGATTCCGAGTGGCCCGTTTGCTTAGGATGTGCGGCTATTGACCGCAGTCTGGCGAAAATTGGGATGAAGAGGGCGGCGCAGTGTGAGAAATGTCTGAACAGGTACTGCTGGGATGGAAAGTATGATGATATGGACTCTGGTATTTTGGACCCGTCTTTGGTGCTTGATCCGAGCTTGGGATTCGCGGAGTGGAATATGACACATGATTTTTGAGGAGATGTTTTGGACATTCTTGCTGATGGAGATTCCCTTGAGCTTGGCGAATCACGACTAGCTTTCTGAAAAGCATTGAGAAAGTTGGTTGGCGAATCTAGACGGCTGGGTATAGACCACAACATTCCACAAGTATCCTAGGTATTGGAGTAGAGACAATGTTCAATCTTGGATAGTTTTGCCCTCCATCTTCTCTGCTAGAATTAAAGCTTGCTGGATTCCCATTGAATAACCAATCAACCGAAGAGTCTTCAAAATCTTTTGTTTGATCGTCGGAGTTGTGATGCTCACATCGCCTGCGGCGTACAGTGACAATGGAAGCATGTATCCGCCGAAAGACCGAATCAGCGGGGGATCATTTAATGGGGGGGAAGAGGTCGTTGTGGGGCGATAGACGGTGCTCTGGAAACAAGACCACGGGAATTTTGGAGCGAAGGGAGATTGTGCCGAAGCGAAATTCCTGTTGGGTAGTGCGTCGGTAGTATCACCAAAACCAAGATACTGAGGCACGCTAGCGAGAATCTCTCGCTGTAGCCAAAATATCGTATCTGTTGAGATCTGGAACTGAACCGTATCTTCCAGCTCGAAAAAGATGGGTGGTTGAGAATTGAAGCCATAGAGAAGTGTTTTGCGTATGATTTCATTGAGCGCAAGTCGCGTCGCCCTGGCAGCGTTCCAAAGCTGTGCTGAGATAAAATTCGGATAGACATGGTAATAACCTACCATTATACTATCAGGATCAAGGTCAAGATCAGAGTGGACTGTTTCGAAGGCCCAATCAGGACCAACGAAAGGTATCGCCGAACAAAGCCCATCCATTCTCAAGGCATCTCTAATTATCTGATAGGGATCGGTGATAACTCCATGTGAGATGTTGGCCCGAAATCTTGCGAGCAGCATGTGGAGATGGAAAACCTGCCACCCTGGCTCATCATTGTTGATATGCTTTGCAGCAATTTCCGCCAAATCAAAAAGGTATTCGGGTGGAGCGATTCCTGCCCTTACACAGCTAGTATTAAGCATAGAGGTTGCTTGAATGAACAAGCGAATGTCGTTTGGCTTCCTCAACCTCTCTGCTCCTCGCATTTTGAGGACAGCGGCAGCACCTCTGAGATGTGTCTCCCAGTAGGCAAGTGAACGAAGTGAAAAACATTCCACAGTCTCGAATTGTACTAACAGTAGGATTGAAATCAGTGTAGCGTCGTCTGTCGCAGTCGAGGGTTGCCCGAGGGCATTGTTGACTGCCTGGATGGCTGCGATATATTGTTTTTGTGCTGCTCGTTTCAGGTCTGTGGTACGCATGAAGTTCGAAATACCAGCGATACCAAGAGCTTTTCCAGTGGCGAGGAAAGTATCATTTACCCAGGTTGAAGGAGAGTTTGGCGTTTGTTGGTTACCGCCGATAATATGATTTGCGAAGAAAAATCCAAGGGCTTGGTCGTCCAGATTGGGTGACAGACTTGGACCAGGCCTTGTAGATAGAACCATCGAGATTGGAACGGAAATATTGTCTGCAAGCTGAATAGTTGCTGCTGATGCCTTTTCACCATGGTCATTTAGCGGCAAATTCTTGTTCCCGGACTTTGATACCAATGGGAGATCGCTGTTGTCATTCCTCTCAGTTGAAGGTGGAGAGCATTTCAGTTGTGCAGAAGTTGATAATTTCGCGGCTGAGATCTTCTCTTTGGCTCTAGCCTTCGATCTTGCCTTGTTCATCACTTTTTGACCCACTTGTTGACTTTCATCTCTGAATTTCATATCAAGCTCGCTCCGATAACCAGGACAGATCACTTCCTTCTTCTGGCAGTAACCACATCCGCCAGGTCGCTGGTCACACTTCAAAGATCTTGTTAGCTGCGAGAAGGTAGCGGGATTTGGGACTCACACGAATCTTCTTTGAACGGCAGTTCTGACACCCTGCAGAGGGTTTGCCTCCAAAGTAGACCATTGTAACGGTCCGGTATCCAACGCTTGCTACCCGTTTGCGCAAAGAATCGCCCAGAGACGCTTCAGTTGCGATTTTACCCTTAGAGGCTTGTAAAGGAAAGAAGTAAGAAATGTTGATTGCTGCTATAATGACGATGTATCAAAGGACGGAAAAGTTTTGTATACGTAAGATGTTCAGCTGTAGTTGACGCTGACATGCAGCTTACGAGCCTGATGGCGCTGGTCCGTGCGCTGGGCATTTTCTAGGCATACAAAATTTTACGAGGCTCGCCTCGAGGTCTGGAAACTCAAATCGTTATCTAATACTTTCAATCTATTATTTAAGACTTAAGAATAGAAGTAAGTAAATTCGCGTTTTTTAAATTAATAATTATCTTATTATAGGAGGGATTTTGGGAACACGATCACGTGGCCTTGCTTACCCAATGCACGTGACTTGCCTATATATATCTCGGCGCACTGTTTCAAGGCTTCAATGACAGGCTGGAGTCTGGCCAAATTGATCATAGCCTTCGTCTTCTCCTATTGCTTTTAAATTAATACAATGGTTTTTTGGACCTCCTGAAGAGTCGTAAACTTAAACCCCCCTTTTTCTTTGCTTATTAAAATCTTTTCGCGTTCGGTTATAACTTTCTTAATGCTATCTTTAGTCGTGCCCATGGCTACGAAATGGATTACGCTTGGAAATCGGTGATCGTTTTGGAAATTTCCCAGATTCTCCATTCGAAATTATGTACGTTGGGTCGATTTTCCTTCTTGGGTGCCAGGCGCTTTCTGAGGCTTTCCGTAGCAGTGTGCATAACTGTGGCGAAATGTATGATGAGCTGAGAGGCTATGGAGTACGCAACCGCAGCGTAGCATTATCTCGGCACGAGAATTTAAGTTGTATAAGACCACAGAACTGACATGTAACCCTTTTCACTTCCTTTGCCAGCTTTTCTTTGACATGAAGTATCTCATCATTTCTATCGGAATAGTCACGTTGTCTGGCTCGATTTCCGACATGGCTAGCCCGCTACAGTATATCTGGTGAGTAAGTCTCAATTTACAATATAATGCTTATTCTACTGGTGAATTGCGTTTTACGGATGAAATTAGTCTCATTTATTGCTCTGAAATTTTGGCTTCAGAGCACGTAATGTACCTAATTTCGCAATCGCTTTCTGCTGCCACAATTACATTCGCCAGTTTAATAAATAAGAGAAAGAAGCGGATCTCAGAAAAAGGATATGAAGTGGTGCGAGTTGTATGAATACTTCCCGGGTCACTTGTTGAGGTTTACGAAATCGTATAAAATGTAAACGAAGAGGATCTATTTGTAGGCACAGAGGTGCACTGCATTCAACCGTGATTGATTAGAGATTAAATATTAGAAGTTGAGCAGCCAATCGGTTTATTTTACCATTCTGATTCTAAGGGATAACGGCTCAATTCAGTTGTTCTATGCTGTTTCTACTAATGGATTGAGAGCAAAGGCTTACCGAAGCAAAAAGCTAATCTAACAATGAGCTAAGCACTCTAAAGTCAGGAGATCTTGTGACAAAGCCTGCTTACGCTCTAATTGTTGCCTATGTCCTTATATCGTTCGGACGATTAGAAAACTTAGATGGAAAATTCTTAAACCTAGCCACATCTAGAAAACATGCTTCGTATGAATGGAAGCAGGATAAGGATAAGGACGAAGTCATTACGCGAAACAGCACGAGAAGCCAGTCGAGGAGGAGAGATTGAGAGTGGTTAGCATGTTTATCTACGGTTAGTATATCACGCAAAGATCACAGGCTAAGTTATTTTTAATCACTACTTTGAAAGGTCATATAGGTATTAATAATAATATGGAGTCAGATCCAACATTGAGCGGAGGGCTCACGCTCGCTAAATATTCCTAATAGAAACAGGGGGTTAGCGAACTCCTATTCTAGGTCGATGGCCAACCTTGAAATAAACAATTGCGACACGACATGACGCAATATCGCAGGATAAAGGTGTGGAACGCGGGAATAGTTCCGTCTCTTATCTTGACCCAGACCATAATTGGCCCTCGCCACGACTGCTTTCGCAACATATGAACATTGCCTTGCGGCGTTTAACGGTTATGCAAGCGGCTTGGTAATCAGCACATGGAAGTGGGGAAACTTCCCAGCAGTGCCAACTTCGCTGATTCTTATGGAGCCGCAGTACAGATTCCCCTTTACAGATATTGGAGAGAAGCTAGCTAATCCCGTCCTAAATAACCGCATTTTCACAATCTGCCCGCGGTTCCTGCTTGTTTTTGCCAATGCACACAGCTACTTTGTGTGAACGTATAATATGTCAAGGACTACTTCGCCACCAGAGAGATTCGAGCATACGAATTGGTGCAATGACCAACCCAAGTTCAAACGCTAATCCGATTCCGACCGACCCTGTAAGCAGTGGGCAGTCTCCGTTGATTTTCATCGATGAACAGGAGCGCAAACATAACCCAAGCTCTCATTTACGAACGATCGTACGGTCCAATGCCAGAAGAAGCACTTTTCTGAAACGGCAGCTCGATCAGACGCGGATTTTCTCCTCTCCTTATTGCAGAATTATCAAACCAGAGGTAGTGGTCACCAACAAACTGGAGGTTACTGACCCCCTAGAAGCCGAAACTTCGCCCTCATCAAGTCAGCATTTTGTCAAACTCAGTCCATACCAAAGGGGACAACAAAGGCCAAGTCGGAAACGACATAACACAGAGCTAAATTTACAAGTTTACAAATATCTGAAATCGCAAACTCAACAACTTCCTCAAAAGAAGAGAGGTTCTGGTGAGGAAGATCAAGGCCGGCCGCTAGTCTCACCACGGACAATACTTGGCGAAGGGAGAGTTGATCCCTTTGATATTTATCCGATTAAGATGCAGCCTTATATGCATTACTTGGTAGATCATTGTAAGTCCTGCGTATTATTCCTTAACGAAGGTCGTTTGACAATCTCGGTACAGATGCTTCCGTTTGCGCCTGGGGCATGCCCAAAACTCCCAATGCCGGATTCACATACATACATACGAAGTGGGTACCACTCTGCATGGATAATCAAATGCCTTTCAAAAGCATGCTCTTGGCAGGAGAGACAAGTCTCAGGGGGCACCAAGGTCTTGATCCTTGGTATGTCACTCCTCTCAGAATAGATGGGTACACTCTAACATGGAAGCATAAGGTCCTTGTGTGCACTGAGTCTGGTATCGGATTGTGTTACATTGTTAAATAATGAACTGAATAAGCCCGAGCCCAAAGTCAGTGATGTGATGTTTGCAACGGTCGTCAATATCGCAGCGATTGAGGTGAGATTCTGATAAATAATGTTGCAGAACTTCTTGAAAATCCTAACTTGGGTAGCTGATCTGGGGAAACCGCTCAAATTATGACAATCATTTGAGGGGACTAAAAGAAATAGTTAGAATTCGCGGTGGGTTGGATGACCCTGGGATAAGCAGCTATGTGAGAATCAACATCATATGGTGAGGTTCTTCTGTTAGGTCCGTATCTTCTCCATCGAACTAATATTAACAAACAAACCATTAGGCTCAACCAACTAGGGCTGGACAATTCACTTCCAGTTTCAGACGACCAATGTATGCTCATGCCTCCTATGGAGCAAGTCATCCTGAGCAATACATCCTCCAATTGCTCCTCTTCCGTGTCCCATGAGTTGATTAATATTCTAAAGTCGATCTGCTCCCTTACCATCACCAAAGTTGTCCCATACCTCAAGCACACTCCTATTTCCGGTGAATTTCGGGCACGTTGCTCAGACATCCAGCATCAACTACAATCGCTGCCGTCGAAAACAGATCTCTCCAACCTAGGAAGTTCCTGTATGTTTGCAGCTTTCGTTTACGTGGACTTGATTCTACTCCACACGCACAGTACAGTAGTAACTCAATCCGAAGTCGCGAGACAGCTTCACCATACTATCATGCAATGGAGAAGTGCGAGAGAGATGAATGAGAACGGCGAGCTTTGGAATTGGATATCTGCTACGGCTTCGGCTACTTTTGGTGTCAACAATCGTCAAAAGGCTGCTCTCGTTGAGAAGTTTAATATTGCCGTGATGGGCTTGGAGCACCGCAGGAATTATGATGAGCGATGACATTGCGAGGACCGGAGTTGAAACAGAGCGATTATAATTTAAAGGAATAAGGGCTGCAAAACAATAACGGAGCTTGATAAGGAGCTTATTTACCAGAGCATCTGATAGACTTAACACTCGAACCTTTCATTTTTGTTACGCGGTTACTCAATAATTCATCTAAAACATTTACATGGTTCTGTCAAACTTTGTACTTACGGCGAACCTCGCACAGAAAAATGTAGTATAGAGGTAGCTATTCTATATAAGATAATCTTGATTTACTACCGCGGTTCTTCGTTACCAACGAGGAGAAAAACTTCGTCTTTCTTTGTGGAAGCCAGAGACGAATAGACTAACGGAATACCAGCTCTTAGAGCAGCACAGTATGCCTTAGGTCGCTTAGAGTATAAGCTCTTACGAGTTAAGCCTAAATTCTCATCTCTTGCCCTTCCAACTCTGTTCGCCTCTGTACGCTTTCGTGTCCCTGCAATTCTACAATCGAATTTCCACCAAGTTCATTCTTCGGCGCCAAGCCTCTCCCTGCGATCTCGGAAACTGGATTCCCACCTAACTCTGGCTCCGTTTTCGCACCCGCTGCAACGCCGACTGGAGCAGCTGTTTTACGCTTTTGCCTTCGACGCCAAAACCAGAACAACAGTCCTGCTATTACGATTATGGCTGCAAGAGCGATGCCAATCCCAATACCGATCGAAGCACCAGTCGAGAGAGACGATGAATGTGTGCTTGGAGTCGAATTACCTGGCGTTGAAGATGTTGTTGAGGTAGAGGTAGTTGAAGAAGATGTCGAACTAGGAGCTGAGCCAGAACCAGAAGTTGATCTTATAAGCGAGGGGGTGGAAGAAGCCGCCGAACTCGTGCTTAAAGTGGAAGGGCTAGAGCTTGTGGCGGAAGATCCTGCTACGACTACTTGCCCTCCTTGCACTTTACCGGCAGAAGAAGAGGAGGAAGCCAGCTCGGCGGCCGACTTGTAGGCTGCGAGTGTGTTGCCGGTCGAGGGGCCGTTGACCACGCCGACCATGCCGCTTTGGCAATGCGAGGCCGTGGCGCAGAAGAACCATATTGGATCGGTGTTCTGAACCGTGACTTGGAAAACATCGGCCTATGAAAAGGCAAGTCAATTGTGTACTCAGATTGATATGGAGCTACAGGTGATACATGGGAGAATGGGATATACACTGCTTATAGGGCCAGAATCAAAGCCAGAGCTTAAGCCGACGCAGGGGGAGCCGAAAGCGCCTTGTACAGCGGTGTGGGTGCTGCCGACGAAGTGGAATTCAAGCACATCTCCGACGTTGGCGGTCACGCTGTTTGGGGTGAAGGCAAGACCGCCTGAGCCTGCGGTGATGACGATTGTTGCAGCGCTAGCAGTGGCTGCGAGGGCTACGAGAATGCTTATTGATGTATGCATCGTTCTGGTAAAGATGAGCTGTGTTCACGATGAGTTGTGTTCGCGATGAGACATTTTAAGGCTTTTAAGCAACTCGCCCGGATGCCAAGCTTTCAAAGGCTCGTGACCACACTTGGAGTGTAGATCTTATGCACGCGGGCATGGCGCCTTAGGCGCTAATTAGACTCATTGAAGAAACAAACAAAGATTAGGAGGCTTGTTCGTTACCCTATCAACGATTAGGCCTCCAACGCCCTATTCGCTTCCCAAGCCACAGTTGTGGCAGGCCAATGCGCATTCTGGTCATAACGGCAGCAAAGTTGCTTCAGTAGCAGTGGCAAAGAAATTAAATGAGGACTGGAGGGGTCCACGGCGTCATTCTACATTTGGCCTCGACTTCCGCCAAATAGTGTGCAACGGGCGAATATTTTTTGCAACATTTAACAACTCCCTCGCCGCACTCAAGCTTCGTGAGTTCTGTGGAACTATTATCTTTGCTATTCTCTCTCAATTATGAGATAAGTAATCCTCATGAAGCCTCAAGCCTACAGAACAGATCAACTAGTGCTAGGCCAGAGCACGGCTAATCCGGCCCGGATTATCCGGGCTTATCTAGGCCCTCAACCGGAGGGGATTACCTGTTCCGACGAAAACGTCCCGATAGATACTTACGTCCTTATTCAGACACCTGGAAAATCCGGATATTATAACGTAATTGCGGCGTAGCCCATAATAGGCGTAGAAGACGTCAACCAATCCTGGGACTTCCAACCCGGCTATCATTTAGTAGAATACTAGAGTGGAGATTGGGGCTATTCCTCTAAGCCGAAGAATTTTTTATTCTCAAAGCAGTTTGTAACTGAAGACATAATGGTATACAACCGAACACGTCCCATACCTAAGCTTAGCCACTTTTCACATTTAATAAGTTAACATGTTTGAATCACGCATCTTCGTTTTAATGTTCGCTGGTATTTTCTTCATTGCTGGATTGTAGCTCTTGTGCTGAGCATGACTTTTTTCACTGAAAACAACCAAATATCGAGGCTTTTCACAGTCACTATTTGGCTTCGTTCATATCTAATCGAGACAGCGCTGATTTTGAATAGTTCTAAAATACTATCTGGGAGTGACTCTCGACTTTCCCCTCTTTTTTGAAACTTGCGTTTCACTACACCTCGTACCCCGAATATATCAGCAATGGTGGCGCCTTTTGTTAGGAGCGGCACCTTCCTAGATGCTATAAAGGTTATATTAACCGGAATTGTTCGAAGCTGTAGATAATAGTCTTGAAGTCACACTTGGGCTTTTCATATCCACACCACTGAGTCCACAATTGTCTGGGCTTGAGTGACCGTCCGAGAATGTCACGCTTGCCCTTGCCAAGTATTCAGGTAATGGATCCTTTCCATCAGAATCCTCCGGAAGGATTGCAGTTTTCATCTGAGAATATCTCGCCGTTCTAAGTATTGTCGAAAATTGATTCGAATAAGTAATACCGTTAGAAAACATAGCCAAAAGCCCAATAAGAACAGCTATCGTAGCAAATAGAGTAGCAAGGCCATAGGCAACCCAGAGTTTCAAAGGGGTGTAGACGTAGACTGTTTGGTAAAATGGTAAAGTGACATTGGTGAGTGGTGGTGCATAAGGTGAGGATGGATTCGGCCTTGCTTAGATCAGTTTTGAATTGATAGTAGACTTTGAAGTGGAATTACTGTAAGAGTTTGGAGGTCATTAACCCGATAGTAATGTTCTGGAAGAGGCTCTCTAATAGCTCTTTGAACGGTATAGTAGATTGAGTATCATTCACAGAATCGACACCATTCCAGTATTGTCCCGGTGATTGATCGGAAAGTTGCTGAAATGTCATTGGCAGTCCTCTGAAATATCCAGGGTAGCTATCCAACCATGTGAGCTCTTCAGCCTCGCCTAAAATCGTTGACATCACTGATGTGCTGTTAGAAACGAGCGCGCCATCAGGCCACGAATTATAGATTGTGCCAACCAAAATATGACCGAGAGAATCCATTACAGCCTGGTATGACAACGTCTGGGCTTTGGTAGTGTTCCAAGAATTTGGTATCACGGTGCCATTTGCAGAGTAGTTAGAGAATATAGCATAATCTTCGTCCCCTGCGAGAGTGGAATAAGGTTTGACCATATTGTAAAGTGTTTCGGCCTGAGTGACGTTAACGGTTTGCTCGCCGTTTATGAAGGAGAAGGAGGCCTGGTATGAGGTATTACATAGCGTACACTGAACCACGGTAGCGTTTGGCAACGGGTTGAGATCTTGATGGCAATTTGCTGGAGAAAGCTGCCCACCATTGTATGTCATGTTGGGAAAAGTTGCTGCATAGAAAGTTGCTGGAATTGGACCAGCTTCAAATCCTAGATTTACGGGTAAAGGGCCTAGAGACCCGCCTTGGAAGGTGTAGGATGTATTGTTTTGCGACAGAATAAAGGGTAGCGTGAGGAGCTTGGGATTGTTGAAATCCGTGTAGGATGGTGTCCAACCTATGTATCCAAAAGATGTCGAACAATTATCGATTGCTATGACAGTTTGAATATTTTTCTTGATGTCATCAAGAGCGGAGCCTTGAACATTTGTACAGTCTATAGACGGGCCAGCAAAATTCAGAACCCATGACGAATTTGGAGCTTGGGGCGATATAGGAAGAATAGAGCCTTGAGCTGAGGTGGCTGCAACTACTCTGATGACTGCGTTCTTGGGGCCAGTGTATGAGAGAGCGCTGTCACCGCCGTGAAAGAGTAGGTTTGCGAAGTTGAGACTAAGGAAGTCAACATTAGGGACTCGGGCCATGTTTGATGGTGCGGGAATGGTGGGAGAAACCGCAACAGTCAAGGCCGCTGGTGTGACGATAGATGCGATAGGAACCAACCTGTATAATATGAGCCAATAGCCAACCTTCATAGTTTTGAGTAGATCTAACCAGACAGTCAATGCCAAAAGCAATAATAACGGATACTTTCGCCAGACCGAGAAACTTAGGAGACTCCAAAGGTTGGTAGGTCCATAGTAAATCGTATCGATAGTAGTTAATCTTGTCGATCGCTTCTTAACTGCTCTCCAAAAGATTTGTGTGTACGCTGTAGTAATAGCCACTGCTAAGCATGCCTTTACTAAAAATGCAAACAAGGTTCCGAGAGTAAGATTTAGCTGCTGGCGTGTAACCCCGCGGATTATGTGTTGAGGTGCCCCAACAGGCTTGCCATTTAAGCTAATATAGAATAGATGGTGTCCTAAACCCCAGGATCTCGGATCAGTATCGCCTCTAGAGGATATGGCTGGGAGTTGAGACAGTGTATTTTGTGTAATTTGCCTCTGAGACCAACTAGGGAATGAACACTCGCAGAACGTATGAAACATGGTGTTGCGCTCCAACAAATCGAAACCTATACTCTCTGAGATGATTCCAAAATAGCGGCTTTGGCAGAAAATTTTTCGAGGAATCTATTATGGTTCGATGGAAAAAATTTCAAGCCATGTGCCGAGTTTGGCGGACTAATCTTGAGGGTCCCGAAGCGACAACAAGGGATAAATACTTGGAGAAGTGGAGACTTACCAAGTGCGAGAAGCATGCCACAAAAGAGTGAGCTGACCATAGTCGTGTAGGCTTTCCAGTATAGACCGCCACCCCGTCCTGGAACGTGACTCTTTACATCCTCCGAGCGATAACTTTGCGGCTCGGGCAAGTGTGTGGGACCATTAGAACCAACAGCCTTACGGGCGATTGTGTATTGATTGTGTGACGACATGACCCCAACGCAGCGGTCGCTCTGTCATTTAGCTGAATGCCCTAAGTACTTCGGGATGTTGCAACGTCAGAAGGATGGGTTAGATTATGCAACCAGGAGGGATATTTGGGGTAGAAATCTTGAGCTTTTGTGAATAAAGAAAAGTGGGAGGGAGTATGCTGCGCCACGTTGCTGCATGCACGATGTTGGATGTGTGGTTGCAATTGTTTCTAGTAGGAAGGTGAAAGCGGGGTTCTGCACCAATCAACACGTTCTGGGAAAACCAATACGACTCTTACCAGGTTCATCATCCAATTTCGCATATCTCTTTACGTCGTAGTAGAAGGTTATTGGTATAGAACCAATAAAACGTAAGCGGCTCAATGCTATGCACTAGATGTGGAGCGTGAGAATGCAGCGTGAGAATGTAGGTACTGTTGGAGGAAAACCCCGCGCGGAACGAAAGGGGCGTGAGGAGAACAGAAATGATTGCCACTCATAAGGATTATTAAGGATTCCATTCTGCAAGCCGGCACGAGTAATTCCACTCACAATGAGTGCACAGGAATACTCATATTTGCATTCCTCGAGTCAAGAAGCAATCATTGTCCTACAAAACCGTATATCCCCCACTTCTTACCTGGCAATCTTCTGTTGTCACAATACTATACTTGCGGTGAATTTAGTCGCATGATTAACCCTTTCAGGGCCACCTTTTGTTTCCTGCTAGTAAAAGTTTCAAATATTTACTGAATTACCATAGCGCCATCCCTTCTACGCACAGGAATTTGTTCCAAAAAATCTGTGTTCGTCGCACATTTAGACAAAGAAACTTCCGGAATAATGAGGGATAGTATACCAATCCTTTCCCAGCGTGCAGACACAGACGCCGCTTTTCGCAGCGTCAGAAAGCGAGCACGTCCGTGTTTAGACGAAGGGTCCTTGCTGGCAAACATTAGAACGCTGATGAGATCTCCAGAAACGTGCTTCTCCGTCCACTCCTCTTCTGTGATCGGAACTGACAGACCGATAAAGCAGAGCCGGCCGGCTATCCGGTACCATTTCGCATCCCAGTCGAAATTCCCTGCATCGTATCGTTCACGGCCGCGCCTGCCCGCCATTCGGACCCATTTCCACTCTTTCTTGGTTTCTTTGCGTACCGAGTACCTCAGTACAAGGGGATCCCTAATCTCGATCAAGGTTGGTTTCTCGCTCTCTAGACGGTCCATCGAGTACGTATTGAGCAGCCGAATGGGCTTCGGGCGGTTCGGATTGTAGAGGTACACGTCCGCTGCCCAAAGAAGAAAAAAGTTCTCCAGCGCAATAAGGTCGCCCATGAAGGCGCCGTGTTCATAATTTGGAGGCGCGCGCCAAGTGACGGGGCCGTTCCATCCTGCCCAAGTCCACGAAGGCAGATGGCTCCGCCGCTGGCATGGCTCTGACACGAACATATGATGGTTTGGCCCAGCGCGGTGGTACCACGAGGTCACTGACAATGCAAAGGTAATCTGAGCACCAGTCTCGTCTCCGTTAATATCGCCCATCCACATGGGAATGCCGTAAAGTACGTACAGTTGTTCATACTGTTTGTACATGCCCAGAATGCCCAGGAATGCTGGCAGCGCGTCCGTATCGAAAGTTAAGCTGCGTTTTGAAAACGCACGAATGTGCTCATCGAGGCCTCTTAGCTGCGCTCGAAGAGTCGCCTCGCGATGAACCGGGAACCCGTAGTCCAAGCGATAGGCATCATCCTCCACGATGAGCAAGTCGCCTTGGTTACTTTGGCTTCCACCGGTATAAGCATCGCCCTTGAAGATCCCCGTCAACATGAAGTCAGCCATGCGGAGTTCCGTGTCCTCTTCGCTGGCTGAGGGCATGAGGAATAGTGGCAGGTTGACACTCTCGTGGGTAGCCATGCTCTGGCATTCCCAGTATATCTGATGGTCCGTGAAGGCGATGCGGCGCTTGGACAGAACACCTTCTTGGTAAGTCCAGCCGCGCTTCCAGTATTCTGAGTTGAAGATATCACGGCGAGGATCTGGAAGCGTCGAAAGGAGCAGACTTCCGCTCTCGAGCTTGTACTTTGGCTGTGGCTCTCGAGGGGTTGATCGAATGCCCGGGAGACCATGGCTCGCCCCAGAGCCGGCTGCCGCCACGATGGTAATGTCGGCAGCTTCATAAATGGTCGTCATTCTTGAAATCAGATAATCTCTTTCCCCATCATCGGATTGCCTGATGCAGAGCCGGTCGACCCACAAATATTGCAACCCCAGATCCCTCGTTACTGCAATTGCGTCCAGCACAGTGTTAGGCCAAGGTTCTTTGTCCGCAGGATTCGAGCCCCAAACGTAGCTAAGAGCAGCATATGCAGTCCCCCAGGGCTGGTCTTCCACCGCATGAGATTCCGCAGTGCAATTAATCACGCGAAACCCTTGCGTAATAGGCTCGTGCGATTCCCGCCGTCCACAGGTCCTGTGATGGTGGTCTTGGCAGACTTTGAGCCATCCTCGGACGAGACCAAGTTCCGCCTCATCGCCGAGCTCCCGCGCACGAAGTATTATATTAGGATCGATGTCGCGAGACTCGTCCAATTGTAGGCGGTAAATGGCCCCGACAGCCGGGATGTCCTTCTCCAGCCAGTTTTCTTCATGGCCGCACGGTGGAATCAACTCGTCATCCGGGACGACGGCCATAAAGACCGTGTCCTTGAGCGCATCCCATACTCTGCTCCCTTGAAGCACATCAAGTCTGAACATCCAACTCTCGCTGCTACGAAATGCAAGAAGTTTGTAGCGCTTATGAATTTCAGGTTGGACTTTCAGTAGCCGGAAAAAATTACAGAGCGGGCAGTTTGAAGGCTTTGACAGTCGGTCGTGGAAGCAGTGCACTAGAATAGCGTTGGTGTAGAAATGTCTTCCATCCGAGGCCCTGCGCAGAGCATCTGAAAGAATTGTGGATCTATCCCTCACGTTCTGATACACTTCAGAAGCTTCCTTGAAGCTTTTATCGAGATCGAGCTGTCGACATTGTGCACATAATTCTGATGGCGCACTGGGCTTTCGCCGTTTATTCCTCTGGTGGCTTTCCTCGACCTCAGGAGAGTCAGGACTACTATCTCTCAAGCGATGCGCTCGCACTAATGAGGAATCCATATTATTGAAGCAATGCGAAGTAGCTGAACTTAGGTGTGAGTGTGTTGGTTAAGGAAGCATCGATTAAAAGGATCAGGAGGCGAGACTGCGAATCTTACTCAGCCACTTTAACCCCATTCGGCAATGCAGGTGTTGAGAGGCCTGCAGCCTTCCATTCTTCACTTTCCATATTCGCTACAAACCGCTCTGGGAAACTCTCGGGAACTCTAACTTCACAGTTCCAGGACGTGTGCAGCCTTGTGGTTGTGCAGGAACAGGCTGGTATATGGATACACCGACTACCCCTGCAAGTTTTGTATCACGTGTCAGTTGAGAGTTTAGACGACAGTGTATCTATAATGGAGTAATAATTGTGATTGATGGATAAATGTCTTAGTTTCGTTGAAAAAATCGCTATCCGTATACCGTGCGCAGGCCTGGTATATGTAATTCTTATGAATTTCCCTAGATTAGGGATACTTACAAGTTCCTCATCTATTGTGCAAAAGAATGGCTTCTGAAGGCAAGACTAGGAATAGAATAGACATCAACACATTGTATCTTGCTTAGAAAGATCATGAATTATTTCTAGTAATTCTGATGCTATTCTCGCTATCGAGACCCATAATCTCTCGCTGACATGTCATACAATTCCTAACATTGGCCCAAAAGCATGCTCCGAATCACTAAGATACAAGGTTCCAGAACCAGATTGTGAATAGGGTCTCTACCACACCCGTTGGCTAACAACGGGAAAAGAACATTCCAGGACCTCACCATCAACTTCTACTGCCTCTTGATCGACTTTAAAGAAATCTTTCCCTCCTGCGGACTGATTCACTTCAGCCTGAGCATCTGTAAGTGATTGTAAAAACAGGGCTCCACTCTGTTTAATGAATCCATTGTCTGGCTTTGCCTTGACATGTGACTGATGCTTCTGCTCCCCAACCGTAAACTCGTGGCGTTTGAGGAAGAATTGGCCTTCCTTCGATGCAACTTGGGTTGCTACGAACTTGACACCCTTGACGTTGCCGTTGAACTTCAGGCCAGTCTGGGTGATCTCGTATTTGGGCGTCCCCTCCCGATCTTGCGACTCTTCGGCGTCATCCTCGCCTGATTCAAATGATTAGTAATCTTCAGAGGCCATCTTAACGTTTTGTCAAAGATAGGACAGGTGTGAAGGCTTACCGGCTCTGTTTGACTCGGAAACACTTTCAGATATGTCAGTATGCGAGATTTTCCCTTTGACAGGTGCACAGTGTCCTCAAGGCCATACCTTCTTCGCCGGAGTGCTAGCATCATTTCTGTCGCAGCTCTGCTTCGACTTTGGATAAAAGTCTCGTCACGAGATAGTTCGTCGTCGACTCTGATGCTGGGGATTTCTTCAGTTGATGATCTAACGATATCATCAGACATAGCTTCGAGGACGATGATCTTTGGTTGGAGTGAAGGATCTTAAGGCAAGTATTGGAGAGCTTGAAAGCAGGAATTTGATCATCTCATATTCCTTTTGACGTCTATGCTGGGCATGGGACCTGTTTTTGAGCATGACCCATCCGCTTAGCCGTGGACCACAATGTTCTTTGCTTTTTCGCCTTACTTTGGGAACCCCGCCAACTTCTAACTGGGCATGGAGACTCCGCCTGCCAAGGCGGTGCCCGGGGAACCCCCAGAACGAAACCCGGCCAATTATCAATATCCAAATATTGCAAAGCCCCAGGAAAATGTTAAGGCAGATGAAAGAGAGGAAGTACCGGGCGTTCACTTTCATATCGCCGATCTTACTGGTTTCGAACTGGTTTCGGTCACCGAGTACGCCATTTCACGACAATTTGGAAAATACTTCGTAATAACAAACTTTCTTTTAAAGGCCATGGGAAGGTAAGTTGTGAATAAGCCTTCGCTTTCAACCGCATAATGTTTTTGCCGCGCTTCGGGAGATCTTGGATTGAGTTTAGCTGAAAAAGGTTCTCACGTCAGATCAACAAGCAACCACTACGGAAGTGACATCCGCCTTTCCGATCGCTTCGGGCCGCAGGTTGCTTATGAAAAGAACCAAGCTTTGCGGCGATCTCTAAATCGACCAATCTCTGCTTGTGGTCTTTATTCACATGAGCACTTCTAATAGAAGTGTGACACACACTCTGCCTTAGGCAGTCCTCGGGCGAGGCAGAAGACAGCCTTGTGAATTTGTCGTGGCTGTGATACCAAAACCGAGTAGCACAGCCTTTATGTAATGCTCATTTTGTCCAGCGATAGATGCAGGCTTCAACATTCGGTTGGGATCTTAGGCAGGGATTCAAGCTAGGGAGTGTCTAAGTGATACCGGAAGCGCTGCGCAGTTACAAGTATAATAATACCATTTGGGTTGGGCACAAAGCGCCTATCTACCAGGACAAACTCCCCTTGCCATATAGCCCCTTTTTACAGCCACGATCAGCCCGATCAGCCTGACTATGCCCCCATTCCCCTGGTCCCCTTGATCCATCACGTGACCAAGATAACCCCTTTTTCGTGAGGCTGTCCTCAAGCGAGGCTTCTCTGTGCAACCATCGTTGCAGAGCCTCAAAGCCTCGCCTGAGCATGTGTACGTAACACTCAATGGCAGGGAACGATTATCGTAAAGCATATTATGTTCCGTCTAATGAGTATATATTCCTCAACTACGTCTTATCTTTTCATAGCTTAATCATATATTCTAAATTATAGGTACTTTTAGTAGATACTTTTATCATAAGTTCCATAAATACCAAAAATTTATCAGATATTCTTATAAGTTAGCTTGGAGAATAATTCTTAGCTCGCTCTATTATCAAGTTTATCAGGGGTCCTCAAACCTGAACATAAAGTCTTCATCACTGTCAGTGAAATCATATCTCAGTATCGTCAGGTTTTTGATGTTGGTCTTCTAAGCTCTAGTACGGCGGTGTTGTAAGTGGCAAATTTCCACTACTTGCTATACAACTATTACTTCTCTTATGTTGACGTCGGTAAGGCATTGCATTTAGGCACCGTGAGGGTTGGTCTCTACGCTAAGAGCTGGCCTGTTACTAGCAATGAGGTGATAGATGGTATTGAAAACAAAACTTGAGCCAACTTAGCGGGCAAGTAAGTCCACCCAATCAGGGACCAAACTTATATGCTCTTAATACCTGTGAACTCCCCTCCCCCCAAAAACGGTATGAAAAGTATTAACCAGAAAGTCACAACTGCCTCTTCTTCAACAAAGCCGCCAAATCAGTAACGATATCAATCCACGTATCCCTCGGCTCAACCTCCGCCCTCTTAACAGCAGCCTTAAAGCGCTCCCAAACCGCAATATACTTCTTCTCACTCTCATCCGTCGTCCCAATCTCGAGAAACGCATCACGCATACGATTATGCTTCTTCAGCGCCCGGAAGTCATCCATCGAAACACCACGCTCTCTCGCCCTTCCGGTCGGCGTCAAGGCCCCGGCCTGCACGGAATACAAAATGACAGCTGCTAGGCCAGCCGCCAGCGCTGTCGCGACGGACGAGCCGGTCAAAGACGTGTGTTTGTCGATCGGCACGTCGCCGGGGCGCTCCTTTACGACGTTGTGGCCGGGGAAGATGAAGTCGACAGCCTTCTGGTCGCCGAGCCACTTGAGCGCTGTGCCGGAGGCTTCCGCGGCGCCGATCTTGAAGAGCTTTTTGGTGGATGAGGCAGCGGGGTAGCTGCGGTCTGTGTATGCGCCTTGGTCGGTTGCGGCGCAGAACATGAGGATCCCTGAGTTAGCGGCGAGCTCGATGGCTTTTTCGAGGAGGGCGATGCCGGGGGCGTTTGCGTCGGTCCGTTCAATGGTCCAGGACATGGAGATTATGTGGACGCCTTTGTCTACGGCGGCTACAACGGCCTGAAAAAAGGATGCAACCATTAGTTTGTGTTATTTTGCATTTTGATGCCGCGTTCGTTGGGTGAGACTACATACCTTTGCTGCACTCTCAGCTGTGATCTGCCTCTTCCCAGCATCGACCACATATTCATCTAGTTTCAGCACATAGAGTTTCACACTAGGGCAAATCCGACAAATCAAGCTAGCCATGGCCGTCCCATGGCCACCGCTCGATACATAATACGGCTGGTTGAGATTCTGCTCCATGTTACGGTGGCAGAAACTGCGGCCGCCCACGATCCGGCTCTGCAGCGAGATGTCATTGATGTCGATGCCATCGTCGATCAGTGCCACGGTGATGGGCTCCTCGAGCACGAGCGGCGGCTCCACGCTCCTCTCCATGTTCTGCAGGAAGTCGGCGAACTCATCCATCGTAATCAGCCAGCGGTGCCGCACCTCCTGCTCTGCACGCTGGGCGTCGACTTGTGCGGCACTCCGCTCCATGGTCGAGGGGTGCGGAGAGATCGAGTCGACTGCCACATTGGGGCAGTGCTTCTTCATACGTTCTTTAAATGCCCGCACATATTGGTTTGTGCGCTCAGAGGTTTCGAGCCCCTGGCTAACGCGTCAGATGCTAGTCTACTTCGATGAAAGAGAGAAAATGTGCTGTTAGGATGATATTGTATGACTAAACTCACCTGCCGCACAATATGCAGATTCACCTTTTCCAGCTTCTCCAACTTTGCCAAGCCCTCTGGTTCGCTCCACCCCCTCAGAATCGCATTGTTGCCGCTCCAATAGAGATGCACAATCCGCGCCGTTGGCGCGACCGCGTGGATAACCTCGAGGCAGAGATCAGTCTTGCGCCAATCCCAATCCTCCACACTCATCCCTTTGAGCGCGGCCTCGATGGCTTCATCACTGTGTGCTGGCTCCTGGAGGTCGTCGACAATAACCTTGAGGATGGTCTTGACACTCCTCTCGCCCTTGAGCCACTTGAAAAGGAACACAAGATCGGTGCGGCCTAGGCCATCCCTTTTGAGTTGGCGCTTAGAACCTCGTTGTTGGGACGCTGGCTGGCTTTCAACTTGGACTTGCGGTACCGCTACATATTGGAGAACATCCTCAAACCTGAGGTAGTCGACGCCACTCTTGATCCAGCTCTGGCTGATAGTTGGGCCACAACCGTATAAGTCAAAATATATCTGACGTTCTGGGCGACAATAAGTCAGAAGTGTTGCATGTAGACATAAGCGCGTGTTCAGATAGGACACATACCTTGCGAGGGACCGTACAGGAACTCAACAGCGGCATCGTGCTTCCTTGTCCTCAGATAGTGCAGCTTAAGGAAGCTTTTGATAGCATTGGCAGTTTCAGGCGACGGCTTAGTTTCCTCTTTCGTGTCCTTGGTCTTCGACTGCCCCTTCGATGACTTCCTGTTCTTGAGGTTTGGTCTCTTCGCCAGGGTTTTCCCATCCACACTTCCAGCCACCTGCTCCTCATTCGTCTCTATCGTCGGCTTGATTTTGGGAGAATCCACCTGTGCTGCCGCAGTCCTTGAAGAGCCAACACCGTACTTCCCAGGTGGCGCATTTGACATGGTGTTTACCCTTTGCAGTGGTCGCGGAGGTGGGGGCCCTTGATTTGGCATCGCAGCTGGAAGTCCGTGCTGTCTTGGATCCCACCGGTCTTGCCTCCCGAAACCATCCATCACTGACCCCTCTGGCTTACCCTGGCTACCGCCTCGGTCAAGTTCCTTCGCTAAACTCCTCTGAGGAGTCTGTTGGGCCTTCTTAGCCTTGTTGTTTGCCTCTGAGTGGGTCTCTTCATGGTAGCGGTATGGCGACAAACCCTTTTTGTTCGCAATATCCATTGAAGCGTCAGACTTCGCCACAAGAGCTCTGACAATTTTGATCTGATCCTCCGAGCAGAGCTCATAGTTAACAGCATGATGGAGAGGCGTGTTACCCTGGTTGTCCTTGACGCATAGTGTCTCTTTCCCGGCCAAGCCGATGAGGTACAGGATATGAGCCTGCGGGATCTTCTTGCGAATAACGAAGTGAAGACATGTCTCTTTGTCGAAGCATTGAATTCCAAGAATACTGTCGATATTGGCGTGTGCTTCGCACATGACCCGAAGCAGCCTATGCATTTTCTTCGCACGTGTGGCCGCGATATAGAGAGGCGTCTTAAGCTCTCCATCTCTCGCAGCAAGTAGGTCCTCCGGCAGCCGCACTAGAATTTTCACCAGCGGGTCGAGCTTTTCAATCGGTGGTAAAGTTTCTTTGTCGCTGATCGCCAACAGGTGTAGCAGGTTGTACTGGTTCTCAGGAGTCCTCGCTCTGAAGGCGTCGCTATTCCGAGCGATGAACGCGTCGCACTGTGTGGGGTTTCTCAAGTCCAACGAGCCCGACTTGAGATCTGTAATGATTTCGTCTAATCGCTTTTTCAAATCAAGTTCCTCATCCTCATCCTCATCCTCATCGTCGTCGTCCTCCCCTTCGTCGCTACCTTCACTAACATCCACCTGTGAGCCATCCTCGTCGTTCTCTATATCCACATCAACCGATTCTCGATCGTCATCTACATCAGCATGCGGCGCCATGGTTCCGTCGTGTCACGCGTTGCAAGAAAAGAAGTTTCGATGCTGGGCACTGAATAATCAAGAGGAAATTGAACGCTCGAGCCCCCTCGTTGAACACGGCTCGAGCCGTCCCCGCCCCCACCTCCACCGCCAACCCATGCAGGCCATACTTTTGGAATTTTGGTTGGCCTCAGAGTTCTGGTCGACAAATCCTTCGTCCGTCCTCTTCTGGCAGTCGACGTGGACAAGTTCCAACCAGTCAATGCAAGTCAGCGAGATCGGAATAGTATTTGTGTATCTGTCTGACTGTCTGACAGTCTGTCTAGCTATCTACTTCGTATTTACGAAGATATCCATCTCTCTCTCCCTCTCTCTCTCTCAGAGCAAGCCGAAAGAAGCCAAGAGTTCAGCCACTATTGGTAAATGCTACTGCACTAAGGTCGTTGAGATCGATCTTGCCAAGATTGTCTACTTCATACTTGCGCAGTTTATTCGTCGGCGGCAGTGACGGGTCATAGAGAATGGGGTCATCTTTTGGGGTTTTCCCGAAGAGCCTCTCAATGGAGCTTCGCAGGTCAGCCTGGGCGCAGATTTTGAACGTGGCATGGAACTCGGTCTCATGGTCAGCTCGCTGCAGCAGAACAGCAGTGCGTACAAATGCCGGCACGCCCGTATTTACGCTGCGGTTCTCGAGCAATGCCCAGCTCACGCCGTTCGAGGCTCCAAAGTTGCGGCCGACTAGATCCAGGGACCCTACCACGGTGGTGGCATCGCTGGTCTCGCGGCTGACGCTCTTTTCCCACTTCAGTCCCCCACCCAGCGTGGCCCCCAGAGCCCCCCCTCCCGCATTCGCTTCCCCGCTGCGGGTGATGGTTTCGGTCTGCTGCGTCTGCACCACTGTCATCCGTCCCTTCGGCGCCATATTGAGCACTATCGGGCCCGAGTCTGAGCCCGAGCCAGAGCCTGCGCTCGCGAACGTGAAGCTCATGTGTGCCTCGAGGATGCGCCGTGCACGTCTCCTCGCGTCGAACTGGAAATCGAAGACGAGCAGCGTGGCTGGTGCGCCGTCCGGTTCCAGCGATCCGTGCACGACGTCGACGGCCACGCAACGGACATCTACAGAGCCCTGACGCTCAACGATATTGCTTCGCTGGTGTGGATGCGATGGGTCATTCTGCGTGCGGTAGGCGCTGCCCTCGTCTCCCTCATCGGCGGGGCTTAATTCGATCGTGATCCCCTCGTCCTCGCCTGGGTCGTCAAAGACACTGCTATTCTCGGCCATTGGTGCTGGTGATTGGTCGGCAACGAGATTTGTGTGCTGTTCTTCTCTTTGCAGTAGAGGACGAGCTTGAGTATCTAAGAAGAAATAGAACAAAAGACGCCTGACGGAGTATTGCAGGACCCCTGTTTGCAGCTGGAAAGCTATTCTAGGGTGAGGACCGTGAGGCACCTTTGCAGGGTGCGGGGCGTTGCAGTAGCTCCAGTTACTGCTGTTGATCAACGCTTAACGGGGATTCTGAGAGTGATGGAGCCAACCAAACCGTGACAAGCTTTCAATCTTCCCAATGAGGAATGACAAATGATGGTAGTAAGTTCAGGGAAGTGCGGCTTACTAACGACTCCCTGCAAGCCTCCTGCCAACCTGTCACATAGCTGAGGCCGAGCGGCACGTTGGGGCTTGTCGGGCTTGTTGGGGGCTATTTGGGGGCCAGGCCACTTTATTTACAGGTATCAGGCCGTGATTGTGGGACGGCCCGAGCTGGGTCGATGGCTCCTCATCTTGAAGGAAGGAATCAGCACGTCCCGACCCTTTCGGCAATACGAGAATCCGCTTTTGCGCATTTCTATCCTCAGAGTCTGCAAGTTTGCAGGAGCCTCTAATGCACAAGATAGCGGACGAAAATATGTCCGACGTGTCCGTCACCAGCAGCAATGTTTCCGAAGAAGACCAGCACAAAGTTCTAGATAGTGAGGTCGATCGTGACCCCATCGCCCTACCACCAGCGCGTCCTAATGGTCTAGTTCTGCTGTGGAATGAACGTTCTAGTGATGGCGGGGGTGTTTTGAGTGACTACGAGTAAGTCTTGAAGTAATGGTCCATGCAAATTCACGCAGCCTATTGACGTCAACCTCAATAGCATCATTGCCATCCACGGGATCCATGGAGAACGAGACATGCCATGGATCAATCAGGGTTCCGGTGATAGCTCGTGGATGGGTTACCGGCAATATGAAGGCAAGCGTGTTATGTCGTTCGGCTACGACGTGCGCCGGATTCTAGCAGGTCGCCAGACGCGCGAGGTAATTCGCAAGCAGGCTTTGCAGCTCCTGGATGATCTCGTGTTGGCGAGAAAGAATGATATAAAGGTATGATCCAAATCGCAATCCCTCCTAGCCAGGAGGGCTAATGATATATTGCTAGCGACGTCCAATCGCCTTCCTTGCGCATGATATTGGAGGAATCATCGTGAAAGATGTATGTTGCAAAGCCATCTATGACCTTGAGCCTATTTACTAAACATTGTTTACCTAGGTGCTGATAGCTGCTAATCTCTACTCCAAAACTTATGGTGATATTTTTGACTATACTCGGCTTCTCGTATGTACTCTCTTCATCATGTGATTGTCTTTTCTGACCGCGATAGATATTCTACGGGTGCCCGCATAGAAGCGACGGTATCTTCGATATGGAGAATCGTATAGCTCGCTTCCTTTTTGGACGCTCCATGAACAGCGAGTTTGGTGACGCTGTCACAATGAAATCCACAGAGAGCCTTGCGACGGCCGCAGTGGAGATCAATGGCCTTTTCCTTCAGTCCAAGAATATCTTGCGCACCCACATCATCAGCATCTATGCGAGCGGAGATGAAAAAGATGCCGATATCGATCCAGTAGAGCTTCTTTCCATGACTAGGGGTTCTAGATAACTAACTCTGCCAGGTCTTTGATATATATTGCGGTACCCTTGGCGCCCCTTTCGAGAGACAAATAAAGTGCAGTAGCGCAGACCACGCTGAGATCTTCCAAAATTCACAGAAAATGCAATTACGTACGTAAAACTGCCAAGCGTCTACCTTTTCTGGGCTTCAACTGACAAGCCATCATAGAACTCGCCCCAGACTCTAGAACATTGAGCCACGAGCGCACGCTACTGAACTTGGCATCCCCAATCTTTGCTTTCTTGACTGCCCATAATCCCGACCACCCATTCAGTTGGATCACTTCAGATGAGACATACCAATCATGGCTGGATTGGCCAAACCCACAACTGCTTTACATATACGGGAAAGCTGCGCAAGAAGCTTCCGAGTACATCTTTTACAGCCTTGACGAGACTCGCCAAGCTAGTGAGAAGAACGAAGTTGTCGTCTACTTCACCTTCGATGCGTATGATGTCCGCTATGCTTCGACCAACGATATGCTAGGCACATTCTTAGCTCAAATAATCAGTCATCACCCCAGTCTTGCCGAGTTTGTTCTCCTTCAATTCAACGGTCTCAGACTAGATCGCAGCTTGAATGAATTTGACCTCCTCAGCTGGTTTGAGTACTTTCGCATCAAAGGCCAGATCGATGGCGTGACGTGTGTCATTAACCATTTCGACGACTGTGACGCCGCTTCTCGGAAACGATTTCTTCGGCAATTCTCATACGTTTCAAGCCGCCAAGAACGCCCATGGAAGGTTGTTGTGACCTCTCGCCAGCCTGGTATCTTATTGGAAGAGCTTTCGGGCTGGCCAACTATAGACCTAGACAGTCTCTTGGTTGATGTAGCAGCCACTACGCACCCAGATTCGTTACGCTTGCTTCAGCTGTCACCACGTATTGGTTCAGAGACGGACTCAATCGACAAGAAGATGGCAAGACTTGATGGAGCTGATCCTTTGGTGCGGCAAGTGATCCTGCAACAGGCACGGGTACGCGACGAATGGTCAGCGTACACCACCTCGCTTCAGTTCCAACTCGGCTCAGCTGAAGATGAAACGCTCAAGTCGATTCTTGAACGTATTCTTAGAGGTCTACCTGATCCTAATCTGGCTCATCTTATTCTTACCTGGGTTGTATATTCCGTCCTGCCACTGACAATCTGGGAGCTGGGAACTGCCATTTTCATTTGCTCATCGAAATACCGCGGGAGCGAACACACGGCAATTGTGGGTTTCATCGAAGACATTGTGGATAAAATCCGCACCTGGTTCGCAGGAATTCTCAGAATTGCGGACAATGAAATTATGGTGGTGAATGTGCAAATGCGAGAAGCACTCCAGGAGCTGATGAAAGACGAAGATGCAAGTATGCACAAGACTATTGCCGAGACTTGTCTCCACTACCTGCAGCGGGATAGCGTCAAGGCGATTATTGAGGCCAAGTATATACAACCATTTGTGGCGGATGTTGATCCCCTCTCAATGGATGCGCCCACTTTCCCAGACCGCACTAGTCTCTACTCCTATGCGATCAAGTACTGGACAGATCATTTCAAGCTCATTCCCCCTCGCCTTAGACCACGAGATCTACTCTGCCAGTTCATCGAATCTAAGTCAGTGTACTGCTGGTCGAAAGGTCACTGGGCCCTAGGACAACCGATATCAAGAAGCGCTCGCTTCCAATCCGTATACCCTCTCTTTACCGCATTAGGTCTGGCTGAGGACGCTGAACTATGGCGGAATGGAGACGAAGATCTCTCCCTTGCGCTTGCCGAGGCAGCAATGAACGGCTTCCCTAATGAGGCCCGAGATCTTTTATCACGAACGAAGCACCCCGATTCAGCTCTGCAGGAAACACTCGTCACTGCGGGCTCGAACGGAAATGAAGATACCCTAATGTATTTGATCGAGCACATCCAAAATGATCGCAGGGACTTCAACTGGCCATCCTCTCTCCTCTACCGGGCTGCGTGGCTGGGTATGGACAAAGTCGTGTCAGCTCTCCTGGATCTGGGAATTCCTGCGCATCCAGATGATCCCACGCAGCGATCCACGCCTCTCCATAATGCAGCTCGGAATGGCCATGTCGAAGTTTTGAAAGTGTTACTGAGAGGCGGGGCAGACGTGAATTGTCGTGGGCCCTATGGCCAAACAGCTCTCCATACAGCCTGCGCGAACGGTCACGCAGACGCAACACGTGTACTAGCAGAAGAACCTGGAGCCGATCTGAATGTCAGAGATGAAAACAACTTTACACCGCTATATGAAGCGTCTCTCTGGGGTAACTTCAGATCTGTCGAAGTGCTAGTCACCCTCGGTGCGGACACGAGTCTCGGAACATCGCTCGAGCAGGACGGCTCAGGTTGGACGCCCCTGATCGTTTCTTCTGAAGAAGGATACTTGCGATGTCTGCAAATCCTACTCGATGCCAAAGCAGATCCGAACCTCGCTGGGCCCCACGGCACGCCTCTTCATTATGCCGTTACCAGGGGACACATAGATCTATGCCACTGTCTACTCAAGCACGGTGCAGATCCAAATCACTCTAAGCTCGACCCGCCGATTCTTACTCAGATCTTCAACGATGTGACAGATCCTGATTTAAGATTCAAACTACTGAAACTGCTCTATCAGAATGGTGCACGCGTTGATGCAATCGACAGCTCTGGAATGTCTGCGCTGTTGCATGCTGCTTTACTCGGGGACGTGCCTTGTGTTGAGGACCTGCTGGACCACGGCGCGGATACCAAACTCGCAGATACTGAAGGTCGGACAGCATTCGACAGAGCCGTGAAGCACGACTACGTCGAAGTGGTTCGTCTATTGCTTGACAAAGGCGGAGATGTGCACACTGCTGAACGCCACGAGCAGTCACCACTCTTCAGCGCGGTGGAGAAGCCAGAGATGGCGCGGCTCTTGCTGGAGCGTGGAGCTGACCCCGACGTTCGATCACCAGATGGATTCACCCCTCTTATGCTCGCTGCGGATGACAATCATGTCCAGACCGTCAAGGTCCTGCTCAAAAACGACGCGACCGTAGACCTGGAACTGTGGCACACAAACGACGGCGCGAAGAGCGGGTGGACAGCTCTTGCATTTGCAGCAGAGAGAGGAAACAGCGAAGTAGTACTTCTACTCGCAGAAGCCGGCGCCAATATCAACCACAGGGTCGATGACGGGTCGACGGCACTACACCTTGCCATGGGAGGTAGCGCGATGCGTACTCTGATGGAGTTCAGACCCGACATCTCTATCCCAGACAACGACCAGAACACGCCGCTACACCGTATACGACGCTGGACACCACTCGAGCACGTCCAGCTTCTGGTTCATGCCGGAGCCCTGCTGGACGCGCACAACAAGGAAGGCTACACCCCCCTGAGCATCGCCCTGCTCAACTCCAACGACGCCGCAGCCTCGTACCTGATCGAGCGGCACACGAACGTCAATCTCGCGTCTCAGATCTACGGCGCGCCACTGCATCTAGCGTGTCGAGAATCCACCGTTGCCATGGTACGCCAGCTCGTCGAAGCCGGCGCAGACGTCGACCTAGCCGTCCCCGGCACACCAGGCACACCTCTGCAAGCAGCCGTGCTTCGACGCGGCTACTTCGATGACGGATCGAAGGAGATCATTCAGTACCTGATCAACGAGGCGGGCGCAGACGTCAATCGCAAAGGCGGCACGTACGGGACCGTCCTCGCGGCCGCCGCATTGCAGGGCTCGCCCACGCTCGTATCGTTCTTGCTGGAGAAGAACGCTGCGCCGGGACTAGCTGATGGCATGGGTCGGCTGCCGCTGCATATGGCGATGTTGCATGGCCTTGAGCATGTGAAGTTGATCCACGATGCCGGAGCCAACCCCCTGGCTCGCGACAAGACGAGCCGGAGCGTGCTGCATTGGGCGGCGCAGGGTGGGTCTGCCGAGGTGGTAGACTACGCGCTCAAACTCCTGAGTGCCAACGACGCGTTCGACGTCGATGATCGGGATAACGATGGGTGGACGGCTCTGTGCTGGGCTGCGCGCGGCTGTGGTTCTGAGTTCAGAGGTGCCACGCTGGGAGCGCAGTTCGAAGTCATCGAATTGCTGCTTGACCGTGGCGCGGATCCAGATGTGCAAGTCCGCTTCTCGAATAAAGAGTCATGGACGCCGTTGAAGATTGCACAGTATAGCAGCGCCCCGGATGATGTTCTTGCGCTCCTGGAAACTGTGACGAAGGAGGCCGGAGACGAAGCAAAACAGAAATTCGTGACGAGTGCTACAAAAGCATTTCTTCACGTCGACGCCTACTGCATTTTCTGTCTCGGGGTAAGTTGGGTCTTAAATCTACCTTATTTTGCATTTCCTTTCATGATAAATGGCAAACTAACAGTAAGCGTGCACAGGAGATCAGGGGTATCAGATATCGGTGCAAGGATTGCGTTGATCTTAGCTTCTGCTACAAGTGCCATAACTCACGACGGAAGCTGCATATTGAAGGCCATCTGTTCGAGGGCATTGGCCCTGAGTTCGCGCCTGTTTATAGCCCGAGTGAGACGTCTTCTTCTGCTGAGAGGGAGGGTAGTGATAGTGAGAGTGAGAGTGATAGTGGTAGTGGTAGTTAATTATACAAAGACATTGGTTGAAGATCTGGATGGAGTTGAAGAGGAAGAAAGAAGGCGTGTAGTATATGATTGCCGTTTCTCGGATACTGTACTTCTATAATATATGTTACTCCTAAGTCTAGTGAAGTCTATAGTCGCGGAAATAGTCGAAGAATCTGCGTGACCCCTGCTCTCTCTCACCCAGCATAACCGACCCTCCCAACTCCAGGATCTCAACGCCAACTCTCTCCAATCCAACGCTTGCTTCATCTTCCCCGACTCCGAACCTTGCCTCTCGCCCAAGAAATATTCAAGAGCCGATATGCCTCCAAATTTCCTCGAATGTCTTCGAATGATCCACCGAAGTTCATCTCTCAATGATAGACCTTCAAGCTATTGATAAGCCAATACGCCTCCGAAAAAGCCGACGGATTCGCCGCGACAAACTGGTCGCACGTGCCGCCATAAACACTATAGCAAGGACTGCTATCCCAGACATTTCCAGCCCACTACTCTTGGTCAGCCACATACTTCCCCATCATCCATCAAACGAGGGAGGGGGAGGAGACATACATCACCACAAAAGTCAATATCAAACACAATATTATTATTCGCAAAGAACGAATCGATATTACACCCGCTCCCGCCGTTGAACGCCACCAAAGGCGTGCCCCAGCCGGCGGGATTCGGCGTCCCGGCCGTGATGTCGGCGGGGATGCTGCCGCGCTCGAAGAAGTAGATGTTGATGCCCGTGCTCTCCCAAAGTGTGGCGTAGACGCCGCCGCCGTTCAGGTTGAAGAAGTTGCCGTAGGCGTTCGTGTTGGTCGTCGTCACGCTGCAGCCGTCGTTGCCGTTGTTGGTGTTGCAGTTTGCGTTTAGGAGCGTGTCGCCTGCTGCGGAACCGCCAATGTTGATGTTGCAGCCGGGATTCGAGTGTAGGGTCAGTCTGGAATATGGTTAATAACCTCCTCTTTTGGATTTTCTTGAGAAGTTGGGGAAAATAGATTGGCTGTTTTTGGGATGGAATATGGAGGCATGAGATGAAGCGTGGGTATTTAAGAGATGGAGAAAATGGGGAGACTGGTGTTACTTACTGGTTTGTGAAGGCATAGTTCACGTTCTCGATAATGTCGATTTCGCCGCTGGCGGGGAAATTGGGACCGAACATCCAGTAGCCGGGCCAGACTCCGCAGATCGAGCCCGGCATATGGGCAATGTCGGCGATGAAAAGTCCATGAGTGTAGGCTTGATTGCTTGTGACGCGTACGGATAACCGGCCATTGGAGGGGTTAACCGTCGTGTGATCCACACCAAGGTAGACCTGGTTGTTGTTGGTATTGATGTAACCAAGAAGATAGGCTTCGAATTGAGTTATGTATTCCACATAGCCGTGGGTAGGATCTGGTCCAGTGAAGAAGGTGAAGTCGTTGAAGAAGTTGCTCGCGGTGTAGCTGTTAACCAAAGAGTAGCGTTTTGAGATCAGAGAGGTGTCATTGCCATTCTTGTGATGGTGTTGGTGTTGGTGTTTTGGGTGACATGAGACAGTGGTCATAAGGCTGAGAAAGGGAAGAGCGAAACGAAGTGTAAAAAGCATTTTGAAAGAGAGTGTTCAGAAAGCCAGAGACTAAAAAGAGTGTGTATTGTTGTAATTGATTAAATGTAGTGAGAAGGAAGTGAGTTATGAAATATGGACAGAAATAGGAGCTGAACGATAGCACTTTTTCGCCAAATCCCGTATCCTATACTTTTTCCAATTTCCGATTGCCCCCCCTTAACTTACCCCACAGACCCTAGTAATATTGATTATATAATCTACGCGAGATACGAGCAGCAGGGTTGGGTAAACAACCGATTGGTTCTAGCAGAATAGGGGTAGGAGGGCCGCAATCTTAGATTGCAAGGGGGTGGGAAACTATTGGGACGCGGTCCTTATGCTCTAGGAAAGTTCTCCTGGGAGGGAAGATTAAAACTCCGCGATGAAGCGCGGGGGAGCAGCGGCTGAGCAACGCGAGGGCAGGGAGGTGAGGGTCGGGAGCGACTAAGAACCTATTGAATCTGGTTCAGGGGACCAATGTGAGGCATTGAGGGCGGAATTAATATATTTATAGAAGTTTAAATACGCAAGAAGGCATAGTATAGGTATAGGAGGAGCTAAGCTGGAAGGGGAGCGGCTGGACACGTGATGACCAACTGACAAGAACGGCGATGCCGACTAGCCGTATTAGTTTTGAAGCGTGGGAATTGTCGCTTGAGATTGCATGTGAAATGCAACATGTTGAACACGTGCATAAATAGGCTGAAATCCAGGCAACCCTTCCCCATACGTTTCATGCTCTTCCATCTCCGCAAAATCGCTTATCTTGTCAGGACTACACGCACATACTCTATACCACTAGGTTGTATCTAGGAACTATTGATAGTTATTCAAAAATTCTAGACCGCATACCCATCGAAATTCCAGGGTTGATTGTGAAAAATGTAAGAAATCCAGCAACAGGCAGCTCGATCCACGAAGGCGATTGACGGAAGGCGTAGATCCGTACACAGTCAGACCTGAAGAGCCTCTGTGAAGTGTCTAGCCATGTCTCCAAAGTTGTGACAACACATTTATACAAGTAAATCACCTTGCACGCAAAGGACAAGCTAAACTCGCACCACTTGAGTCACAAGCTTAAGTTTATTTCCTGTGAGAATGTCAAATATACGAGGAGGATTTGCATCAAGGCTCCTCTCAATTATATTTTGAGAAAAAGTTGTCCGCACTACGATTTAAATTTTCCAGAACATTTAGCTGATGCGCTTGACATAGACATTAACGAGGATGAAAGTATGTCTTCATCTCGGCTCTCCTTTCCTCCACGAATTTCAACGATTCTAAAAACTGATTCTAGGCGAGAGATCCATTTGCCAATTTTAGGGACGCGTTCATTTTCTTGCTCTGGGCTCTGAAAGATGATAACCTCCAAAGCTTAAGGTAAGCTTTTATCCACCGTATTGAGAAATCCAGTGCTAAAGAACGCAGTTTGGATTTGGGATGCTGTGTTCCGGTTGAGGTCCTCAGCCATGACGCAGAATTCTGCTTCAGGGACCAAAATTTATCCAGTCAATCTCACTCATTACCGATTCCGACCTTCGGCTATCATGAGTATCTCAATCTCAAGCCCTTCACTAGCCTGCAATCGCTCTGCTAGAAGGGCTTAAATAGAGGCGATCACTTTAAAAGCCTTAAAGGGTATATCAAGAATCAGGAAGGGGAATGGGCTCGAAAACTGCGAACATTGACATCGGAGCTTGATGAGTGGGGGCAGTGCAAGCGAAGACTGGTACCAGTACCACGCAATGCTGGGCGGGCATCCTCACCGTCCAGATAACTTCTTCGTGATAAGTATTCTCAGCATTGAACCGGAGCAGGAAAATATCTTTTTCGCAGCCCTGGAAATGTTGCGCCTTACATGTGTTGCGTTTAGTCCTTTCGAAAAGGAACTCTGCCACTTCTGCAACATGGCGAAATTGAGTAGGTTACAGTTACGGAATTGTCCAGCCTCACTAGAACTGTTAGGGACTCCTCTCAGTGAAAGTACAGCCATGAAACTGAAGTCGTTTGAGTTGACCATCGGCTGGGAGCGTCTTCATCATTATGAAGTTTTCGAGGAGGTGCAGACATTGGTCTTTCATCAATTTTTGTACTCCTTTGAAGGCCTAGATTAACTTTTGCGACCATCTCCAAGCCTCCAACTCCTTAGCCTTGATGATCTAATCATGTTCTATACTCTACCATTTATCTTCCATGAGATAACTACCAGCAGTAAAGTTTATTGGAGCCGTGATCCTCTACGAATGTAGGTGGCATTTCGTTCCTAGGTTGCAGACAGGGCGAGATCATGGAGGTACTAATTAGGAAACAACGAATATGAGGAGACTACAGCTGAGTTTAAAGCAGTCATCTGAACCTTGAAATATAAATGAGTGTACGAGCAGGACGAGGTTGACAAAACTGGGAGGCAGAACATTTTACAAGATACCCCTTCTCAAACGAATGGAAATGGCCTTCAGTATTTGGGGCTAACTAGGAGCTTACATTGAACGTGCATTCTCGGCAAGGTATACTTCACTCCAATCACATTTCAAATGAAGGGAAACAACAACTACTCAAACCCTTCAACATAATCGATCTATTCTCAATAAAATCATATACACTCTCCTACCCTCTCCACCTCTCCACCTCACCCCCTTTCTATCACTCGCCATCTCTCACACTCCCCCGCTCCCTATCTATCGTCTCTTCGGAGCCTTAGACTCCTCAAACCTGACTCTCCTCTTCTACTGGAGTAAGAAGACCCGTCTTGATGTCGTACACGAAACCATGACAATTATCGGCAAGCTTCTTCGGGATGTAGGGAAGAAGTCTTCAAGATGTGAATATCATCGCGAACGCTTTGTTCCAGACTATCTCTCAAATCAGTTCTGATTATTGAAGTTGGGTTACTATAACTCTCCAACTTACTTGTCAAAAGCGCCAAATACCATGTGGTCGATCTCAGAATGGTCAGGTAGTCGGTCTTTGTGGAATTTGCGAATGTCATCATTTTTGAAATAACTGGCACCACAGTCTGAAAAACTCCAAGTTAGAAATTTGTCTTAGGCCTAGGTAATATACCCAACTCACCTGTATGATGAATTACTACAACTGAAGTGAGGCCAAGGAAAGCCTCAAAGAGCATGACCTCTTGTATAAAGGTAGAATTGACCCGTCCGGCAGGATTGCGGGCAACGAGAATTTGATCTTGGATGTTAGCTTCTAGGATCGGCTATCAATTGGGAAATTTATGTACCTTCAGGTTTAGTCTGGAGGAAGTGGTTCGGGTTGACCCGAAAATCCACGCAGGTGACTTTTGAAAGTTAATACACTAATGTCCGAAAGCATTACAGGTTTGTCTTTCGACTTACGGACGAGGGTTGTCTCGAAGATGCCTCCACTTGCAATCACCTCGGCTATGGTAGGAAAGCCTTGATGACTTTCTGCGTACTTCCTGATACGCATGCGTTAGAAATTTGAATGCACTATATCTAAACAGAGATTAATCACTTACTTGTTTCTCTCAAGGAGTTCTGTGGGAGTAATTATAGGCATGGTAATAATTAATGAATTGTCTAATCTCTAGTATCGAGAATGTATTTGACTGTGAAGATGCTGCTTTCAATGAACCTGAAGAAGAGATTCAGAGCTGGAAGCAAGCAGTACTTATATATTTCAGTCTAAGAATGTCTTCCTATTTAGCAATGAAATTGACTGAGATGACAGATTATCTCTAAAGGATTTGTATATCATTACAAAAATCGGTCTTTGTCGCTCTAGGGTCGGTTTACCTCTACTTGGATAAGCAGGGCTTGAGCGCATGACCACTTATCTCTTCCAAGCCCTGATCTAGGTGCATAAGCCATGACTTCTGACGCACTGAAAAAGAATTCTCATAGTTTCTTATCATTAATCAAGGAGTTTCCGGACTGTTCGTAGATTTAGATTTTTATTTCGCCCTTTCAAAATGATGCGAGGATGTATCGACGTCATTTTATGGTTTCCTTCGGATATAGAAATTAGCCGAACTGTGGTATGATTACTAGACATGCAGTGGCAAATGCCCTATACCTCTCGGATGTTGAACTCTGGAAAGCGACTCAAGGCTTGGATCGCTTGCGTTCTTTGTATTTCCGATGGCTGATATCGCCCCTTGACTGGGAGGTGGGTAGAGCCGCAACGCATAAGTACGAGCTTAGACATTCGACCGAGTTCAGGGCAAAATTCATTTCCTCATCCAACTAGGACGTACAGCACAATATTCAGAGAAACTCATATATTTTATCAACCACCTGAACATGTCCTCAGAATCCCTTCCTGACCTACTCAAAACCGGTATCAGTCTGCCCGATACACCTCTGATTAGAGGAGCCCTACTATCGTTAACCATTGCATCCGAAGTGCATACTTTGCCATTTTATTGTCTCGCAAGGTCCGGCACAACAGCCCCGAGCCACTCGACGTGGAGCTAGTCGTGTTCTCAACCATCATGCACGACTTGGGCTGGGCAACGGATAAAACGTTACTTTCCAAGGACAAGCGTTTCGAGGTAGATGGCGCAAACATGGCCCGTAGCTATATCGAGGAGGTCAAGCTATCAGCCGGCTGGGACAAGCACCGCACTCAGCTGATGTGGGACTCCATCGCACTACACACCACGCCATCCTTTGTGCTGCACAAAGAGCCCGAAGTCATGCTCGCGCACATTGGCGTCATGGCCGATTTTTTGGGGCCAAACTACCCCGATTATCCGATCACGTCCGACGAAAACAGGGAGATTGTAGAGGCCTTTCCTCGACTTGGCTTTAAGGAGCAGTTCCTCGATATCGTGTGCGGTCTATGTGCATTGAAACCGGAAACTACGTACGACAATTTTGTAGGCGAATATGGCGTTGAATTTGGGCTCGATGGTAAGGGGACGGGCAAGGAAGAGTTTGCGAGGAAGCGACTTTCGTTCAGTTCCACTCGTATTTTTTATCCCGCAATTGGCGCGACCGAGCAATATGAGGACTGAGACTGACTTTAATTTAATTTTCAATGGGTATTTAGATATATGTTAATGCAATATTCCGTATGTTTTCTTGCTAAAACCATTGACTGGCGTTGTCCCATTTGTCGGGGCTAGAGGCTTTGAAAATACTTGGCGTTATATTTCATTGTGCTGAAAATAGATTTACTGTATTAAGCTTTCACCGGAAAAACGGTCTGTATCTTATCTCGATAAAAAAGGACAGAAGTTTGGTTGAGCAGTTGTATTAAGCACTATTTCTGAGCAACGTGAACGCAGGGAGGTGAGGGTTACTAGCGCATGAGAAGAACTGTCGAATCAAATTTAGGGGACTCATGTCAGGGTAAAATTGATATATTAATAGCAGTTTGATTATTAAAAAAATGCCTAACATAGATATAGGACGAGCTAAGCTAGGACGGAGTGAGTGAGCGTTCCTGAATCGGTCTTAATTAAATATAGATGCTTATTATGTATAGAGGCGAATGAAAAACTGCTTTTCTTATCAGATAAAACCTTTTATAGGAGAGCTTGACAATAATACACCGCCGGAGTGCTTCAATGTAGGTGTGGAGCTACTGTTAGACACAGAGTCAAACCTTCGAGTACCCTGCATATTGAACCTTATTATAGAAAGGTTAATGAGGCAGAGATCTGGTGTGCAAATAAGTATCCTTTAAGCTAATTGTCGCAAAAGGTGAATCCACACTTCTTGCTGCTATTTGGGTACATACGACACTAATCGATTAAAGTACAAATGCATTTCAGATGCCCCTAACCGCTTGACTGACCGTGCCGTACCCTGCGCGCAATCCTCAACATGTCATCATTCTGAAGCGGCTTCTTCTCGAAGCCATTGGTAACCTGGTCGAGCAGCGCAGTCGACAACTCTGTAATGTCAATCCTAGGATATGACAAGGCCCAGCTCACCATCTTAGAATATGTCGTCCAAATCGTCCAGCCGTTAGTGATAAACCCCGGTTTCGCGATGCAAGCCTCGATCTTGGCTCCGTAACCTGCTGCCAAGGCGAGTAGCATGGCATCCGTCTCAGTCTTCCAAGAAAGGCACAGAAGTCAGCATTGCATGGCTGTGCAGATGGTTATAACTGAATATCTTACCCGCATTAGAAAATACTCAGACATAAATCTTGGCAGCCTGGCAAACATCCTATCGGTCACCGCACCTCCCATGTATAAGAAGCGAAATGGCTTGGCAACCCCCGATCCCGCCATGGCCTTCAACCCTTCCAATGTACAATGCTGGCTCACCCTCGTCACTTCACTGAAGTTGGCAGACCTCGACTTATATGGTGGAAAGGCGACTGTCCTATTTGCTCATTAACGTGGGAAGTCGCAAAGGCAAGGATTAGATATGCCATACCAGATACAAGCATTCGCGCCCTCAAATTCGTCTCGTACGCTGTCCGGGTAGTCATCGTAATCCTCCACGGTGACGCTATGCAGCTTCGAGGCGTCTGCTCCAGGCCCCAGATTCGCGGGTGGAGACACAGTCTTTCGCGATACTGCTACAACAGAGGTGATTTCTGGCCTATGCAAGCTCTGAAGAATTAACTCCGTTGCGACATAGCCAGTTGCGCCTGTGATGATGAGTTTCATTTTTGAAATAGATTTCAGAAGAATGTATAGATATCATGCAAAATTCTTGCAAAACAGTAATAACAGCCAACTTTCAGGCCAGACACTAAGGCAGCAGACAGTGTGCGTCACGCAGACTTCGGTCTTCAGAGATCGGTCTTCAGACATGCCCTGCTTGGTAAGATTTATAAATCCCCGTCTAAGCAGCTGTCACTATGCAGCATTCCGCGTTCCAGTCGCGGAATCTCGGGCTTTGAGTTTGCCCGCAGAACATGTTGAGAGTAAAAAGAAGTCTCCGACTTCCCAGCAGGTCGAAGGTGGTGTATCAGTAATCTTTTCAGTCACATGGTGCATTAACTCCTATATAGCGTGTCTGTGCGGAGCGCGTCTGCAACTGGTCAGTCTTAGGCAGGTGATCGATTAAGAGGAGCAGAACTGTTTACGAATCAAGACAGAAAGATCGGTCTTGCACTTGATATGTTTGTAATACTCATCTAGGAGATATCCGTATCCTGACTCATGAAAAATCCTTTTCCCTTGCCAATATATAAAGTCAAAACACCGTCACCCTTTCCGTTCTTCATATCTAGTGACCTCTTCTGATTTCATCTCATCTCACCTTATTACCATTGTAGAGCCGTTTGAAGACTTATTATGTTAGGAAACATAGCTGTTGTTATGATTGATCCTTACAATGACTTCCTCCACCCGAATGGGAAGATTTACCCCTTAATCGCTGATAGTCTTAAAGCGACCGATACTATCAAGCATCTCCAAGAGATAACAAAGGCAGCCAGGGAACACAAAATCACAATCTTTTACGGCCTTCATCAGCAAGCGCGGCCCGGGTTCATTACTGGATTTAAATATGCGTCTCTTCATCTTCAGGGCCAGGATAAAAATCATGTATTTGAGGAAGGAAGCTGGGAGGCCGGGATTTATGAAGGTCTGGCTCCGGATTTGGCAAATGGAGATCATGTTGTTTCAAAACATTGGGCTAGCAGGTATAAAAGCAGAATTCACTACAGAGGTTTGCAACTGATCTTGAACGTGTAGTTCGTTCCAAAGCACCGATCTCGACTATCAGCTCCGACAATGTGATATACAAAATCTTGTAATATGTGGATTGGCAGCAAATACCTGCGTTGAGTCAACTGGCCGTTATGCTTACGAACTGTAAGTCATCTTTGAAGTCAGATTCGAGGTACATAAACTGAGTCAATGACGGGGATATCATGTCACTATGATCACTGATGCAACCGCTGGCTTTTCGCCTGAGACAATGCATGCTGCCACGGACTTGGTCTGGCCAATGTTTGCACATCAAGTGAAGAAAACGGATGAATGGATTGCGACTTTAAAAAAGTGATAGCAAGGAGCGCTTTTAGTCATTCCCTGGGTTCGAATTTCAGGCTTCATCATATGTTAGGCTTACAAAAGAAATTTTTTAGACGATAGAGGCATAGTTCCCTTACGCTTTCTCCAAAATCAAATGATCTCTCGGATTTTCAACCTCACTAACCCCATCCTCTGAGAAATTTAACTGTATCGTGAACGTACCATTAATTAGTAACTCTACACTCCCAATTATGGTTCCGAGGAACTCGGCATGAATCGTGAGCACGATTACGTGAACACATGAAAACGCATTTGTCGCATAAATATCGTGCTCTTGAACAATTGCTGGAAGATTTGTTGGACTTGGGCATACAGGAGTCCGAGATTGTTCGCCTCCAATCTCTGTGCCATGCTTCCCTACCAACGATATGTTGATCTCCGTCGCGCTATTTCTAATATAAAAGCGCATATGCCAATGGGATCAGCGAGACTGCGATTCCCATAAACTTTATCAGTATATCGGTACGATGCACAAGCGAACGCATGATGGCGAACAGAATGTGCGGCAAGCAAGGACGCTACATATTATAAGAACTCGCGCTCAAATATACACACAAGCTTCTCCGCTATGGGAGACAGCACAGCGTTCCGAGTTCAGATAATTGCGTCGTGAAATACTTGGGACAATGTGACGGAGACGGATTTAATGGCTGTGGCAATTGTGCTAATGGATTGGTTTGCACTTTTTACACACGTAAGTTATCTCTTACCAGTATTTCAGAAACAGAGGATGCAAATATTATTAACTAACATTCAATACAGGCTACTATTCTCAGTGCTTGAGACCCGGCCAGAAGGTCCATCCAGTATCGGCTGTTGTGAAAACGGCTACAGTATATGTATAGAGTTGGGACAAAGGGTTTAGTTTTGCTTGAAGATTGATCGTAACTTCTGCCAATACCCGAACAATGGCATCTGGAGTTTGGATTCTATATGAAATAGCTAGAACCTTCTATGATTTAGAAATATATATACTTGTTACACGCTCGCTCCACGCTCTCACGTGCGTAGCTAATTGAGAGGGTAATGTTGCAACTTAGGTGCCTAAGGCCCTTCAACTTACTTAAGCTACAGGGGCAATTGTTAGTGTAGCCATTCTGAAAGGGGACAGCGATACCGCGGCGTAAGTGCCCTGTAAGCGCTGAAGCTTTTAGGGGGTAAGACCCTGTAGAGCTGGAGGTGTGGGTTACCGATACACCTGAAGGCTCAGTTGCTTAAAGGTTTATTGCACGTAAGTTAGAAGGTTCAGGGCCTATAAATATAGGCTACTTGCCATTGTAGAGCAGGAGTCAGTTCAGCATTTCTCACCTGATTTACAAGTAGTTGCACGTAATTAACCTATAATATATCAATAAGATTCGGGATTAGCAGGCCCCACCTGGCGAGGTTCACCAGATTCTGGAAAGGTGGCTGTCCAAATTTGAAGCCGATTCTCAGCCGGAAGGCAGGCAAACTCGTGAAATCCATATTGATTGAGTCTCAACTTGGCAAGATGTCACAGACGGTTTTTGATGCGTCTCTCGTAGTATGCCAAACGTGGAGGACGACAAACGTTATATAATTTTCGGGTTTCGCCGCCAGCCCCTAAGCTTCGGTAAACAAGCCCCATTCTGGGGAAGTGATGTCTGTGAGATTATGTATTTTGCGTTGAAGGCCATTTAGATAAGTTATTTTGTGACAGTCAATTGCGGTGTAGTTATGCAGTCTCAATTCATATTCAAGGGAAAACCACTCAGCTCTGGTTTCTTTGAAACGCTCCTTTCCAGAGTTCCAGGTGTCATACAAGCAATTATTTTGGAACTAATTAAACTATACTGAGGTCATTACATGACATCAACGCAAAAGCTGAGACCTGCTCGCATGCTAACTTGAAGAAAATGCACAGACATCTCCTGCTGCCTATCGCCCCTTCTGAAGCTTTGCGGAATCCTGCTCCATCTTCTCTAGAACACAAACCACATCTCTATAAAACGCCATTTGAAGCCTTGGATTTTTCAAGTCGTATTCGCCCTCTCCGAAGTCGCAGTTAATGCACTTCCGAACCATTTTCCCGTAATCTATACTGTAGAAAGTTGTCATCCCCACGGCGAGTCTATCAACAAGGTCAAATTTGGTGGCAAAAGCATTACTCTCGCTTTGGTTATCTTCGTCTTTTAAGAGTTGCCATGGTTTCTGATGTGCAAGCTCGATGAGGACGATGCCAAGGGTGAAGGTGTAAGGATTCCGGATCATGGTTCTAGGCCGGGAAGTTACCGACTCGAACTCGTTGTCTTGCTTGTGGCGGTGTGGAATGAGGAGCTTTAGGTGTGAGCCTGTAAGCATCGGCCGTTTGTTTGCCAATTTTCCTCCCACGTCAAAGAGCGCAATACATTGGCTCGTCCAGTTCTCCTCTAGGAATGGAGTTGCATGGAAGTAAAGTACGGCTGAAGCTATATGTTTAGCCAAGAAGAGAATCTCGTGAGTCTGATATAGATTATTGTAATTCATTGACGGCCAATTTGAAATGTGATCTGCAAGAGACGTAGGCGATAGAAAGTAAAAGGGTGCAGCATCCGAGATGACCTGATGCCCCAGATCTTTTATTATTTTTGCAAGCTCAAGATGCTCTTCGTACTCGGTAGGGTGAGAGGGTTGTTCTCCAATTCGATTCTGTTCTCCATGCAATTTATTTGAGGGATAGCATATCGAGGGAGACTCGGTACTGATTGCATGAGGAAGGGTAACCGGTGGGGCGTTATCCTCGATTGACAATAGGCTCAGATCGTGTCGAGGCACCGTGTTTTCCGAGTCATTGGTTTTGATCCGTTTGATATCAGACACTACATATAAAGACTGGTGACGTCGTTTTCGTAGGTTTGATAGTTCATGAAGAGACTCCGTGGGAGGCTCGGCATGGCGAGCGCTGGAGGTGTCGCAGGCCAACTCATCAGTTCTCAACTGCAGTGGGAAGTGCGGACTTTTGAAATTATCCTTCGAAACAGGATGAAGCCTGAGATCAAAATTAACTTTACCAAGCTCAGGCCCATCTCTACGCTGTATCTGGAGACGCAAGTAGACTGCATATTCGTTGTAACCGGTGCAAGAATCCAGCAAAGCATTGTAAAGTTTGTTCGCGACTGTTTGAACAGATGATATCTTCAGCAAAGTTGAGTCGTCTGGAGCTGGAAGAGATTGGAAGTTCCTCTTGTTTTGCATAGAGGCAATTCGAGCTTGCTCTAGAATGGTGCGGAATATGTTGCTATGCTTCCACAATGTCTCTAATCTTTCCTTGAGCTCCGGGCCTGTCACGCTGAACTCAGTTTTCGCTTTGAAGGACCGCCATTTTCGTTTTTCGATACTTTCATCCCTGGCCTATATTGTATGGTTGGTGAGCGGCAGATTCCAAGAAGAGTGGTATAGAGGAGTGAGTGAAATACTGACAGAATCTGGTACCGTAATGGCATCTTGGAATCGTTGACTCTTAGCGTGGAGAATATCCAACTCCTTCTTGATCTTCTTCATAACCAGTCCACAGCAGGTATACTGGTCATCGAGATAGGAGCTAAGATTGCGTTCGAGCTCAGCATTTTCCAGTTCTGTAAGATCACGTTCCATAATCCAGTCGGATTCAGTTGTGATGGTAACAGAACGCAAAAGCAACGAACAGTCCTTCCGAAAGACGCAATGGTAGCATAACAATTCTTCTTGGAACTCCTCTAGTTTGCTGGCATATTTTCTCCATCGTTTAAATTGTTGGTAGACAGTATGAGAAAATTTTGCGACTTCAACAAGAAGGGGAATCACCCTTAGGATATCATCGACGCCGGCCATCGTGCGAACCCTTGGTTGTGTGTGAGGAGAAAAATGAACTACACGAAGATGATTGCGTGAGACACCAAATGGTCAAGGGTAATACTCATTTAAATGCGACAGACTTCTGAAAGCCGCTGATGTTTGGGCGACGCCTTTCCTTTGAATCTTCTCCAAAATTTGTGAGGCCACCCCCTTCATAATCGACGATTACTTACCAAAGTTCCACTCGAGATAGTGAAAATATGTATGGGGGGGCCAAATACGAGATTTATTTTTGCAAGGTCGCAGGAGAAACAAATAGTGTCCGTGGAGTAGTTTCAAGGAATTGAATGACTGGACGTTTGCAAGAGGGTAACCTCAACAGGAGGGGTGATGATCCCTGATAGAGGAGGATCATTTGGCTACAAACTACTGCACCTCATTATTGACCTGATTCAAAATAGCGCGCGGTTAGAAGTTACGAATGAAACCGTGGCCGTGTTTGTGGTCGCGCAGAGCCTCGTTCGTGGTGGCGATGAGGCCACTACTGCGACCGCGCTGCCTCAGCCTTATCTGATTCATGCAACCATAAATTCTGCTCCTTTAAGGGATCACATCAGAACTTGGTCTTCTCTTCCTTCCCACCTTTCGTGTCTTTTCGCTTACAATGAGTACCTTCCAGCCCAGCACACTGTACAATAAGCGGAGGACTGAAGACAATGTTCTCCCGAAGCCAACATTCCTCACATGCACCAGCTTCGCAGCTCCTCTATATCACAAGTGCACCGGCGTGCTTGCTTGCGCTATTCACTTGGACATAAATTCGGAGGTGAAGTTGAGCCTAAAGCAATCACTGGCGAGACTTGGCTTGTGGGGAATTGGACTCCAGGACGGACGGTTAGATAAGGTATTGAGCGAGTCTCCTGATATGGGATACGCCATTGTCCATTTTTTGAGCGCGCTGGCGAGCTTCCTGAGCAAAGGTATGACATTAAAATCCTGAGCTCTGAAATATACTCACTATGGGCATCTAGATGTTGTTCCATTCTTGATCCAAAGCACTAAATCTGCAAATTTGAGTGCGACAAAGAAGCTCGCAGCAGACCTTAGCGATCTGAACAAAATAGCGGAGGGTCACCTTAAAACAAATAGTGATAATGAGTCCGAAGATAGCGACAGTGGTGACGAAGATCGCATGGATGTGGACCTTGAGTCTACTCCAACCCACAACCAAATACCATTAGTAACAGCCAACAAGATCAACTTTTATGTGTCACGTCTGATGGATCTTCTTCCGGCCATTGAAGCTGTACTGGATGTTCAACACACTCAGCGTGACTTTAATAATGGTTCACTCGACAAAGAGCTGGAGCAGCACAACAGAGTTGCTCCTTCAATATTTGGACAGAAAAGACGCAGAAAAGAAAAGCTCCGGCGTCTGAAGTTGGACGTCCAGCGGAGCAGAAACGCGGATAAAGATGGCCAGATGGAGTCAATATCTCGGTATGTTCAACGCTGACCGATACTCACCTTCTCGCTGATACCGTTGCGCAGTCCCAAACTTCTGCCAAGCGTAAGCTTCCCGAATGAAAACTCTATAGACGGACCCCTTGGAAACAGAACTACGACACTGCGACGTGAGCCAGAATTTACCTCACCGACCTGGCCAATTTCGCCGTTCTCCTTCGACCTTCCTCTATTGTTCAGCAACACTACGAGGATGGTAGTGCGGACTCGTTCGGACTCGTGCCTCCAAAAATATAATATGAACGAGTGTATGAGTCCTCATTTGATGATCGCAAGTAGTCCATGAGCATAGGCATGGTAGATGGAAGCTCTGGTGAAATGTCAATCAGAATATTCAAGACTCATGATCGTTCCCACATACCCTTGCACTTGTTTCCCGCCCTCATGCAATGACTTCCTCCTGAGTATCGGCAAAACCTCCTTCCTGCTCTCCTTGATCGTGTCTTCCCCACAAACTCGCACGTCTACGATACGAATGAGGCGTGCATATCACTCTGCAGTACGCTAAATTGCAATATCTCAAAAGCAACCACTCTAAGGCATAGTTTTACAAACCAATGTGCTCGCAGCCGTTGTGTGGTACCCGGCTTCCAGCGATCAATCCGGCCACTATCCATAAATAGCTGCTCTAGAGGGGTTCAAACTTGGCTCTCCACGACTTTGAAGGGAGTTGATGCGGACTGTTGATGCAAATTCATCTTCTCTGTCATCGTAGCTGGATACTAATCTGTCAGTCTCTACGCTGCGAATACCTGCTTGTCGCGTTCGACTCTCCGACTGCTTCAACACATGTCAAGACGAGACACACCACACGCTACCGTCCACTAACCCCACCAGAGTTTGGCCATAGCATCTAAACCACTTAAATATTCCTTTCAATAACCTAGGATTCTACTCATTAAATCATACGCTGTATGGAAGAAGCATTGCATAGCCTACACGATGAAAATTTGGGACAGCGTTACCAACAACAAGTAAGAGCGTTACATAAATTCGAGCACGTATAAGATTCTATTCCAGTATCTCTACTAAGTGCGCGGCCTGATGTTGTAATTAAAATCATGGCTCCCCACTCCCGGAATTCCTACACCGCGGCTACAATGAGCCATTCCTAACTCTCAACATTGCGAGAACTTTCATCCAGAGACGGCTGAGAAACTGTACAGAGAAACATAAATATCTCAATCAGCATCGGCAGCTACTTGCTGAGCTCTAGACGTAGGTTTTACTCCAAATCTGCTCCTCTTCTTCCACGAAACGAGCGCGTAAAGACGAGTGAGTATATCACTCCGAGCCACTGCTGGGGCACGGAGCCGCTGCTCCCGCCCACTCGCGCAAACCACGTGCACAGAAGAATCGAATTCTACCAGCCGAAGTTCACATCGTGTTCAAGGATTCGATCACGATCATACGTTCACTCGACATACGGTGCTCGCTCCGAGAAAGTCCAACCTCCAGACTCGCAGTACACCCCGCTGGCGCTATACAGATAAACGTGTTAGACCCAAAATGATATTGCCGCCCATAATTAAGAGATATTCAGAACGCTCCTGGACCATTTTGGCCAAGTAACACCCGCACTTGTAGCGCCTTCAAAACCACGAATGATGTCTAGGCGGAGCTGCTAACAGGTGACGGGGCGGAGAAAATCGTGAATGATTCCACGATATGACGATTGAATCGAATTGTGAACAAGTGATTCCGAAATTCGGAATAAATAGCGTGCGGTTAGGATAGTGGTGGCGTGAACAGCCAGCAGCATTGTTTAGGATACGATTGTTCGGAGATGGTTTGCTCGACGGTGTCAGGGGGGCCGCAGATTCGGCGCACGTCAGTCGTCAATGTCCCTATCGATCGCACCTAACAGAATTTGGCGGAGACCTGCCGTGAAATCTTCTGCCGAATTTTGGAGATCATGATATGTTCTTGTGTCAACATACTGTTCCGCAATTTTAGCAGAGGAATACGAAGAACAGACTAAAGTTTCATGGGGAATCGAGCAAGGAAAAGAATATTGGTGGGACTGGAACTTACATCTCGAACGTCCTCAACCTCTTCCAGATCGTCGTCGAGGCTTTTGAGCCACTTCGCTGCCTCTTCATCGTCACCGACTTGAAGGAACTGAATTCCGACTTGCGTGAGGGGAGCATTCATTTTATCCAGTTTCTTCCCCATTTTGATGATGGTTTTTTTGGTGGCCTTTGCATCATCGGCTTTACCATCAGTCAACACAATGATATTTAGCGGTCTGACCTTGTCTACTTTCTCTCGTCGCTTGGTCGCCTCAAAATAATCTTCATATCTTGCGACGTACGGCCCTAGGATTTCTGCGAGCACCGTCGCGAAGTATGTACCGCCAGCTCCTTTGGTGAGGTCAACGCGAGCGAGAAGATTAAGTACCTCTTGTCCGCTCTTGACATTGGACTGATTAAGATCGGTTGACATCAGGAAATGAATATCAACTCCATCTGGATCGTATTCCGCAGCAATGTTCCCAATGTACTGCATGCTATTTGTGAGGGCACCCCATCTTGTCTTGATACCAGGAGCGAATGCCTCTTTCGAGTCAGCGGCCATCTGCATTGATCCAGTATCGTCTATCACAAAGACTGTGTCAAACAGTGCTAGTCGAGCAAATCCTTTGTTGTCATCTTGTCCGCGGGTTTTACCAGGTTCATATCCAGGGGCGGTCAAAACTAGGAGCTCCAAGCCAGAGGCCAAGCCAGGAGACGTTGGTATTATTGGAATTTCGAGCTTCCTTTTGATCATGTTCACGATCTCTGTCATTGTTTCTCGTGCCTCGTTTCCGCTTGCAAATTTTACCATCTCACGATGGCTTGCATTGATTCCGATGGGTACAACTGGAGGCGTGAATGGCAAGGTCGCTGAAGTTCGGGTTGTCTAGAAGCCAAGTTAGTCTTTGATGTAGAGCTAGGTCGTTTGGAACTAACCACTCTTGTAGGCCCATCTGACAGCTTCTCAATAAACACCAACACGTCAATCTTCTCTTCATTCCTAATGTTGTTAAAGGACATCATGAGTGGAGCAAGTTTATCTGCGGAGAAAGTCCTCATTTCACCAACAAAGTTTGGGTTCAATCCAGTGAGGCTCCCATAAAGACTCGCGATCGGAGTCATGATATCAGCGTTGACGCTCCCTTGGAACGGTGTTCCAAAATACACGACGCCTCGAACCATCTCTTGAATAAATTGGAACTCGGGCTTAATCGCAGGCTTGCCTAATGCGAGAACGAGAGCCTAGGAATATAAGAATATTGTTCTGTTCTTATTGCTCATGAATTGGTACTGACCTGCGTGACAACCAAACCCCCAAGGCTGTGGCAGACGAAGAAAATCGGACGTGTGCAACCCTGAAATAAAAAGGTTGATTAGCATTCAACTTTGCAAGCATATGGGTGAAGCATACCGCAGGCCTATCTGCTCGAACATGATTCAAGATCTCTTCTGCCGCGTTTTGGATGTTCTTTGGCTTTTTGTCCAGGACTTTTGCATCGTATCCGATCATTGAGAATCTGCCCTGAACATTCAAGTTGATACACTGCACGGGAAATGAATCCCTTGCCCACATATGACGAGTATCCGCATTAACCCATGAGCTGAACACATCGCCTCCAAGACCGTGGACAAAGTAGATACTGCGTAGTTGATTAGCGGCAGCAGGAGACCCTAAGTATTGGGAACGAACTCAAATTCTGGATTGTTGTGTTCCGCCAGCGTAATTGGCCCAAGCAAAGATGCATCGATTTCAATTTTGGACTTTCCACCTCCAGCCGCAATAAACTCAGCTCCGTTGTACCTCAATGCCTTGTCCTTCACCGAGTGGTTCAACTCGACCGTTACACATTTCAACTTGCCAGCCGATCTCTGCGAGTCGTTGACCAGAGGAAACACAGTTGTGTCCGCATGTTTTAACCTGGCGTCAAAAAAAGTCTTAATATCTCCCACTGTGGTCGTCTCGGGCAGGTTGCGAACGACAATGGTATCTCGGGAAGGCATGTTCGCGACCGAAAAATGGGACAAAGCAGCCGCTGCTGTGCCAAGGCCTCCTCCTCTTATTTGCAGGGCGAGAGGCTCTGCGGACTCGGCTAAAATATGGCCAGCCAGCCCTGTGCTAATTGACTCATCTATCTGTCTGCGCTCTTTTACTAAAGTGTTCACCGAGGGGGCTGCCTGGCCGCCTCCTCTTTGCCTCGTCGCGTATCCAGCCCGTGACAAACCGGCCCAGGCCACACAGCCCGCTTTATTTTGTTTTTCCCCCTGGTTTGCACCGCATTGGTTCCCTTAAGGAATGTGGATGCGCCATGGCGGTTGCTGCCTGGCTGGTGAACAGTGAGGGTTACACAGCAGCGCGCGAGTCGCAAGGTCAATCGCACACAGCCGCACTGGCGGCTCAATTCCTGCTGATCAACCCTGCAGCATACCTCTCCACATCGTCCTCCACAGCGTCATGGCACCATCCTTGATGCGCGGTTTTTGTGATAGGACAATCGACCGTGATTGATTCTTCGCCGTTGAGTTCGCCCTGGTGGACTGTGGATACACTCGCCATCGCGGTACGCCTGGGCGGTGCCGTCACCGTCTCTGGAAACAGAGCTTAGCAATTGTTATCTGCCATATATTTCGAGAAAGTCTCAACAAATCTGGAGAAATATGACACAGAAGTTGCAGTTAACACCAATTGACGTGAGGGCGAGCAATCAATCATCCGCAATGCCCGCCGAAGCTTCGCTTTCTGCGAGGAGTACCTCAACTACCTTGAACTCGGAGCCGATCGTATCGAGACCACCACCACTTTATCTTCGATTAGCTTACTTCCTCAGCTTATGGTCCTTCAAAGCGTTTTTTCGGTTGAGTTTGAGCGCTGGGCGCATATTTTCAAGACGAAGAAAGGGCTTGCTGCAGCCAGAAGTAAAGACTTACGAAATCCGGCCCGATCTCAAGAATCGGATATTCCGGCCGCAAAATTCCGAAGATGAGAAGTTGCCGTTGTACTTGGACGTCCACGGAGGGGGTTGGGCCGTAACAGACCCAGAGACAGATGATGAATTTTGTTCGTTTCTGGCTCAAAATTTCAACATCATCGTAGTCTCCATCAACTACCACAAATCGCCAAGATACAAGTTCCCACACGCAGTGGAAGATGTTGCAGCCATTGCAAGAGCAGTTATGGACGATAAATACTTGAATATCGACAGGAATAAAATCGTACTTGGAGGCTTTTCGGCTGGTGCAAATCTTGCCTTTGCCGCAGCCCAAATGGACAGCCTGCGTGGGCAATTGAGTGGTCTCGTGGGATTCTATCCTGCCTTAGATCTGACTGAATCTCTGGCCCAGAAACTCAGTCGCCGTCCGCAAAATTCGCCGTCCGACATTCTGGCGCCGAGTGTACATTTTCTTGACTGGGGATACGTCCCACAAGGTATAGACAGGCGAAACCCTCTCCTTTCCCCGCGGTGGGCAAATCCAAAGCATCTCCCATCACACGTATATCTCGTTGGCGCGGAGTATGACATGCTATGTTACGAGGCGCAACAGATGGCAGAGTCATTGACTAAGTTTTCACATATGGATTGCGAAAGAAGTAGTCTTCCAACCTTGCCAGATGGAGATGGGTGGCGGCAGGGGGGGATCAGATGGGAGTGCGCAAAGGGGAGAGATCACGCTTTCACGCATATCACCAAGCATGGCAAGAAAGAGAAAGAGAGGCTGAGATATTGCGAGGAAATGTATAGCCGGGTCGGTACTTGGCTGCGGGAAGATGTGTAGGCGAGGCCAGGCATATTCCGAGAACCTCGGGCTTTGGTCCATAGTTATCATACGTTATCAATTGCGTCAATAGGATGCAAGTTTTGCGCAAATTTAATTAGACCCTTCAAGTCGTACAAGGGCGAAAAATTGAAAAGCGATGAATTACCCATTTCTCTAGGACGCCAATAGAATTCGGAAACAAAAAGAGATCGGCAATCTCCGCCAAGAACAACGCTGTGACTCGCCAGCCACATTGTCCATCCCGCCAGACAGGGGGCTGAGCGCCTCACTGCTACAGTAGTTTCCTTACTAGCCTGCAGGCTGATTTGAGGGGGCTGAGTTGTTTCTGCATGGCCGTCTCGCCACAAATGTTAGGCACTGGCAGAGCCTCACCGAGGCAGCCTATTTTTCTTCGGCGTGCCCCCCATCTGGACTTGCCCCCCGGTATTTAATCAAAATTGACAAGGCGATCTGCTTACTTCTTCTACCCTTGCTTCTTGCTCCACCCACAAACTTTCGACTCCGACAGCCCTTCAACACCATGCCAGGTAGAGTATGGAAGGGAATACTCCATGCAGTAAAGATAGGGGGATGGATTTCCACGATGCCCTGGGTCTGTCTCCAGGCCCCGATCGAGCAGATCCTACAAGAGCCAGACCTCATCCAGCAAGAGAAACAACTGGTTGAGTGGCAAGTCAGGAAGAATTCAGAGCTCCAGATGGTCAGCTTTGCCGTAAGTCACTCTCCCCCGGGCACTCTTCAGATCAATTACGAACGACTTTGTTGCAGGGAACACTCATAGCCTCGGCCGTGACTGGCTCGATCCAGTGGTCATCTCTAAGCACCGCTCACTGGTTCGTCGCCGCGGCCTGGTACAGCACACTCCTATTCAGCCTCATGTCCGTCATCATGGCCTTCTATCTCACTATTCTTCTCTCAAACTTCGCGATCAAGAGCGATGGCAACGCAATCCTGCTTAAAGCCCTCCGTAAGACGAACTATCAGAAGAAGAGCAGATGGGCGAGTCTCTTTGCCTTGCAGATGCCAATCATGCTGCTGAGTTATGCGCTGATCATGTATATTGTTGGCTTAAGTTTGATGGTCATCCGGCCGCTGTGGACTGAGCCTTGGGGGAATAGCAGCTTCGTATGTCCTCCAGCCCTTGGATCGAGTGATAGTAGCTAACTAGCGAGTATAGATTGCCATCCTGTATTGTGTATTTCTCGGTTTAGCTATTCTCGGATCGGCGGTGGCCTGCTACTTTATATATGTCCAGAATGAGGAAGTATTAAAGTTCGATTAAAGACTGAATTAGAAGAAAAGTTACTTTTAATAAGTACTTTAATGTAAGGACCCGATGGCAGGGTGCTACGCAAGCTGTCAGCTAGGCTAGTGACGTAAATATCAAACAATAAGAATCTCCAAAACTTTCAATTGCTCAATTCTAAGAAGAAACTCATGGATGCCCCTTCCTAAGGGCCACATAGACACGCTTTACAGCTTCTAGCGCCAAGCTTGGGTCACACCAGCGCCTTTCTAGACTAGGAGGCGCGCGTTGGCCACGTTCGCACGTGACCTGATTTGTGGCCGTCACACTTAGCTTAGATTAGAATAGCGATTACTTAGGTCTAAAGATAGAAGCAAACTTTATAGGGGTCCGGTTTCGGCTCAGATAGTAATTTTTAAGTATTATAGGCGAGAATTTCCTTTTTAGTCTGCATAGGATAATCTTTGCCCACCGCTGCTTTCTCGTCAAGGATGCCCCGCACTTGCCAAATCAAATAGTTCTTAGGTGCTGTTAGACTGCAGATCTAGCAACCCCCTAGGTCCAATGAGACACATGGTTCGGAGTTTATGCCCGAACTTATCATTTAACGACGTTGCTAAAAAACCCCGGTCCTGAGAATTCATGAGCGATATAGCCTACCGTCTAGCTCATATACCCGAATTGCCCTACTTTCATCACCATGGCGTGGCACAAATTTTATCAACACCAATTATACTATCAAATCCATCCGGCGACCGCAATTTCAGACTACAATGGCGAACTCTATGCTTAATACGACTCGAAATGGATCCGCAGGAATTTTCCCTCGCCTCTTTTCAATACAATCCGAGCCATCACTGCCAGCGTTTAAGAAGCTTTGTTCTCAAACGGCAGCTCAGCAGGATTATCCACTTTCAGCAGAAATATCATCAAATGTGCCCATCTACAATCTTTCTAGGCTTGATATCAAGGACGAAGGGTTGCTTGCACACTTGCAGGCCGAATGGCATCATATCCTACTATCCGGACCTGGAGTGCTGGTCCTGAAGAATATGTATCCGGACAAGCGACTCATCAACAAGGTCAATGATGTGTATAAAGAAATCATCGACTCTGAAAAGCAAGAATCTCGAAAAGGGGACCATTTTGCCAGTAGCTCTGCCAACGACAGAATCTGGAACTCTTTCAGCAAGCACTGCTTATCCGAGCCCGAGCTCAAGCCTCTCTCCTTTGTTGAATACTATTCGAACCCTTGGCTTGCCTTGATTTGCGAGGCTTGGCTCGGGCCTGGGTATCGCATCACAAGTCAAGTCAACGTCGTGAAGCCTGGAGGAGCTGCTCAGGTCAGCCACCGAGATTATCACCTAGGCTTCCAGACGGCCGAGGCGTGTGAGAAGTTCCCAATTGCCATGCAGATTGCTAGCCAACTGCTCACTCTCCAGGGAGCAGTAGCACACAGCGATATGCCAATTGAAAGTGGTCCAACCAGACTCCTGCCCTTTAGCCAACGCTTCGACGAAGGATACATGGCGTACCGTCTACCCCACTTTACTGAATACTTCTTGGAAAACTATGTCAGCTTGCCTTTGTCTGTCGGCGATGGTCTTTTCTTCAATCCAGCTCTATTCCATGCCGCCGGGGAGAACGTTACGAAAGACGTGCAGCGCATAGCCAATCTTCTTCAAATCAGCAGTGCTTTTGCGAAGCCAATGGAGACAATAGATACATATCCATTGATTGAAAGATGCTGGGATCTGCTGAGAGAAAAGTTTCTAAGAGAAGGCAAGAGCCAGGGAGTTCGTGCCTTTGTAGCAGCCGTCGCTGAAGGCTATCCATTCCCTACGAACCTGGATCGCAGACCACCAGCTCCTGGAGGGATGGCGCCAGAAAGTGAGCAGCAACTTCTGATGAGAGGCTTAGAAGAGGATTGGAATCTCAAACTAGTACTAGGTACTCTGCAAGAGATGAAACAGAGCTCCAAAGCATGAACTTGTGGATCATAAATCATAATGCTTGAGGAAGACTCTTAAGTTGAAATACTTGATTATTTGTGCTTTTATGATTGGACATATGCAACTCAGAACTCTTCTTGCACCATCTAAAATTAGTTATGTGACTTACTCCTTACCATTCGAAGTAACCATTTAACCGGTCGGGTGTCTTCTCAATTTCAAATTAGCACTTTGTATTGCTAGAATCAATCGGAAATTGACAGTATCTCTCTTTGTAACAATGCCGGACATATCTAACCTATTACATCTCAGCAATTTAGTAATCTTCAAATTCGACGAACCATCATGCTATTGAACCATTCTCTTTGGATTTCATCACCCCCTTTTCTGTCGAATCAATCGTAACATTTCGTTGGAACCAGGAGTACCCTGGTGGAGAATGTGTAAGTCTGCGTGCGTTTGAGTGAACTCTTCATCGGCCCACAACAAGTCAATCTTTTCGAGGGTGAGATCCTTAGCTAGTTATAGAAGAAACAGGATCAGTGGATGCCCTCCAAAGGATAATATAACATAAGCGAGATATAAAGTCTGCAAACTTACTCTCTTTGACGAAAATCCAGGTTAGAACCGTAAAGATAGCTCCGCCAAGACAGAATCAAATGTAAATGAGGCGACTTTTGCTGGCACCCTGTCCGCCGAAGCACACCGCCAGGAATGCGATGAACCAAAAGACAAGGTTGGAGCCTGACTAAACTTGGCTTCGATACTGAAATGGGAGGATCTCCACCGCATAGAGAAAAGCTTCAAGATTTGCTCAGATTAGCTTTGCATAGTCTAAGGTGCCAGTCAATTGAACACACCTAGCCAAATCCAGCTGGACCTATTGACTATGTTAAAGAGGAGAAGAACAACGACGGAACCCCATTGAACGTTCTTTGAAGCAAGTTTGAAAAGTGGTTTGGTTTTAAGAACATTATTTAGTTAACCACATTTTGTGGGCCATTATCACTCAATTAGAACAAGTATTGTATTCACGTTCGCCGAGTTTTTCGCCAACAATTTCGAGCATCTCAAGGAGTATTTTTTCTTCTTCTTTTTAGCTTAGCAGCAAATTATCAACGAAGAAGCACATACTTCCACCATAAATCCTCATTAATAGCAACCAGATCCCTTGCTTCGGTATACCTGGTCTCCAAATACCCAATTCTGTTCATAATCCTATCATCCTCCTCTCCCGTTGGTATCAACACCAGCCTAATGTCAACAAACTCATCCTCACTTACCAAGCCCTTATTATAATGCAACATCAGCAGCGTCTGAGCCGTTTTCACCTGCGCTCGCTCCAGCTCAAATGGGGCATCAGGACGGAACTCATGCGTCTCATTCTCCGACCACCGCCCTGTAGTCTCCAGCTCTATTTCATAACTTTTCTTCCCGTTCTTCGTCACTATGGTCCTAATTTCTGTCTTCCTCAAGTCTCCCCTAAGCTCTATACTAGTCATCTCGTTGTCCCTCCCCCAAGCTGGCATTGGCAACGACTGGTCAAAACTAGTATTCACACCCGTCCCAACTTGTGGTTTGATCATCAAACGCGGCTGTGCTGGCAACCTACGATAATAATCATTGACAATTCGCCCTTCATCCACACTCGGCCAGCTCCAAAATGGAGCCCTCCAGCGTTCAGGACGTACTCCTACAGGTCCGTTCAGATCAACCGACCACAGCAACTCCTTTTCAATGAAGTCCCGCCACAAACCCCAGGTGCTACGCAAACGGGTGTGTCTCTGGATCACGGCTGCGATCCCATTCATAGCCAGAAATCTATCGCTGCCATGGGTGAGCTTGCACGGCGTGTACAGTGCCAGAAATTCCCACCACGCTTTCAGGAAAGGCTCGTATATATATTTTTTCTCATTACCGCCTAGGCCGTCGTTGTCGTAGAAGTCGATGAATGAGGCCATCCCTTCTCCGATATCGCGGCTATAGGGTCGAAAGTCACGGAGGAATTCGAAGACTTGCTTGGGATGTATCGATGGCTGACCTGGTGGTGGCGACGGACGGAGTACGAGGGAAGGCGAGACTGGCGTGCTGTCGTGAGTGCGGCATTCCCAGCGCGTGCCTTCTTTGCTGAAGATGAGGGCTCGTGGAGAAAGCATCCGCTCTTGCATGACCCAAGCGCGGGAAGTGAGAATATTCTCCTCCGAGGGAGAAATATCGAAGAGTCCGCCGTTGCTATTCAGAGAATCCATGGCCATAAGAGTGCAGACCGCATTTCCGTAGACAAGAACCATTCGCCGGACCTCATATTTCCAATCTTCGCTGTCATCTTGTACAATGCACAAGGAATCTATCCATAAATACTGATATCCAAGTGCGCGTGTCACATCCACGGCTTCTCTGAACGTTTTAGGGAGATCCTCATGCTTGATGCCTGATTTCAGAGATTCGAGATTATCCCTGGTCGCTCTCAGAGTTTCGACATCGCCCCAGCAGTGGCTGAGAGCAAAATATTCGAGGTACTTCGTAGTCTTCTCTATCAATGTTAGTTTGACGTCGGCTCCCTCTAAGCCGCCGAGAAACAGCAGGCGTCTTGGCATGACATCCTCGAGACCGAGGTCATGGACTTGGTGGATAGAGCCGAGAGCGAATACATGCGCTGCGCTTGCTTTCTTTTTGCATGCTTCGTGGTCGTGTAGACATCTCTCGAGCCAGTCCCTGGAGAGCTCAACTGACGCTTCCATTGGGTTGAAAGCAATGCCAAGTAATGGGCTCCTCGTGAAAGATTTTGGTCCTGAAAGTCGTGAAGGAATGGCAGAAAGAATCTCACACACATGTACTGCACGTAAGATGTAAGATGAACCTCAAATATTTAAAGGGAATAAACATGACAAATACCGATGCAGTGTCCGAGATAATCCATACAGCCTCACCGTTTTTGCTCACCGAGTAGAATGGCCTTACTATAAGCGAAACCTAGCTTTATATTAAAACTAACTTTTATAAAACTTAAATCTTAAAAATAGATATTTTTAAAGCAGGAATCTAATAGCCTCTTAATAATTATAAAGAATTTTTATTTTAATAAGTATTAAGTATTAAATATTAATAAATATATAAATTTATTATAATTAATTATATTAACTTATATAAATATATTAATTTTATTTTCCCTTTTATTTTTTATTATATATATTCTTTAATTCTTTTTAATTATATAATTTTTATTAAATATATTTAATTATAAAAGTAAATAACTTAAATTAAAGCTTTTAATAAAATCTTTTTAATTATAATAAAGAATATATTAATAAAGTACTTTATAAATATTTTATAAAAAGTTCTTTATTTAAATAATTGAAAGTAATCTTAAGTATAGTATTTTTCTCCTAGGGTTTAGCGCCTATTATATTAAGCAAGGTGCGTGCATGGACTAACCGCCGCTTTTAACGTCTATAAAAGTTTACCACCCTGCTGCTCGACCCTCTTCCTCTTTATTCTTTCCCAATACTCCCTCGCTCGGTCGTAGCTTTATTATACTCCGTCGGCCCCTCCTTACCGAGACCCATATTTAATTCTATTTCTATCTAAGGTAAAGCTATTATGAAAATATATGTGCGAATCCGATTATTAAATCTGTTGATAATAGTAGGGTTGTGAAGGGGTAAACCTATGATTCAAATCCCAGTAATCGCTTCATCGCAGCCTTAATACTTCAATCGACCCCACCTTGATCGACTCTTCACATTTCCTTACAAAAACCACCTTATCGCACATTCGCTTATATAAAATAAAACCATCGGGTTACGCAAGCGTGACTCTTTCGAGCTTTGTGCCAAGAGTGCCAAGCTTGCCAAGCTTTGGCTTATTGCCGGGATAGGATGGCTCTACTAGCGGATAAGGGGAGTAGGAGAGGGAGTGAGGTAGGGAATAGTAAGTAGTATCTCTGCAACGAGATTAGAGGGAAGCTTTCCTAACTTACTAATGATATTAAGGGTTTGTGGGCGAGAATGGGATATGGAACGACCTGAGGGAGAGGCTGCACAAATATCTTCCATCTTCCCCCCCGCCCCCAATCCTATAAGTCGCATATGATACATTAGGAGAATGAAGCTGAAGATGTTGCACAACTAACTGAGGGACTACGGAGACGAGTATTAGAGTTCCTTAGCGAAATTGTACTATACTAAATGAAGCAACGACTAACTATTGAGAGACAAGTGTTAAGCTATACGTAGACAAAGGAAGGAATGAGACCGGCTTAGGCCAGCAAAATCAAGAAGCTTCCAAGGAGGGCCTTTCCCCAGCACGACTCATCAGCTGATGTTGACTCTTATTCATAACTTCATTTTACTCTAGCTCATCCTTATTGTCCAAACAAACAACATTTAACACTCTCAGGATCTTCAGGGCAAAGACCACTACCAAGTCAGTGATAATGTGGGCTCGGCTTTATTGATGAACATACGATACGACAGTATAGCCAGAGTGTGCAAGGCACGAGGAAGTTGGTTCGCAGGTACCAACCCGCGTTACGTGATCGTGTACATAGGTGCAGGCAGACCTAGCAGAATTAGCTGGTTGGAGATTGCACTAACATCGTAGCACAAGCCCCTAGCGTCTACATACTGTCTCTCAATCAAAACAGAGCCGGCGGCAAGGTTGATGATCGACAAAATGATAGCATAACTGAGCTTCATCTTGTGTAGATTGGCTTGTCCCACTTTAGAAAGACTAAAGATTTTGTTCAAGGTAAAGATCACTCGATTTTAGTAAGCGATGCTAGAAGCTCGGAGGGAAAGTAGAGGTAGTTTGTAGGAGGGAAGACTCCGTGCTTCATATCTAGACTGCCATTGACCAGTATTATACTGTGTAACCTAAATCTCCTCCCATGCTCGGCTAGATGGCAATCGGACGTTCATCTATTGACCGATTTCCCAATTTCTCATTATTGCTTCCCTCCGTCTAAATGAGGTAGAGCACTATGCTATTTTCATTTACCCAATCTCGGGGTTTGGGAACCAAAAGGACATCTGCGACGCTACACTAGGCATTCCCCGCTTCGAGAATCCGACGCCTCGAGGCGGGGAACCCGAAGAGATCATGCAGGCGATACCTAATTCCTGCAACATCAATTGGGTACCTCCCTGTATGATATTATCCGGACTACCAAAATGATATCCTCTATAGCGAGCGCTTTAGAAAGACAACAAATTTTAAATTTTATATACAGATGAAATATAAATGTTAAGAAGCTTCTTATAAGCAATTTCAAAAGTTTTATTTTAATTTTGTAGTGAGAAACGAGTATATTATCCGCGTTCAAAAGAATGGTCTTAGTTTAGTATTCTTGCTTTTCGCCGTTGTAGGATCCGGATAATTACGTACATCGGGAGGATTCTAGAAATCCTTGAAAACTACCACGTTACACCGCATGTTTTAGGGGCTACTACAAAATGTCTGTTCAAATCATTCAAGCCAAACCAGCCAAGAATATCAAGCATCGGCATGATTGAGCCCCGTATTACTTTTGCCCTGACAACATCGCTTTGTGTTGGTGGTAAACGAATCCTCTTTAAATGCACTTGGTCCTGTCGAGGCGGTTGCAGCCAGCCGCAACCCCGCTTTGGCTGCAATCTGCGGCTGATTCTTCGATCTTCCCTATCAAGTCTGGCGTCCAAAAACTCGAAGAGGCAAGAGGATAGTTCTTAGGTTGTGGTGAACGCATGGCACCTGCCGCCAAAATAACTTCCTTGCGGGCTTTAATCTGGCGTCCATCTGCAAGCAAAACTCCAGCACGTGGGAGCTGGCCAGGCAAGCTCTCGAAGAGAACACGATGAATCGGAGTCTCAGTGCGGGTATCAGCTCCAGTCAGCCCATATACAAGATGCGAAGGCTACCGAATGCCATTATCCCAGTTCTCGAGAAACTCGGAGAGACCAGCAAGTTTACCGGAAGATGACGGCACACGTTTTGCCCCAAGCTCAGCCCAAGCTTTCTCAACAACCTCGCGAAGGGGGTACTTCCGTCTAGGGTCGCTTGTGCTGATGCTTGTCACTTTTATAGGACCATTCAAGCCATGCTGCTGTGGGTCTGCATCTTCTTTACTGAATCGTTCGCTCCGTTTCATATATGGCAACAAACTATTGTAGCTCCAGTGGTCATCACCAACGAGCCGAGCCCAAGCATCATAATCGCTTGCATCACCACGTGCCCAGCCGCCATAATTGAGTATGCTACCACCACCGAGGGTCTTGCCTGCGGGGTATGTGAAAATACGGTTTGATATAGTAGGAATTGGAGCGATAGAGTATTGCCAATTGAGTTCGAAGCTTTGGAGAGCAAATCCTGCCATTGGGCTTGTCGTGTTTGGATTTGAGCTGGGGTCGGGACCAGCTTCAAGAAGTAGGATGGAGCTAGTTGGGCCGAGAAGCTTTGCGAGGCGTGATGCCAGAGCACAGCCAGTAAGGCCGCCTCCAACTATAATATAGTCTACTTCTGAGGGAATCTCCATTACTGAGAATGTTAAGGTTTGGTTGAAAGGGGACAACAGGTGAAGAAGTAGGGAAAGAGAACTAATATATAAACAAAGGAAACTTAAAATCTCACATCAGCTGTGGGGAAAAGAGTCATGTTTGCTTTAGACCCCCAGAACAGGGGTGTACTTTCGCGCTAAGGGTATTACTCCCGTGCAGAAGAAATCTAAGCATTACGAGCGGCGATACTTGATAGGTCGGAGAGGAGTCGCGTAGAATCTCTCACAAATTGCTTAGCAAACCAGCGTTCAAATATTATGGCTAAGAACTAACTGTTCTTAGACGTTGAAAACAATAGATACGCTACCGCGTAAGTCTATTCGCTAGGGGGCGAGCCACTGGGACTTTAGCGGACCCCTTTTCTTGTAAACGAGAGTTGATCAACTTGTGTAGGGAAGACAATACTCCAATTACTAATCGTCACCGATTTCATATTTATGCCGCAATTCACACAAACATATTCCGCTCAGCAGTGGTAAATAAATTATCTGATAATATGGGCGGGTTTTCTGGGTACTTGATAAGCATTCCTCTCAATACCTCAATGTTGCAATGGTTTTCTAGCTAAGTCCCGTTGCTCAGAGGATCGAAGCACCGCCGTATTTTATGAATAAACTCTTCTAGGTAGGGCTTAAGAGATGGCTTCGGAGGATCGGAGCAGAGATGTGACCCTTTCGATGCCGCCGAGGGAGTTAAGCAGCTTAGATCCGCTGATCATCCGACTGGTAATGATCCGACTGGCTCCTTTATGCATAGAACGGCACAGTCGCGGCAAAGTGTCATCACGAACACATTTAAATCTTCTTTGAAGCGGAGTGCCCACTTCTTTCTGGATAATGTTTTTCACTACGACCGCCAAATTTCTAAGAATTTGATATTACAATGGCAAGCACCACTTCGCAGCCGCCAGTTGGCGCGGCCAATGACAACAAAATGGACCTCTGCTACGAAACATTTGGCATCCCCCACGATCCAGCAATCATTCTACTCGCTGGCGGGCAATCCTCCATGCTCTTTTGGCGCGAAGACTTCTGTCAATATCTCAAACAGAATCGACGCTTTGTCATTCGGTACGATTATCGCGACACTGGAAAATCCGTGCACTATCCTCCTGGTGCTGCTCCGTACAAGCTTTCCGATTTTGCAGATGACGTTTTGCAAATCATGGATGAATGTCTGATAAAGAAAGCCAACCTTGTGGGGTTCTCATTAGGTTCTGGTATCTGCCAATTTTTAGCTTTGAGAAATCCGGATAAGGTGGCTTCTCTAACACTCATGTCGAGTGGCCCCGTCGGAGCATATCCGGGAGAGAAAGACTTGCCACAAATGTCTCCGGAGCTTTTGCAGAATTTCATCAAACTGGTTCCTCAGGATTCAGGTAATCGGGAGGAGGTTATCAACTCCTCGGTAGAAATGGCGCGATTGTGTGCTGGGTCTGGATATCCTATCGACGAGGTGGAAAGCAGAGCTTTGGCAGGCGCGGTCTTCGATCGCGCTATTGACATTCGGTCGTCAATGAATCATGGACCTCTCAATTTTGAAAGGTGGCAGCGGGAAAGACTTGGTGAAATTATTGTACCGACTCTGGTTTTTCATGGAACGGATGATCAAGTTCTACCTTTCGTTCATGGTGTCGCTCTGAGCAAGGAAATCAAAAACGCCAAGATCATTCCTTTGGAAGGCGTTGGACATGATTTACCCCGTGGAGTATGGGATATTGTTCTTTCAGCACTTTTGGAACACACAATGACGTCTACTTCATCCTAGTTGGGGGAAGTTATAGCATCCTGAAGACTTGGCAATCCGCTATTGTTATAATTCTTTCAGTCGTACGCTGCTTTTCTAAAAACACAATAAAAAACTGTGGCTTGAAAATCGCACGTTACCCGCGGCTTGGAATCTTTTTCACGTGCACTCGAAGCATATTCCATCCGAGGTTCTCTGCTTTCTTTTTATTGGCTGGAGTAAACTACCACCCGCCTGACTTTTGAACTCCGTACTCCGTATCCAATTTGTGACTCACATCACTGGGCCGCGTAAGTTTCATTCCCTAATTGCCTTGTGAACCAATAACTTTTCCAATTTGATCTTATCAGATCTGAAGATTACCTCACATATCCACTATTTCTACTTAAGGGTGAAGAGTCACTCCCACTGGTTCCGCACATCAACTCCGCACTGAACAAAGCCTAACTACCAAGCCTCGACTACAAAAGCGAGGCAAATCTCCTTCAATTTACCTCCATCATCACAGGGCAATCTACCACAAGTTCACTGCCAGATTATCTGAATCGTCGAAATGGCAACTTACACTCTCGAGAAAGCAACCGCCCTCGACGATTATATCTGCGATCATCTGCTCCCAACAGACCCAGCTCTCGAGGCGGCTCTTAAAAACAATGCTTCTTCGAACCTAGACGCCATAGATGTCGCTCCCAATCAAGGCAAACAACTCTACCTTCTCGCCAAATTGATCAAAGCCAAACGCATCCTCGAAGTCGGCACCCTCGGCGGCTACAGCGCAATCTGGTTCGCTAAAGCTGTTGGCCCTGAAGGAAAAGTCATCACCCTCGAACTCGAGCCTGCGCATGCAAAGGTTGCACGAGAGAACATCGCCAATGCTGGTTTCGAGAAAGTGGTCGAAGTCAAGGTCAACCCTGCTCTCCAGACTTTGGCGACAATGCAGAAAGAGGGTACCGACGCTTTTGATTTGGTCTTCATTGATGCTGATAAGGAGAACAATCCGGGTTATTTCACTGCTGCGTTGGCGATGAGTCATGTTGGCACTTTGATTGTAATTGACAATATCGCACGCAGAGGTAGATTAATAGATGCTGACTCCGCAGCTCGAGATGTTCTGGGGACAAGGAAGTTGTTTGAGATGGTGGGGAAGGAGAAGAGGGTTGAAGCCACAGCGGTACAGACTGTGGGCAGTAAAGGCTGGGATGGCTATGCTATGGCGCTGGTTGTTGAGTAAGGCACTGGGTATGTTCAGGCGCATTGTCAGATTTGTCAATTATGAAGTTTGAAACCTCTTATTAACTCGTTGTTTGTCAAATTTTATATTCGAAAATATCTCCAGAATCCAGCCCTCTTTTCTCAAGTTCATGTATTCAAGGAAGATTATGACCGGGGCCTTGAAAGCTTCCAACCCAAGCGTTGTAGTTAGTACACCCATTTGAAAGGGTTGTACTTGCTGTAATTGGTGTTCCAGTAGCATCACTAACATCAACGCCATTTCTAATTATGCTGAACACTGGTGCTCCAGTCTGCCCATTGAAAGGCTGGCTCCAATGATTGATGCCCGCCAGTCCAGCATACGACACAGCAGGATTGCTTCCAACCTTGACAGTGACGTTTGCGTTGGACATGAGAAGAGCGCTGAAAAATATCCCATCTTCGACTATACTGCCGGGTGAAAGTACTGGTTGGTAGTCCGGGTCATTGCCATCTACTCCGCAGGTTGAACCTCCCGCTGTGGGCGCAGTATGGTACCAATATTGCATTTGATCTGCTGTAATGCTGAAAGAATTCCCTTTGTACTTGGCGATGTAGTATGGAAGGAAATCACGCCACGAATCGTGAGGACTTCCTTCGACGTAAATTGCTGAACCGCTGTGGATTTCAGAGGCATCTCTTATTGGGCCAATATAGTGTGATTCGCCGAAGTCGTTCCAAGATACAATTCTAACATATGTTAGTGGAAGCATGGAGAGTGAGAGAGGATCACCTACTCAACAAATTCTGGGTTCACGGCCAGAGTTTGCGCCCATCTATCAGCCCACAAGTCATCACCTCTCCATACCCAGTCTGGACTTCCATCACCACTATGGAAGAACCACGGGGATACGCCCATCATAAAAGTCTTCCCAGGAGTTGCCGCCTGCCAAGCCAAATCGGAACTATCTGTCTTGTTCGTAGCTCCTTCTGGCCACATATCCCAGCTGAAAAAGCCTTCAATATTGTTCAAGTAGCTACTAATCCCTGAAGGACCGAGACTCGTCCAATCTGGAACAAAATACAGGTTTCCTACTGCAGAGCGAATAGTGCCTCCCTGTGCCCAATCGCCAATATTACCTGTTCCCTCGAACGTTGACACAAAAGGAATACCTTGGTATTTGAAATATGCTGGCGTACTGATATATTGATTGAGGTACCAGACAACTGAGGGATTGCCTGTTGCAGGCCATGTTTCTCCACCGCCGAGGTAATCGAATGAGAAGAAGAGCTTGAAGCTAGAGCCCAGTGCCTCGGCAGCGGCAAATGCATTCGCGACTTGAGTGGGTATATTTGGATCAGGATAACCACAATTGAGAGCAAAAGCATCAATTCCGGCGTTATGGGCAAGCGTAATGTCATTTTCCCACGTGGATTGAGTGTGCGCTGCTGTATTTCCAACTACAACGTGTGCGAAGACATATTTTTGAGCCGAGGCATAGTGCAAAAATAGCGCGAAGGCAACGATAAGAGGCCAAATGAAGACCATGATGAACAATTTGCACTCGTTGGAAGGGAATAAAAAAGTTTGTTTGCCTTTCAATCACATCTATGGTAATGTACATTCATCTTATATATGTCGGTCTAATGCAGGGGTTTACGCCGCAGTAACGCCTCCATGGTTACATTGCATCCACCCCCTCTTCATATAAGGGCCGATAAGGCCACGTCATAACACAACTTTAGTACTATATTCGGAGAATCGGGTTTCCGGCTGCAATATTTCCTTGAGCTGTTGGCTGAGCCTTTTACGAGGAGACGGCCGAATAACGTTTTCGACTCGACCAGAATTAGATGTAAACGTTCGTAACCTCGGCATCCCTGAGCAACATGAATTGAATGCTTGTTGAACTTCAATAGTACAATATACTCCCTACTCTACAACTTCATCCTTGTATAGAAGGTGATATTTATTCTCACCTTATGTCGATTGGTCTGTTTTGCAGGAAAGTGCTTAAAGCAAACTTAACTTCTCCTGGCTTGCCTCTCAACTCAGTGGCGAAGCTTTAAGCGAACCCCTATTCGAGTTAGAGGATTCGCAGCTCTTAGTTCGAGACGTGCCCTAGTTTCTTTCACTGTGAGTAGGCGCTCAAATAGCAATAAGATTCCTCATATTTGTTGGGTTGGTTTGGTTTCGTGCAATAAATCCATCAGCCATTTTTTTTATATGTTCAAACGTGTTGCTGATTATTATAGGATCTCTGGCTCCCACAGTTCCTGCGTCTGTGCCAAGTCCAATTCAAATAGCCTGCTTAATAAACTGTAGCCCTCTTCTTTCACGAGCTGAAAGGTATCTCCAACAAAAGTCCGGCCATTCGTCCCATTACAAGGATTGTCTCTTTTTAAAATGCGTATCCGTAGGATTTCACAACGTCACACTCTGCAAACGAGCAACCAACCCTTCCGAATTCAGGCTCAATCACATCATCTGAATGCATTGCAATCCATGCCTTCCCTGCCTTATTCAGCACAAATCATGGAAACAAACTCCGGCAACACCAGTCGCTAATCCCACACTTGCAATCACTTTCGCCTCAGACTTTTGTCTCAATACAATAAAACGGGCATCTGCGTAAATTTCTTTGGCCTAATTCTCCCAAGTATGTAAAATTTCCACAAAGAGAGACACAAATCTCATTGATTCAAAGATTCGTACCTAGGTCTGTTCTAAGTGGTGTGAGCGAGTGTGAGAAAGCATTTCCATACTCAACAGTGCAAAAAGTGATTTCCTTGATCGCACCAGAAGATAAATCCGCTACGAAGATTTATTCCATTCTTGCTATTACAAAGTTGCCGTTGCACAACGTGTATTTCACTAACGAGATAATATGTTGGACGACTGGATGGAAAGGGCAGAGATCTAGGGCTTAGGTGTTTAACAATTTGGCGCATAAATCACAAGATCTCAGACTATTGAAATGAGATCAAACTTCTTAAGAGAGATCTCCGTGATGTCGCAGAGATATGTGGTATTGAGAAAGATGTAAAGTATGCTGGCGGTTGTGAAAATGAGAAGAGAATCCACAGTGAAAAGTGTTGGCACACTTGCGGATCTGAGGTGAATGAGATTATTTGAATTCAATCTGATATTCTTGATGAACGAATTAAAACGTAAATCGTACGCCAAGCTAATTGGTGGGGCTGGTAGCATTAAAGAACAACTTTAGGAGGATAGCGAACAGAGGGAAATGGAAAAGTAGCTGGATTTCAATATTTTCACAAATGCTTTAAAACAGGTTCCGATGAAGAGCTAGATGACTTGTTCTGCGTTAGTACTACTGGTTGAATTGCATTATATTAGTTAGGATACAAAGGTCGAATATTGGTAGGCATGGATAATCGTAGGATCTACGCAGCTGGAATTATACGAGATTGGAACATTGAAAGGTCACGCCACGGTTATGGAGATTTTGACAAGCAAAGTCTGCTGTGATTCGAATTCATCTCAGTTTTATTGGCGCTATGCCAATAAAATTACTAAATGCAATTCTCCCAGCAATATGTATCGAAAGTAATGCAGTCCCAGCATTACGTGTTGAGAGTATAGCAACTGCACCCAGAAAATTCTCCAACGCTCAAAGCACTCGACGTTCATTCACCCGAAATCCTCCCTGACCAGGTGTAATCCCATGCCTTTAAGAGTCGATGACTCCACCAGCGTCTACTTCGAAGCAGTGATAAACTCAACCAACTCACCCTTTTGATTGTAGTATTCCTTCGGACCGTCATCGTCTCTCTTTCTCAAGGTCCAAAGAGCGCAGCAATACCGGGCATCCTACACCGAATTAGTACTGTGCAAAACGAAATCAAAGCAATGAATGAACTTACAGCGGAAGTGCAATCAGGGAAACCGTTGGGGCAGCTCCATGAACATGTTCGGCATTGATTGGAACAGCAATATTGCTCTTCGAAAGGTGGAGGAGACCCAACCCAGTCGACGTTCTTGGCAACAATTGGCTCGTCTTCTTCACTAGATTGTTGTGGAGCGACGTCGACGAACTCAACCACATCACCCTTCTGATTGTGATACTGCTTGCCACCGTCCTCATCTCTCTTGATATGCAGTGCTGGAGCAGGAGTGATAAACTCAACCAATTCACCTTTCATGTTGTAGGCTTGCTGAACATCGTCTTCGTCTCTCTTGCGAGCGAACATCAGTGCGCAGCAACCCGGGAAGAACTAGATCAACTTTAGTATTTGAGGGATATCTAGAATGAAAGATAGCAGAACTGACCGTATCGGCGCATTCTCTAGGGTCGCCCCAGCATTCCTGCCAATCACAGATTCGACAGTTGTTGATGCAGCAATAAGGGGTGGGAATGGGTCCACCAAGGTTGACATCTCTAGCTACGATTGGATTGGCAGTAGAGACCCCGGTAATGGCTGCAAGAGCAATAACGAGGAAAAGCTTGAACAACATATTCAGTGACTTCGGAGTGTGAAGGAGATATTGAAAGTGAAAGTGTTCGGTGATGGCTCGGTGAGGGCGATCGACAAGAAGGTGTTTGAAGGTAATGTGCTGAGTACCGAAAGCCAGATCAATGAACGCAAATAGCGAGAGAGCAAGGACTGTGATTGAGAGGCTTTAAAGACAACTGATCGGAAGCTGATCGTCGGGTGTGCGGGAGCAAATTATTGGAAACTCTGCCGTCGGACGACGATGGGAAGTAGGTAGAAGTTGGAGCTGAGAAGAGGAAGAATTGTTAGAATTTGTACCTTTTCGGCTAAGCGAGTAGAGGGAAGAGTCCCTGATAGTTTAAAAAAAAAAGTTATGGTGAAATGCAAAGTGAATACGAATTTTTGTAAGGGTGAGAAATTCACAAGCGTTTGACTATGATTCACGAGAGGCGAGCCCTATTCTACTACAACCTTTTCTTCTCAGACCGCGAAGCACGAAAGATCCAACAATGACTTCACCTTGAACAAATCCCATTTGCCACGACAGAGAATGGTTACAGAAGCTCTCTATATTTGTAATGCAGCCAATGCTATCATGATTCATGGCTTCAAACTGCTGTTCCCCACGTTAGTGGCAGTGCTTTTTATCATCATAGAAGTCAAAAGAATATCCAGAGCTTTTGGATATCAATATGAGCTCGCTTTCAAGTCTGGGTGATAGGAACGCTGCTAACTAACGATTTTAGATCTCCTGAATTTGCATAGTCACGCGAGGAGCTCTCCTCTCTAGAAAGTTGTTGAAGTATCTTCTCGCCTTTATTGAAATTTGATACCAAATGACACTGCTATCCATGTTCGGATCCATTAGTGGTGAGGTATATTTTTTGCTGCTGGAAAGGCTAACGAAGACTGGCTTAGCCTTGAATTGTTGAACAAGCTTTTCCAGTTCAAAGAAATTTATGTACTGACTCTTATGGCTGTGGACTTCTCAATTTATTTGTAGGAAAATAATCTTGTTGTATTTGCTGTAGAACAATCCAGAACCATTCTATCTCTACTTGCAACTTATTTAGCACCCAAGACCAGAGGTGGCAATTCTCAGCAATCATCTTAATCATGCCTTCCAAGCGCTCCCTCACAACTCGCTACACTGCCAGCAACCCGCACCAACCAATCATTGCTACTATAGAGATAACTTCAACTATTAGCAATGAAGAAAACGCAATGTATTTCAACAATTGCTGTAAAGCAGTCAAAGGAGAGCAAGTCGACAAGTGTGACTGTGTTTACTCGAAAGCCGCGATGCAGCAAGATGCCTCAGAACGTCACCTAGCCCCGAAGAGCGTGACTATTTCCGGCAAGTTAATACCGACGATGAAGTAATCTTGAAGTACTGGGGAAAGTGTTGTCTTTGGAAGCACTCTTCCCAGTAAACGCACCGTTTAAGAGCAAATGCTCCCGAAACACCATGATTTTGAGACTTAGGAATATCATTATAGACACAGATAAGAATAGCCTAATGAAACATCGTATAGAGTGTTCCTGATAGTTTGATTCATTTCCTGATATTTCATAACAAATATTAATTAATCATTCTCAGCCGTATCTACCTAGCTGTATTTCTAAGACTGCGGTGTAACCGCAACTACCCAATGCACACAAGTAATTATACAATCGAAATTGGCTGTACTCTTCGTTTCCACAAATAATCTCACCCTATGACTCCTCTAAACCACGAACAAAGCTTTGTAGAATAATCTGTCGGTGACTTCCTGATTTATCTTTAACTAAGATCACCTCGGCCACCGATACAACCGTAAACGTAATAGGAACACCCTCTCTGATACCATAACCGCGAGCGGTATGAGCGACTTGACCGGTATTTCCTTGCTCATCACCTGCATGAATGATGCATGACTGATTCAGGAGACGCCGATTTGAGATCTCTTGCCGAGTCGCCACAATAAAGTCATGGAAACTCGCTGGTGTCAACTCTACTTCATTCTCACTGTGCAAAGTCAGCGTGGCACATGCAAATTCTTGGGAGAAAATCTACCTTGCTGTGACATTTGGACTGTAAGCATTCTGGAAGATAATCTCGAATATATCATCATCATCCTGAATCCATAGAGCGAAAAATACATCCGCGATGAAAGCTTCCAACGAGAGCTCTGCAGGCGTCGGAGGAGGTGCTGGTCCGGCAGGCACGATATTCAAAACTCCGAACACGCTCGTAACTTGTCGTACGCCTTGGTCTGTGATGTTGATTTTATAGATAGCTCCTAGATTTGCAGTAGACACGGTACCAGCGTCGTTCACAGGAAATGAAACTGTATAGGCTACCTCTCCGGTATTGTTCGCTGCATCAGCAGGTGAGACCACGAAGTCCTGATAGCTGAGAAAGGGATCTTTGATAGTTGCATTCTGGGAGAGAATAATTGGCAAGGTGGTGTTGTAATTGGTGGTCACACCATTGATGCTGTGTTTACATTCAGTGAGCGAGGAGCACCGGGGCTTTGGAGAATTTTTGGGAAGCTTACTTTGCTTGAAAACTCGGACTGACATACTTTTCGCATGCAAGGTTTATCACAGGGTTTGAATTTGAGAAGAGGAAATAATAGAGGAAATTCGCAATGAAGACGTCTAGACTAGGAAGCGCCATGATTGAATTCGCTCTGGGGTGAGCAAGTAAGACAATATTACAGTTCAGGCTCTATGAAAGACACTGATGGATGGAGACAATATAAAGGCTAAAAGGGCCGCAGAAAGCGGACTAGGCTCTGTATTTATATTTTGTTTAATTGCTGTCTTCTATGTGCCCTTGCTCTCGCTTTCATGCGGTATAGTGAGATGACGGATGGGAAGTTATTTGGAGAAATTCCTAAGGAGGCTTAGGCTTTGATAATCCGGTGGCTTTCCAGCCGCATGACTAGAGGATTACCATCTCGAACAATAGTATACGATCGGATGCACATATATCCGACCCCCTAGATACATCCGTATCCGTACCCAATGAACGGTTCAAGCCAAAAAGCCTTTTCGGACTTATCATGGATGAGTTATTCCTCCAGAGCAGTGTGGCAGCCTCGTTTCCTAATAGAGGACAATTGGACAAGGCATATTTCAGATGAGGACTTGCATTCTGAGTAAAAGGGATGCCTACCACGAATTGGGTAACCAATCAAAAATTTCCCGTACGCGCTCGTGCATGAAAATGCAAGGGCAGAGCGAAGTGGAGGTCAGCCTCAGCCTCGCATAGAGGTGTCAGCATCCCACCAGTTCAGACTTTGCCTCCCTAATAATACGACAGCGTCTCTTATTGGATAATAAATTGTCATGAGCATTAAGAGCTGACGCAGGTACAGACTAATCAGATTTTGCCACTTGACTGTGACAAATAACACGATCGGATGTTGAGGAAGTACTTTTCTTATTAATTAATCATCAGCCGCGTGCGGTTTTCTCGCTCATTGTATCACAGGCCTTAATCACGTGTTTACGCATATGCTGCACGCCTCTCTATACTTAGCTTCTCTCTCCCCTCTTCTCTCCTCTCCTCTCGCAATACGATCTCGTCTTACAATTACCTTCTGATCAAGACTCTCCCCGTGACACATTGTCTGAGTCCTCCACAGAACAATTTAAAATTTCGCGAGTGAAGAAGTGGAAAGAAAAAATCCGGCAAGCAGCAAGAAAGAAAGAAAGAAAGAAAGAAAGCGAAGATTACTATTGGCTGGTATTAGAAATAGACGTACGACTGCAATAGAAAGCTTGTTGTTTCGAGGTATTTGTAGCTACTATGAGGGTAATAGAACCGTATAATGGCACAGCGAGACGGTCAATCTCAGCTAATCAGTCTCCAATTGTATCCAGAGTGCCAGATATTATATGATCTCAACTTCGAGTTCGTGATCCCCGTCTTTATTAAACCAATGTTTTTCGAGTTTTTCTCTATGCCCGTCAGCTAGACCTAGCCGCTCGTACACGCCAGGTCTGCCATTAATCGGTTTTAAGATGAGCAGGAAGTCTTCTGCAGAGTATTTTGTGCATAACTTAAGACAAAGAACATCATCGCCAACTTTCACTTTTCGGTTTCGAACTCAGAGAGAGAATCGGCTGCGCAACGTACGGAGTAGGTATTCGCTTCTATAATGAACTAGATCCAGCCACTCAGACTGGTTACCCTCGTCATCTTATAGAGTTAGAATGTTTTTTTACAATACATTTCGACGGCAAGTTTGGGAGATTCCCAGATGAGCACGAGCTTTGAGTGAACTCAGCCCAGAAGACTTCGAGATTCCCACATACCTCCCACGCTAGATCCTCGAGGATGGTACTTTTCCACAGACCAGCTAAGTATTCGTCATTAGGTCGTACGTCTTGGAAAGCCTTGACTATTCCGGAGAGGGCAGGGAACACATCTTTAGGTAGTGTCATGCTCAGCTTAGAATACTGCTCAACGATGTTTCTCCACAAGATTGCAATTTCTGCGGGGTCATTGCTTGATAGAACCTTGTATATCTTCGCCTTGTTGTGCCGCCGATAGTCGTAGCTTTTGAGTTCTCCTGTGCTAGTGCATTCGCAGGTTGAGCCTTCTAAGCATTCCCACAAGAGCTCGCCGTTTCCAAAGTGAAGCAGACGTCGTGATAAGATTTGTTCTTGGAAAGTCCAACTTCGGGTAGCAATTGGGCATAGGACTTTTACTTGTTCCCAAACTACAATCATGTGCATAACTCGTAAGTGAATAGCATGCACGACATCTGATTCCCTGAAAAACAAACTTCATAGTTCCTGCCCCCTTTCTGGATGGTGACCTTGCGTAAAGTGCTTACTGGCGATAATGGCCAAAGGCTAGCGTCGTCGCTTGGAGCCTATGTTGCGCAAAGAGTTAGATACGAATTTTGATATATGGATGCCATCTTAGACGATTCTTCTTCCCAATCGCGATTGTCATCCTGTATAATGCAGATGGAGTCAATCCACAGGAACCGGATGCCCAGCTTTCTGGTAATTTGAATCGCGTGCTTGAAAGTATCGGGGATAGACTTCCACTCAATCGCACAGAAATTTTTCTTTATAGTTGACTGAGTGGTTAGACATGGTGGACGAGACCCGCCCCAGCAGTGACTCAAGGATATGTACCGATCGATCTGATGCCTATTGTCGTGGCTGGAAATTGTCCTGATCACGGCGAGTGTGGTATTTATCGGAATAGGAGGGCATTTGTTGTGGAAAGACTCTTGTGGACCGTTTGGTGGTTATAATGGGTTCTGCACTGGACAATTATGGTATTAAAAGATGGTGAGGGCCTCGGTGAAGTAAGTTAGATAGAGAACACATTAAGAGTCTAGTATATACAGGTCCAAAAATGTTTGTGGCTGCGAGATTTGAATGTCAAAGCTTAGACGCCGCTGTGATTTTAAGGAGCGTGGTGGGTTATGCCCGGGCCCCACATGTCTTTGAAAGGCGTGCGATGATTTGAAGGGCGCGGACTAGGTCGCTAACCTTTTCCAACGACAGAACAGTTCAAACACCCTTTTTCTCTCTCTTGCAAGAAGAAATCTACTTCTTTCGGAGATGGCAGATCAAAAACGAGTATCAATGGACAACATCGTGGCTCTGACGCCTGATATGGTAGATGCTGTGCCTGGACCCCAACCCCTGGCAGAGCTTCCACTTCATGAGCAAATCATTGAGCCACTCGATGTACTTGAGGACCCAAACGAGCCGGCCCGCTCAAAGCTGCGTCTTTCAGCTATTTTAGTCTCGCTCTATGTATATTGCTTTAATCCATCTTAGTCTCAGTTGGCTAACGAAGCTCTAGCTCGTCCTCTTCATAGCGGCCCTCGATCAGACTATCGTCGCAACATCTATCCCTACAATCTCTGCCTCATTGCACTCCGCTTCGGGCTATATTTGGATTGGCGGCGCCTACGTGCTGGCCAAAGCCGCAACAGGTCCAATATGGGCCAAATGCAGTGACATTTGGGGTCGTAAGCCTGCTCTCTTAGGCGCAGTCGGTGTCTTTGCCGTCGCCAGTATAATTGCAGCGGCAAGCACAAGTATGCGAATGTTGATTGCCGCGCGAGCAATGCAGGGTACAGCTGGCAGTGGCCTATTCCAATTAGTGACTATTACAATCTCGGATCTCTTCAGCATACGCAGCCGAGCTTTGTATCTAGGCTTGCTGGGGATGATGTGGGTACTGGCTGGGTCATCTGGACCTCTTATTGGAGGAGCATTCACCCAGCTTTTGAGTTGGCGGTGGTGCTTCTGGATCAACCTTCCAGTCTGCGGGATTGCATTCGTAGCGTTGCTACTTTTCCTCGATGTGCACAACCCACGGACGAAGCTAGGCGAAGGAATTAAGGCTGTTGACTGGCTCGGGATACTTTCTATCCTCGCAGTCACGCTTCTACTTCTCCTCGGGCTGGACTTCGGCGGTGCGATATTCCCATGGAACAGTCCGAAAGTTATCTGCTTAATTGTATTCGGTACACTAATGATTGGCTTCTTCCTATTCAGCCAAAAGCGCCTGGCCAAATATCCTCTAATGCCATTAACCATGTTTAACAACTGGTCCAACAACGCGACCTTCCTCGTTTCCTGTACCCAAAGCATGGTCGCCATCGGCGCAGAGTATTACTTACCATTATACTTCCAAAGCGTTAAGCAATCCTCACCGCTTCGCAGTGGTGTTTTGATAGTACCGATGATGCTAGTGGAAGCGAGTGTAGACATAATGGTTGGTATCTCAGTCCACAAGACAGGCCGTTATAGGGAAATCATCTGGGTTGGCGTAATCCTAATGACTTTGGGGACGGGATTATATATCAATTTCGAAACTGACACACCCATTACAACAATCATTGGGTTTGAAGTCATTGCTGGTATCGGCACCGCATGTCTATTCCAAGCTCCTATGATCGCCGTTCAAAACACTGTCAGTCGGGCTGATACAGTGTCAGCTACAGCTACACTAGCTTTCAGCGGCAACCTGGCATCATCGTTGTCTATTGTGCTTGGCGGTGTGGTATTTCAGAATAGTATGGCTGCTCGCCAATCGTCTCTTGCTGCAGCTGGTCTCAGCGAATCTATCCTAAAAGCCTTGTCCGGGGCTCAAGCAGCGGCAAATGTCGAGATAGTCAAAGCTATCCAGGACGATATGCAGCGCCGGGTGGTGCAAGAAGCCTTTGCGTGGAGTCTAAGTAATATGTTTATAATGTATACTTGCATAGCGGCGGTTGCTATGGTGGCGAGCGCTTTTATCAAACATCGACATCTGAGCATGGAGCATACAGAAACAAAGACAGGAATAGAGCAGTTGACGGAGATGGCAGCAGCCTAAGGGTTGAGATGTAGTTAATTATAGTTTAAATAACTCAACATGAGGATAGTCGCCTGATAATTGCCCCGTAATCACTATTTGCATCTTGAGCTGCGTCCACCACAACCGATATTAAGTATCCGAGCCCGTGCAGCTACCCAAGCTACGATTAATTACTATAATGTCTCTGTGAAATCAATTCCGGTTCTAACTGCTTCCTCGCTTTCTTGTCATGCATCCTGCGACTGCATCCATAGCCACCTCAGTTTAACATCCACGTCATCTTCTGGCTACTGGGAGGTGTTTGAGGTACTCGATTTGGACGATATGAAAGGCTTCTGAATTGACAGCGCAACCCTCGTAAAGGTGGTGTAACAAAAAATAGGACCTATACCTGCGTATATCGAGACTCGCTAGGCTGAGGCCTCTATAAGCTCAAACACATCCGACAAATCAACGACGTCGACAAATTTCACCAGTACCTTCTCCAGCAAAAAATCATTCACATCTTGATCATCGTCCATCACTCCTTCTTTTGGGATAATAATATGAAAATCTAAATCCGCCCCTAATCTTGCGCTTCCTAAAACGCTCCCCATTGTCGTCAACCCACAAAGCACCACATGCCTAATACCCCGTGCTCTGAAGTACGCCAGCAAATCTGAAGAAGAGAAACATCCTGGTTGGAGCTTTTGAAGAATGATCTCATCCTTGCTACCCCAGCCTTCTGGTGGCTTGAGGATCTCGGGAATCGCATAGTGGGGATGGTTCGGGTCTGACGGCGCTGTGTCGAAAAATCCAGACGACTCTAAGGATTTGACCCAGCGAGAGAGCTTGTTATAGGGTGAGACGAAGGCGTTAGAGTTGATGCCGAATGGGAGAACGTGGTGGATGATAAGAGGGACACCGTCATAAAGATTGGCTGGTTTAGTTCTGCCACTCGTCGAGAGCTGGCGTCGGCGAGATGCCTCATTTCGAAATTTTTGGACAAGCGAGAGTATGTTTGAAAGGTATTTGCTGGAATCTTCTGCTGAGAATCGGGCAATGATCTGATTCTGGATATCAGAGAGGAGGAGAGCTGTATGCCCTAGGTCCACCGGAACATAGAATTGAGACATTCTGGAAATATTTGATTGCATATAAACGTTACAGTATGGGAGATGGCGCGAGTTTATATATGTAATATCGGGTAGAAGAAAGCGGTTCGGCCTTTCGGAGATAATATCGGTGTATGGCAGCACATATGCTGGCCCGATATCTTAATGTTTCCATTACGCAACTTTTGGGGAGCCACACGAGCAAATTTACGGCGTCAAATTTTTGTCCGAACATCCCGTCTGGGTAACCATTGTCCGCCGCGCCATGCCAAGGAGCGCCTGCTGACTGTGCAGCTGCATAAGATCAACCAACTTGGGAGGAAGAAAAAATGACTTGTGTTCACCTGCTACGAAAGTCAGACTCTGATCTCATTCTGCTAGTTCCGTTTTAGTCTCCGGATATAAGCAGCTGCTATTTTAACCTAAGCTGAGGGTAAACATACCTAAGCTGAGGGTAAACATACCTAAGCCGAGGGTAAGCGTACCTAATTAGAGACTGGGTAGCCTGAGCATCCTGAGCACTATAATGTGGAACCAATTCAAAACCCATTCAATCTCCTTTATACCCCGAATACAGTTTCTTTAGCGAATTTTGCCCAGGAATTCATTTCTGCTAGTTGCGTAGAATACTCGTTTTTTTATTCGATTCGAGAGAGAGAGAGAGAGGAGGGCTTAATAGCTTAGTATTAATACTTACTCTCTAGCTAAGCCTAACTAGGAAGAGTATATAGATTCCCGTCTCACGGGACCCTATTACAGATGCAGTTGCACTAACTGTTAAAGATCTCCTAACTCTAGTCTGGGTTTACATTTCTCCTATTCTTGCTATAGTCTAAAGCGTCTAAACCTTAAATTTCCTCATCACTCAATTTGATAATTGCAGACTTGCTCGCCACTCTTTCCCGGTTGGAGCATCTGCCTAGTGGAATTATCCCTCTTTAGACTGCCCAACTCTATAAAAGCTGCCCTATGGCGCAGAATTTCCAGCTATCATCTTGACGGTGGGATCTTCAAAAAGTCTTTCCCTGCCCTCCCTAAGCCACTATGTCATCATTAAGCGCCTTTCTCATAAAATTGAACATTTCCCGTATTCTTTCATAGTGCTGTGGTGGTTGTTTATGTGGTGTGTGGATTTATAATGGGTTTAGTATATCCTACAAAATATATCTGGCTATAGCTCCCGCAACTGTGTATGTAAACGGTCAATTGTCAACTCAACTATACTAAAATTATAGCACTAATTTGACGCTAGCGCCATACGATTTATGGCGGTGTTCATACCCAAGAGACCTAGGCGGATGTCCGGACCACGTCAAAGTGCCGCACAGTGTCGTACGGAGCCCACATGCATCCCATGATGAACTAAGACCTACATTCAGCTCTCAACATTAACAATCTCTTCACAAGTCACTTTCTCATCTCCCTTCATGCTCACCAAACCCTGAAGTGCCGTTTCCGCCCAGAGCTTGGCTAACCAACACGCCACAAGAAGATCAAGCAGCCCCCTTTCCAGCGCCGGCTCAAAGCAAATATTCGGCGTAGCATCATCCCAACCGGACCTTGCCAGAAGGATTCCTGTCTCGGCAATCCATCGGTAGTCTTGACTATTGCTCTGCATCGACCAGTCGGGCGTGGTCCGAATAAGTAGCTCGTTAGTGCTGTCGGTAGTGTGGACCTTCCAGTTGCCTGTCCAGTCCTTGTGCATGCGGACGGACGAGTTTGACTGGGTGGTAAGTGCTGTTTGGGTTCTAGCGTACAGCTTGAATTCTTGATAGTCGGCACGGGAGCGGACAATATGATACATTACATCATCAGGGTTGAAGTCGGCATCGGAAAGTGGATATTCGTCCATTTCTGCGCGGCGGACAGGTCGGCGGACGCTGATCGAAGCAGCATTTGTTTCCATCACATGCGAGACTTGATATATGTAGCCGTCAGGTTCCGGCGAGTCCTTCTGCTTTCTTGGATATACAAACTGTCCATAGTTGTTTTTATTGATGAGAGTGCGCGACAGTGGTTTATCAAACACCAAGAATAGCTTCCATTCCAAGGGTGGAGATGGTGTTAGAACTACTACAGTGGAAAGTGAAGGTTCAATACGGGTCCATGATGCCTCGTCCGGGGTCTTGTCTAGTTGGCGGGCGCCGGCTTGCTTCAACATATTCGCAGTTACCGTTTGATCTGCTTTGATCGCTAGATCTAAGGGTGTCGTTCCTTGATCTGATCTAACATTGACATCCGCGCCAGCATCTATCAGTAGTCGCACGCATTCGACATGCCCATATGACGCAGCCCAGTGTAAAGGAGTCCATTGATACTCAGTCTGGACTGATGCATTAGTTCCACTCTCAAGTAGAAACCGGACCAGCTCGGCATTCCCCTTTCCAGCGGCTTCGTAGAGTGGATTAACACCTTGAAGCCCACGAGTAGATGGGTTTGCACCAGCACGGAGAAGGATATCTAAAATGTCCTTATTGCGTCTTTCGACATTAGCACTCCAAGCGGTACGACCTTCATCATCTTGACTTTCAATGTCGATGTTTTCTGAAAGTAGGAGCTTCATCATCACCGCATCCTGACGGCGAGTTGCCCTGAACAAAGCAGTCTGGCCTTTGCTGTCCTTAGCATTGACATTAACCCCTGAATGAAGTAGAGTATCTGTCATGGCTCCATTCCCATGCTCAACAGCCAGAAACAGTGCGAAATCTCCGATACTGGCGTTCGTGCCTTCCAAACTGATGGCACCCATCTCGATCAACGTGGTTATCTGCTCGACGTCACCCTCATATACCGCTAGGATAAAACGAAGTTGTGGATCTGAATTTTGGCCGATCCCATCTAGCCTAGCCCGAACCTTGGAGACGAGAATATCCCCAGCTTTCTTCCAGCCCTTTTCGGCAATCAAAAGTAGGATCATGCGCCCGTGTTCATCATGTAAATCAACCAAAGCGCCGCCATTGATGAGAAATTCAACAGCGTTTTCGAATCCACGTTCCATTGCGACTGTGAGGGCGGTCTTTCCAGTCTCATCGACAGCATCAATATTTGGCGTTTCCTTTAGCAACATAGAAGCAACTTTAGCTAGACCCATAGAAGCAGCAAGGTGGAGTGCTGTAACCTCCGGTATACGGCTACCCCTGATCTTGGATTGCCAAGTATCGCTGGCTCGAAGAACGAAAGGCGAGTCGGTGGTCTCTGATATGATACTTGCCGAGATGCTCAACTGCTCTAGGTCCGTAGGCAGAGTATCCACCTCCGATGACCCCTCCCCGGTGGAGTGTGATTTTACAGCATCATCTACGGAAGGGGAAACATTGATTTGTGTATTGTCGAAGTCATCGGATAATTGCGTAGTATAGTACCCAGAGCGGATGAGGTCCAAGCCATCTAGAAGAGTGAGTAATGGTTTTCGCTTGTTGGGGTCGGTCAAAAGCTGACAAATGACCTCCAGGATTGTTGAAGGTAACGATTCTTCAGGAGAGTTGCGTGCATGATCGCCTAGGTATTGGGCTGCGTAGCTGGCAAGGGGATAATTGCGGACGATAAGGTGTATTGGAATATTTTGCAGCACCCCTAGCGTGAGATATGTTGCCAACCCTAGAGTGATGCTTGCATGGTACTGCGAGAAATACTTTTCACGAGTGCTCTCGAAGTAGGTCTTGGTGCTATAGTGAAGGAGATTCACACAGTCGCTAGCTTTATCAATAATGACGAGGCCGGCGCAGAGAGCAGTGATACTCTGCCCATCCATTAACAGCTCATCATCTAGCTCTGAGTCTCCCGGCTCAACCGCGAGGGCATGCTGAAGTTCTCGTAATGAGAGCGGACGAAAGGCATGTGTGACCCATGCCAACGTTTTCAGAGCAATTCTCCGGTGATCTTCTTCTTGATTAATAATCCGCTGCATTGCATTCTCATATGAGTCGGTTAGAGTTGTTGGGAGCTCTCGGAGTTTCTGGCGAACATGCTTGACAGTAAGTGCGGCGGCGCTGGCAAGTGACTCAACGTGAAGACGAGCCAGTAAGAACATATTCTCGGCGGTTTTGACAACCGCCGACTTAATGTCCTGTCTCAACCTAGGGGTTCCTTGAACCATGCGCCGTAGATTCCGATTTCGTTGAATTTGGTAATCTATGAAGAGCTCAATATCCATCTTATTGGCCTTGATCTCAAAGCGGACAAAATTCTCAAGCTCTTCCTCAATAGAACTAAGATATCGCGATGTCACCATGAGATGAATACCAGAGAGCTTCCCAACTTGCTCGATAAGATCCCGACGGGTTTCTTCCTCGCACTCATCGGGTCCGTCGATAATTAAGAATACGTCTTTGTAATCCTCCAACGTCTTTTGGAGTAGATGTGCAATGGATTCAAGAGATGGTGAAGTATTTCGCTGACGGTGGTGCTCATACAGGTCCTGGATAGCAGGATTAATCACGCTGGAATCTTGGACAAGTTGTTTGAGAACGCTTCCCAGCACATTATCCGCCGTCTGTTCGGGCTCATTGTACTTCAAGTAGACAACTCCAACGCCAACCTCTTTCTTGAGACCCTCATCTCTCGTCTGATAAAGATGATTGATGACGATGGATGCAAGAACAGTTTTGCCAGCACCCGGTATACCCCAGCACCAGAGCGGGTTTACATCTCCATCCTCTGTCGACCAGCTGAGAAAATGTTCCGAGGTTAGGAACTATGTCCCACAACCAGGCTGCACGCGGTCGGATATACTTTGATGTGTGCGATTCATATCGAGCGGAGAGAGCCAGTTCAAAATCTCATCCATCTTCTTTTGTTCCAGCGCCTCATTCTGCTGCTGGTCCATGCGAGAAATAATGGAGAGCTGTGCATCGGTCATGAGAGAGCTGGAATATTGTCGCAAACGCTCTACTCGCTGTAAAAGTCCGTAAACCTCAGATTTGGGAAAATGCCACGTCGCCGAGGATAGTATTGCTTTGAAACGCAACTCGTCTTTAATTTCGAGGGTCTGCTGATCAATTTTCAGTGCCTTTGCAAGGTCATCGAAAGCGCTTTTGAACTGTCGAACAACATCGGCCTGTTGCTCAAGCCATTTGTGGTCGTGGTTTTCCTGCGCACGTTCCTGGAGACGTTCCAGCAGCTTCGATAAAAGGGATGCTTCATCTACCAGTAATTTCTTGTCTCGTGTTGCATTCCTAGCATCTTTTGCGTATGCAACAAGTTCCCTGGTGGTCAGAATGGCGACTTGCAGAAGTCTCATGGGCGAGGCAGATATACTAAGGAGGTCCATGCTAAAGAAAGTCTGCGTTTCGCAATCAATAGAAGGCTGTCTTGGATTCAGCTCCTAGCCGAGACAGATCCAGGACTTGACTATTATTGATTGACATAATAAGGTAGTAGCAGTCAAGGCTAACGCTCGTTGTCGTTGTTGTTAATGGTGCAGAATAGCGGAGGCGAAAGGAACAGCACTAAGGTGAATGAATCGTAGTGGGGAGCGGGGGAAGCTCATAGTTTATGTTAGGCGGTCCAGCCCCGCCCTAGCAGCCCGCACAGCGCTAACCTCGAAGTTACACCAACACACCAACACACCAACATTCAGGCATATGATGCCTCCTCGTTTCAAAACCGTTGGTAAGATTACTATTTTCGTCATGCCGAAGGCCGCCTTTGCCTGGCTATGGGCTTTCAAATAACAACTCAACTTCGAATTTGAAGGCCTTAATACCACAATGCTGCAAAAATAACACGATATTCGTGAAAACTCAAGTATCTTTTATTAATATGTGGAGTGTTTAGACTTTTCTAAGGGCTTTGAAAAATCGTCAAAATTTTGATGGGTTTGGCGTGGGCGGTTGACCGTCACGTGTCGAAAGCAGTGGGGCTACCGCGGCTACATGGCAAAGTGTTGCGATCACGGCAGCCATTATTTCACCTCGGAGTCTTTGCGTTCCTCTGCCTGCTACGTAGCCTCCCACGTGAGAAGTTCTTGAAGTAATTGACCCCATCACTGCATCTTCAATTGCCTGCTTGGGAAATGGCTTCTTATCCGATGTGGTGTATCACATACCTCGTTTTGTTTGGCACATCAGCCGCAGCACTTTGGCCCCAGCCACGGACCATGCAATATGGTGGTTCAACTGTTTGGGTTTTGCCATCGATCCAACTCTCTGTTGTCAATCGATCCTCGTTGCTTTGGCCTGTATTGGAATCCGCGAACGGTATCCAGCAGCTTCTGTCAGCTCCAAGTGAAGTAGTCCGTTAGCAGGTCGCTAATCTGAGTTATTAGAGGCTATCAGCACAATGAACACAGGGTCGAGCATGATGCTTACCCTGATCCCATCACTTACGCATTCCAAAGGGCTAAGGATTCAATCTTCAAGCACCGGTTTGTGCCACGCAAGTTCCACTCCAAAGGCGCTGTCTTTGAGCCAGATATTGTTGAAGGAAAGCAAACAATAGAAACCTTAACTATCATATTATCGAAAATAGAGCACGTTATCCCCAAAGGATACGAAATTGAGCCCAGCGAGGAGGCTTACCAACTTCGAATCTCAGAGTATGGGGATGCAATCATCAAAGCAGCAAGTGTTCGGGGCGCCATTTATGGTCTTGAGACTTTTTCCCAGCTCTTCTATGCTCATGCGAAATCTGAGACAGAGAGTTACCTATCTGCTGCCCCGGTCTTGATTGTGGATAGTCCAAAATTTGAGCATCGTGGCCTGAATCTCGATATATCACGGAACCGAATTGCCCCAAAGGATGCACTTCGAACTCTTGATGCAATGGCACACTGTAAGTTCAATAGGCTTCACCTGCACGCATCAGATGCTCAGTCATGGCCTCTGGAGGTGCCCAGTCTTCCTGATCTCGCACTTCAAGGAGCATATGACCCGTCACAAATCTGGAGCGTGGAGGATCTACGTGAGGTTCAACGGCACGGCCAGTTACGAGGCATCGAAGTTTACCTCGAAATCGACGTGCCTGGCCACACCACATCCATATCTGCGTCCCGACCCGATCTTGTCGCTTCGGCATATAGGGAGCCTTGGTTGACCTATGCAGCCGAGCCTCCAGCAGGCCAACTCGCGCTCAACTCTTCTGAAGTGATGGATTTTTTGACTACACTGTTCAACGACCTCCTCCCACGCAATGCGGAAGTTTCCTCTCACTTTCACTTTGGTGGAGATGAAATCAATGCTCAAGTATACGATCTCGGCACTGACCCATCCGTTACCAAAGACACGATCCGCTCGCACGTGCAGAAGCTCACAGATCATGTCTTTGCCCTAGCCAAACAACACAAGCAAGTTCCAATCGTCTGGGAGGAAATGCTACTGGAGTGGAATCTTACCCTTCCTCCATCCACAATAATACAAACCTGGCGCTCCAACGACGCCCTCTCAGAAGTCCTCTCTCGCGGCCACCGCGTCCTATTCGGCTCTAGTACCCACTGGTATCTGGATTGCGGCTACGGTGCATGGCTTGACCCAGCCGATCCTGCGAATCCAGGACCCGACTCCCGTGCCTCACCGCCGTACATGGATCACTGCGCTCCATACAAAAACTGGCGCACCATATACTCATACGATCCGCTTAAGGGCGTGTCGTCGGAGCACCGCCATCTGGTGGCAGGGGGCGAGGTGCATATGTGGGGTGAGATGACGGATGCGGTGACGCTGGATGGTATGTTGTGGCCGCGCGCTGCAGCTGCGGCGGAGGTCTTGTGGGCTGGGACGGGGGCGCCTGTGAGCGAGGATGTAACGAGGCGTTTGGCAGAGTTGAGGGAGCGGCTGTTGTTGGAGGGTGTTGCGGCGGGAATGGTCCAGATGGAGTGGTGCTTGCGTAATAAGGGGGGATGTACTGTGTAATTCCCACGGTCTACCTTCGCATCGATGGCCCCTCCAAGAATGGCACAATCAACGATACACTTCATTCCCACACCACTTGAGAACATGAAGCTAAATCCCCAACAGAAAGCAGGTAGCTGTGTTAAACTTTCAAAAGGCAATGCAGATTCTGACAAGTAGTAGCACTCGACGGGATAATCCAGTTGTGGGTATATCCACGAGCTAGAAAACTATTTCAGACACACTGGAAACTAATTGAACAGATCATGGCTTGAGCTTTGAAAATCTAGCTCTAATATACAGTCCTTTAGATGGGGACAGAAACAATAACAGCTGTATTGAGTATGCCTAGTTATCTTCACCACCTAAAATCCGACTCTCGAGCAATCTCTTCATCCCCTCGGATGTAGTGAAACGTACACCACCGTTGCTCAGGATGCACAGTCTCCTCGATAAACCTGATTCTGGAGCTTCCAGGTATATAGTCCGTAGCACAATCTTTCTCTTCCAACTCCATAACCTTCACGCACATAGCAATGGCGTATTCGGTATCAAAGAATCCTTCCATGACCCCGTACAGTTTCATGAGAGAGATAGCCTCTCGGCGAAGAGACCGATCTCTACAGAACCTTGCGCTTACAAATAGTGCCGCACTTATTGACAAATCGAATGTGAAGTCCATGTTAGGGTTCTGAGACTTTTGAAGCCGAATTGCTTTCCTTGCAAGAGAATTGATCTCTTGAAACTCGAAAGTGAAATTATCGCATAAGCAGTTGTCCATGTTCAAGCTCTGAAATATAGCAACGTCGTACGCCCTAGACAAAGCGAGAAGAACATGTGCAGCAGCCCGCTCCTGTTTGTTGGTTTGTAGCATCGTTCTTTTGTACAAGTCATCAAACGCTGAGCGCCACATTTGGATCTCGAGTGAGTGTTGACGCTGCTGATCTAGAAAAATGTGCATATCCTCTATTGGAGATCGGGAAGCCTGGGCCTCCACTGGAGCAAGAGACAATGCGGCTACCCCTTCCCCTAGAATCTGATAGTCCGATGTCGTAGAAAGACGTCCATCTCCAGCAAGTTCGCCAATTTCACGGCAAGAGTGCAGTGCTCTCCTGAATATGAGCATCCCATATCGATGAGCTTCCTTGATAGATTGAAACCTCTGGGGCATTTGTGCAACTGTTTCATCTCCTTCGTGTCTAAGTCGACTATGAATATGAGCAGGTCTTGGGTCAAGGTACCCTGCTATCTGAGCATCAAAAAAGTAGCTGGCTTGAATAGTGTCGTCTTCTATCAAATAGTCTGCTGGGGACCCGATTCCAACATTGCGGAGTTTCCGATAAGGGTGCTGGGCAATCCACTGCTCTAACAGCTTCAGACCGCTAATCGCATGTGCATGAGCTATGCCTAAATTGCCCACTCGACATTCGAAACAGCATATTAGGAGACACGCAATAACAGCCTTCCTGCTATCACTAGCCTCTTGGAGTCGAATCCTCATCTCTTTTAATGCTGCTTGATACTGCTTGTATGCAAACTCGGTTTGCTGGGCGATAATAGAACGATACGCTTGGTCCGAGTAGGTATGGGATGATAATTTCTTCGACGTACTTATTGCTGCCAAAGCCATGGCTACCTTTTTTATAAACGGTTCCTCGTGGCAAGCCGGTAACAGAATACTGTGCCAAAATGGATTGCCAAAGACGCCGGCAAGCTCTGATACTGTTTCGGTTTGAAAAGTATTGAAATAGCGCTCCTCGATCTCATCTGCGAACTTCAGCGTTGAGGAAGGCATAATGAGTATCTTTGGATACGCGGCCTTGCTTTCCGAGTTCACCTCCAATGGAATTTTGGCCATAATCTTGCGACTTGAGATCTTCGCAGGAGGAGAACGATAACCCTCACAGACTATTCCGAATTGAAAGCATCTCAAGCAGTGCGGTTGGGCCTCGTCGCATTTTAACTTTCTTTTTCTTTATCGTTCAGAGTAGTTAGCTTGAGAAAATTTATCTGAATACCAGTCGGACTTCATACTTGCAAGACAAACAGCCAGTCCTAGTCTTCTTGTGCGCCTTAATGTAATTTTTCCGCATCGGACGTGTCATATCTTGCGATTCCGTATCTACCTCTGGGATCCAACGCCCAGATCTAGCATACAGGGCTTTCAATTGTGTGGTTTGGTGAGAGGTAGTCACGGTTGTGGGATGTGAACTGCTGACAGGGTGCTACCGCGGAGGCACGAATGCGGTAAATGTGCGACTCCCGGCGTATAGTTCTGTCTATGAATCGGCTCGAATTGGGAAAAAAATTTGGCCAGAATGTGGCGTCGGCATGTAAACCAAGCAAAGCTCCTGTATCGTATTTGGTGGAATCGAGGGTTGATGAGAATTGATCCAGTTACGGTCAGCGCCGCATCGACCCCGATGTTTCAGCACTGAACATCTGACTCAGCACTAAAACGTACCTTCGACCATGTATTGCAACCTTCTCCACCGGCTGCTGCCCGGTTGGTTAAATGAAAATGCCTAGACACCGGAAGAATCAGGACCCAACGCCTGTACGAAGTAGCTGCGTCACAACCCCGCCAAATCTTGACTCCTGCCTATGCCTCGCTTGCCTGTTGCACAGGTGGCACGTGTACAGTACCTTACTTAAATAATTGAACAGCTTCCCGAAACAATTCTATTGGGCGTAGTTTAATAGTAAATTTATTCTAATCGGTAATTTGTGACCACGGGCTTCTTGTGATAGACTTCATATCACGTGATTTTAATCACGTGGTTACGCAACGACAGCTGTAGCATTCCCTTCACGTCCTCTCTTCATCTCTTTGATCGCAATCGCAATATGGGGAATATATAAAGGCTCTCCTCCCCACGCAAACACTATGCTTTCTCTTCTCACTCTTACTGTCTTATCTAAGTCGCACACGCTAAACCTAAAGTAAATTGTGCCAGTATTGTGCGAAGACCTTCCCGAGACTTGGATTTTGCCCACAACACACCACACCGGCTTTCTACCTTATTGACATGGCTGCCGCGGGATTACTTCTTTACTCGCTACGCTCGCTACGAGAAGCATATAATTTGACAACCTCTAATTCAGGCAGCATTCGTGTCTGTACAGATAACAGAGGCGTTATTATTTAGTGCTATTAGGGCTTCGTGCATTAAACTAAAATTTAGCTTTCAGGTGTACAGGGGCCAGTTGGTTAATTCTACGCGCATCGCTGGCATAACTTTTCAGCTGAGGGCCGCAACCGGAGTCGTACATTTCACGTCTTCCCTGAAATATTACCTTTCCGGTTGCCGCATGTGAAGTTCAAGCCTTGTAAAACCTCTCTAATGCTCTTTCCAACCGCGATAAAAATAACCTCTACATGAAACTTCCACGATGAACTTCTTGCGCCGTCATCCGTCACATTGCCAACTCCTTTGGTTGGCAGCAATCTTTATTGTCTTGGACTTTCCTACAATTGCTTCAGCAACAAATTTGACTGAGCAATATCACCTCTGCAAAACAGATGCGGAGATCGAGACTCTGAGGCTCAAGTCAAATTTAATTCGAGTTGATGCAACACCTACACATGCGGCTCTTCATCCCAATTGGCCAGAGACACTAGTCACACTTGGCATTAGCATTTACAGCATCATTACGGCAAGCTCAAAAGCAGGATCCGAGTTCTGCCTTTTTTTGTTTAAGGGTTTGGTACCATTCGCTTTGGCGGTTGCTTGGTTCATCTCGTTCATCGTTGCTGAAATCAATGGGCCTACGCAGGGTGGATTTCGTGTAACATGACAACGGCGTTTGCGGTGTTTATAAACCTCGTGTCGTGCATGGAAGATGATATTGGGGGATTTTTGGCGGGCTTGGTGCTTTACTCGCCATTTTGTCGGTTCCACTTGGTGTTTTCCAGTTCTTTGCATCCTTCGCCGCTATGGGCCAGCGTTGCACAAAGGCGAGACTCAATGTCAAGGTAGTCGCTCATAACATAACGGGTTTCGGTAGTGTTGCTTATAGAGTGACTGATACTCATGGTTGCATCCCTTTCGATGGGATCAGATATTTAGAGAAAGGAGCGAGGGCACATGCATTCACTCTTATACTGTTTTTTCAAGTTATTTATTCATGTTACGCCTCTCTATTTCTGTTATGTGCCTTTTATGGGGCGGCAGAAAATTCTTCGGAAGGAGGAAATCCTTCGGAGGGAGAACATTCTTCGGAGAAGGAAGGTTTGATTGGACCAAAAGCCGTGTTTGCTCTTAATACTTTAGTTCTAAGCAGTATATTATTGATATACGAAGCTGTTATAGCTTCAAAAGGGAGGCCGGTTGTTATGTCGGGCATTTTATGCTTGTTGAGCTTGACCCAACATTTGGGTTTTTAGATTCCGAGATTGACAATTGGTGGAAAACCTTGTTGGGAATAACGGGACTGTAGTAGCGGGCGTGGGTAATTGAAATATGGCTAAATCACTTTCCAATTATTCAAGACTTACTCTCCAATCCTCGGGACACACTAGCATCGTACTTAGGCAGCAGAGCTAGATTCAACCTTTCAACAATGACTTTTCTCGCAAGAACTCACTCACCAGACTGCTTCTATATCCATTCATGGCTGGGCCCGAGGTCTGCTAACTAGTCCCCGAACTTAAAATATTTAAAATCCAATCATTTATAGATTTTTTCAAATAATGGCCAGCCTACTTTACATAGGAAGCACTTGGCTAAAGTAATTTTGACCTTTACATAATGCTCAACATTTTTGACTCAGCTGAAACACCTGCGTGGCTTGCATGACAGAATTAATAGTTTGCGCTCATAATAAACCATATCATATACCAGAGTTGATGTAAAGCTACTCTGTGACCAATCAAGTCATCTCACACGATAGTTTCATTATCCTTCTACATTTTGCTTCGTTATCTAATAACCTCAATAATTGCATACTATGATCCCAAATTGATATTTACTCTCCCAACTGCCAGCCCAGTTAATGCGGCGGTAGCAATGGTAGTAATTGGTATGTTCTATTAGCTTCTTCTCAACCCTCTGTCGAGGTGGTTCAAGCAGGGTGAGATCGCCGACAATATCTTCAACTTTATATCAATTACTCACTTGCCACCAACATCTTAGTAGCTGCCGCTGCTGTATAACCCGTACTCTTTTGATTTCTGATGTCTTTTTAAAAGGGATATACGCTTGCTACGGAGTATCGTCTAGAAGAATAGATAATATGATACGTAAATCATTTCATGTTCTTATTTTGAGATGAACTCTCGCCTTAAGAACCTTTTGAGGGGCTTGGGTCGTCATTTCGTCGTGTTTTGGGCGGGGAGGCGGTTCGCGGGGATACGGTTTTCAGTGTTTTCACCACGTTAGCTCGAGATACGCCATAAACATCCCAATCATTGTCGAGAACAGCGATCCTCACTAGGACACCAACTCTGTCTAAAATCATCCCTTTCTTAGCCGTTACTTTCACCACCTCGTCATCTTCCCAGAGGTTCCTAGTAAACGTGTGATCAATCATGCCCTCGCGATAGCTACCCTTATCGATGAGACTGGCGAGATCTAGATGGGGATTCTGAGCAATAGATTCCGGCGTGTCTTTCTCATCCACACTAACCATCATTTTGGACCAAATTTTATCCTCGATCCTGCTAAGCGCCACCCAGAATCGTACTCGTCTGCCTTCATGCCGGAAAAACACAATCCAGGGCCAAGGTGAGGTGAATGAGTGGCCTAGCTCAATGACGATCCTGGATTCATCTTCCTGCAAGATAGGAAGGCCTATATTACTATACGTGTCGAGCTGGAACCCTGACTTGCAGAGATCGCTATAATCCAAGCAGCAGGGCAGCGAGCTCAGATTTTGTGGGATCGAAGAACGGCCGAGAAATCGATGATCAGGCTGGATGATGAGCAGCAGCGTCGACTTGAGTTTCTTAGGCCAGAGACTTCGATTATCAGACATCTTTTCTAAACGAGAGCGGTAGAAACGTCCCAGAGGTTTTCCCTCCTCGCTGCTTGCTTCCTGGAGCCAGATGCCCAACATCGCGTCTTGACCGTCGTATGTGCAGTTCAGGCACGCGAATAGACGGCGGCAGCCATCTTTCGCAACGGTCTTCATGAGACAAGGGAGCGATATACGTAGGCCTAGATTCGTCATCTCGAAAGAGGACTCGTCGATAATGGCTCCCGAACGAATACGCACACGGCCTGATTTGTGGAACTCATCGGCGGACAGGGCAAGTGCGCCTCTCTGATCGCCCTCGACGAGAGAATGCCAGGCAAAGAGAGAGTGGTCGGTTGTGAACTTCATGATTTCTAGCTGGAGTCTCACGAAGGCGTTCGCCCCTTCGCCGTAGATAAGGGGCATGGAAACGCCGAAGAGGCCGAGGAGAGAGTATGCTCTATCTTCTATCCTCGTGGTTTTGCGCCCCGAGGCCCAGGACATGATCTCTGCGGTGCAGTGGTCTCGCAAGGATGTGTTTCTTAAAAGTACTTGCGCGGGGATCCCTGTGATTGCTTCAATATTTCGTCCCAGGCTCGCGCGAGAGCCGATCTCGTTCCAGAAGTGATCTAAGAATAGCACATCTGAAGGGGCGATTAGTTCTTGCAGTGTCCAGCCTCGCTTGAACCACCGACTGGCAGTAATCTTAGGACCATTGGGCCGGACGTCTTCGAGGTATGCGTAGCATGTAATGGCATTCTCGTACCAACGAAACATCGAGTTTATGGCTTCCGAAAGCTCGGTGCTATTGGTTTTGTCGATGCAGCAAGTGTCGATCCACACATATTGGAATCCAGCCTCTAGCGCTTTGGCGCAGCAGTCTTGGATTTTCTTATACCCTGCGCGATGCGAGATTTGCTCGTGAGGGCCTTGGATGTCTTGGAATGAGACCTCCTCTTCTCCCCAGGTATGCGAAAGGATCGCATAATTGGGAGTGTTGGCATCAAAGAATTCAGAAACTTCTAATGATGTGGTGTTCAGCAACCACATGTTTGTCTTGTTGTATCTCTTGTGCTTGTTGAGGATGTCATGAAGGAGATGAGGGGTTGATATGCAGCCAAGCTGAAGGCTTCACCGCCTGCGTCATCAAGTTACTGCCTCAAATTAGTCGTAGATCTGGGAAACCAGGATGCTGTTACAAGAGGTATTGAAACTCCTGAGAAATAGAATTATAAAATCTCTTCGAGACAGTCTGATGGATGATGTAAGCTTTTTGGAATCAAAGACAGGGGTACGAGTTTTATGTTGTGAAGGTGGGAAAAACACGTGAAAGCTGCAAGCATTTTTTGATAACTAATTGATTTATATATTTCCAATATAAATACTCCTTAAAAGGTAAAACTTTTGAAGTGTTTTAGTACGCAAAGCTCCGCATTGCCCCAAGACTTAATGTTATGCTATTCTGTAGGATATAGTGGAGCGGAATCAATTGCGCTATTTTACTCTGCTTGTAAGTAGTCATGCATAGCCCGTCATTTTAAGCCTATGCGGGGGGTAATCAGGCACCAAAAAAGATACTTGTAGTATATTTCAACCAAATGTATCTGCCTTGGGAACTTGCAGAATGATTCGTCATCCCCGAAGCGAAACCATCACATATTTACCACTTCAATAATCCAATGTTCTCTATCTGAGAATTCTATTATATAAATATCGCATCACAACATCCCTTCTATCCTATAAACCCTCCATCCCACCCTTCTCTTGCAGCCCAAACTTTACATCGAAAATGACCATCACAGAAATCGGTCTGATGGGCGTGAAGCCTAACCATAAAGTAATGGATGAAAGCACATCTGAAGGCCAGGTCCTATTCTCAATCTACAAAAATATTATCTCTTTACCAGGCGGTCCGTCGCGCATTTATTTGGGGCTAGAGACCGACAATCCTTTGATGCTGTGGGCGTTCTTTGATTGGGAGACGTTGGGGCAGCATGAGGATTTTGCAAAGGCGTATGTTTTGCCCCCTTTTTGAGTGGTACTGTGGAATGGGAGTGGGCATGAGATTAACAGGGAATAGTTACGGCGCCGAAGCCGTCAAAGACCTTCCAACTATCTTGACACACGGCGAGTTCACGAAGCACGTCGTGCTTACGCCATCGTCTCTGGTCTTGCAGTCTCCGGTTACAGAAGTCCTGCTCGTGTATTTCTCGTCTGGTATCTCGACTACTGAGAAAGATGCAGCAATTGCACAGTTCCAGCAGTTCGTGAAGAAAAGTCTTGGTGAAAGCTCGAATGTGACGGGTGTGAGCTATGGTTGGGGCGTTGAGAGTGACTTTCCCGTTAGGGGAGAGAAAGGCCAACTAGGATCCGTTCTGATGGCGTTCATTGGATGGCCTAATGTCGAGGCGAGTATGAAAATTCGAGAAACGGAGACGTCGAAGGAGAATGTGGGGTTGATCAGGGGTATAAAGGGGGTTGTCAAGTTGGCAATGTTCCACATCAGTTGTCAGACCCTTGAGAGAAGAACGGAGTAGACAAGATTGTGAGATTTTGTAATGAAAAGAAGATTGCGAGTGTCTTTCCCCTCGAGCTATAAGTTTAGAGATAGAAACCGAGGAGGAAGTCGGCCAGGGGCAGATTCGTGGATTCTGGCAATAAATCTCCATACCTATCCCAAGCGGATCGTCCCTCTCTTCACCTTTTTGGCAAGCATGCTCCAATAGCGTGTTCTCCTTGCATACACCCACTCTCCATTCACTTGGACATATCTTGCTTCGAAATTGCAACAGCCTACTCGCTCTGCCAGCCCTTCCGCATTCTCTTCAACTACTAGCATCGAGAGAACATTCTGAATTCCTCGACGAGGCTGATAATCAGACAAGCAGATACATGTAAGCGCTTTACTTTCAAGCTGCGACACGTCTAAATCCCAATTTGGCGCAAGATAGACCGCTATCTTCTCGTCGACTTTGAATTGCAAGAGGTAACCATTTTCCGGTTTGTACGATCCCATCTCAAGGGTGAGTCCGGTCACAAAGTCCTCTTTAGTGTCGCTTCTTTCATTCAACGTATGTACAGCTGTACATTGGAGTGTATTCCCTTGGATGTAGATGTTTTTGACGTGTATACTGGCCAGTTTCGACGTAAATTCCTGCCAGTCCTCCTTCTCCACCGTTTTGGGAAATTTCTCTAATTCCTTGTTTCCCGTTTCGAGGCGAACTGCCGTGCTATCGGGAGGTCGAGGCTGCAGATCCATGTACATAAAGCTATCCCCCAACCGGCCAGTCCATCCGGCCCAAGACCACGACGGAAATTCAGGACGACGTTTCCCAGGGCTATTGTGATACCAGGAGAGTCCTTTTAGGAAGGAGTACTCTTGAGAAAATACACCTGATGCCGTTGATACGACTGGAACGCCCTCAAGATGATAGACTGGAAAGTGTGATCTGGAAAACATCTGGAAAATACCTTGCATGGCATTGATTGCATCTGTAGGATAGCTCAATTCTCTTTTACTGAATTCCGCAAGGAAGTGTATAATGTCCGAAGGGTCCCAAGTCGGCGTTTTCCACTTCAAGGCACTTCCAGCAGGATCCAACATGAAGATGTTCTTGTCGTCTTTGCGGTGGAGCTCATCTAGAATTGATGACTGCGATTCGGTACAATGCATACTGTTGCATTCGAATAAGACCTGCTCATCGGTAAACAGGATCCTGCGTCTGGATAGAATACTCTCCTGATAAGTCCAGCCTCGTGTGGCCCACCTCGACCGATTGACTGACAAGCTGGGATGGGGTAAACTCGACGCAAGGAGGTGGCCACGTATGCGGACGTGAGGCTGCTGTTTGCGTGACGTACCATTCACTCCTGGGAGGCCGTACTCAGGATCATCGCCACCTGCTGCGATAATGGTGGCTATGGCATTGGCGTAGATCAAATCCATTTGTTGAATTTGATGATGTTTGTCCTCCGCATCTAACTGATCGACACAGTATCGATCTACCCAAAGATATCGGAACGTTAGCATCAACGTAACGTCTATGCTATCATTGATAACCTTCGGGCATTTGTCAAGACCTCTTGGATTGTCATCTGACGTTCCTGTTGTTGCACCCCAGACATATGACAGAGCTAAGTATTGACAACCCGGTTCAGCTACGACGACCTGGCGCGTTTTGCAATCAATGACTCTGAAGAAAATGGGAAGATCCTGGGTCTGCTGCGTTTTACATGAGCTGTGATTCAATGAGCAGTATGAAATGCAATCCTTGACAAATTGATGATCAAAGCTCTCAGGAGAAATAAGGCGAAATCCAAAATGTCCACTACTCCTAATGGGCTGCACAGCGCTCAAATAACCCTTCTGGTGGGCCCATCGTTCTGAAGGCCAAGCATTTCCAGATGTGCCGACCCATCTAGGTTCCAGAAAGAGGAGGAATGTATTATCTAAGTCGGTAGTACCAATCAATGAATCGTCATATACACCGCGACCACGGTCTAAGAAGACGTCTTTGGTTGAGGTGAGCAGTAATTCGCAGTTCGTGCACGTCTCCTCGGTGATAGCCATTGTGGCGAAAACATCACACAATGAGCAGCCACTGATTAGATCCTGAACTGACCCAAGATCCAACACATACTGTGCTGAAGTGTCACGGGACTCCCGTACGTACTGAATATCTAAGGTTTTGTCGAAATCGATCGTTTTGCACCTTGCACACAAGGCCGATTCGAGAGAGTCCATAGCTTTGTGATCAGTCGGCCAATGCTCTGAGGAATCTGGATATTTTCAGATTGCGGGTTCGGCGTCGGACTTAGTGTTTCATGTAACACGGATAGGTGCTGCTTGGAAGCTTCGAGCTACATTCATCGTGGCCAGAGAAGTGCTGCGTCGCTGATCGAGCCTTCGATGATGACTGCGAAATCTTTGATACAGAAAAAAACATCAGCGGAGAAGCAGAGTAGGCAGCAGGATGTCGGTGATGAGTTAAATAATTCAACGCAAGCTTGACGACCAAAGCACAGGAAGAACCGGTCGATTTAAATTCCACTTTGCAGGCTGCAGAGCCTCAAGAGGAGAGAAAGCTCTCTCGCCCAGTGAAGCAAATATAGGTGTTATGTCTTACCACGTAGATAGTGAGCGGATAAACTGCGTGGATATTCTCTCAGCGTGTCAAGTCGATGGAGATGGAGGTGGAGGAAAGAAAAGGAGAAACAAGTTAAATCCTCAGGCAACTACAGCCTTACTTCCTCATGCCCAACCTCACTTCCTTGGACCGCTCCTCGAATCAGCACGCACGTGATGCGACGGAATGAAAATACACATTATTCAAAAATATCCTTTACTTAGGGAACTCGGCGGACACGTCGTGTGCGCCTTCTAGGCTGCCTCGTGAAGTCGTGAAATCCGCTGGTGCTGGTTGGCCGGTGGCTCGGACCCTCTGACTTCGCGTTCTCGACCCCTGCACGCACTCAACGCGCCTCGCGTGAGCTGAACCTCGAAGGATCATCGACTCCAACCTCCTCTCTTCTCCTCCCAAACCCTCATTTTAATTCAACATAAGACAACCACCCAAGCTGTCTTTCACACTCCTCATCCGTTGTCCACCACGCACACTCACCATGTCTCTCAAACGCAAAGCCTCCACTCTCCCTACCTCGGACGCCAAGAAGGCAAAAGCAAACGGCAGCATCACGTCCTTCTTCGGGGCACCCAAGGCCGTGGCCACGACCCAAAAAGCAACCGGCACGAGCACGACCTCCGCCGCATCCTCTTCAGCAGCTGCTACACCGGTATCGAAATTCGACAAGGAGGCTTGGGTCAAGAAGCTCACGCCAGAGCAGAAGGACCTGTTGACGCTGGAGATTGAGACACTGCATGAGAGCTGGCTCAAGGAGCTGAAGGATGAGATTGTTAGTGATAGCTTTCTGGAGCTGAAGAAGTTCTTGAAGAGGGAGGTGGAGAGTGGGAAGAAGGTGTTTCCGCCTGCGGAGGATGTGTATTCTTGGTATATCCCCTCCTCACCGCCTTCAACTTAATGCTAATACTGGACGCTGGACAGGTCCCGCCACACCCCCCTGAATACAGTCAAAGCTGTCATCCTTGGCCAAGACCCCTACCACAACCACAACCAAGCCCACGGCCTCGCCTTCTCAGTACGACCGCCGACCCCCGCTCCCCCGTCCCTGAAGAACATCTACACCTGCCTGAAAAACGACTATCCGTCCTTCTCTCCCCCACCCAACAAAGGTGGTCTCCTAACCCCGTGGGCCGACCGCGGCGTGCTCCTGCTCAACACCTGCCTGACCGTGCGGGCCCACGAAGCAAACTCCCACTCCAACCGCGGCTGGGAGAAGTTCACACAGAAGGTGATTGAGATCGTGGATAAGAAGAGGATTGGGGGCGTGGTATTTCTTGCGTGGGGCACGCCCGCTGGCAAGAGAGTTGCGAAGGTGGATCGGAAGAGACATCATGTGTTGATGAGCGTGCATCCCAGCCCGTTGAGCGCGAGTCGCGGTTGGTTTGAGTGCCAGCATTTCAAGAAGACGAATGCGTGGTTGAAGCAGCGATATGGGGAGACGGGGGAGATTGATTGGGATCTGGATGTTAAGCCTGCTGATGCTGGTATTTGAAGAGGTGTGGAGAAAAGTGTTGGTTTAGAGCTGGAGAGAGTTTGGGGAGCAGTCCCGTAAAAGGTGTTGGTGTTGGTGCTGGAGTTAGGGGTCGATTTCACTGTTCAAATTTCGTATGTTAGATTTCTCCCTTCAGAACTAGAACACAAAATATTATTAGAAGCAAATGTTCCTTCTCAACCGATCTCGCATCCCATCCACGACTTTCTTCCAGAGCCATACAATCTTACTTTATAAATGGACCCGTCCTTCTCAAGCTCAGTCTCTACAACTCTGATTTTCCAAACCACACGAAGACCCAACTTTGGTGTTTCGCGTGCACAACATCTCCTCTTCCCCTCTTCCCGTTTGTGAAAGTCTTTCCTTTCTTTCAATCACACTTCTATACTGAACAATACTGATACTTGTTAGATGTTCCAAAGATAACAATTGATTAGACGTTATCTTTTGTCATTTTGTATATATCGAATGAACTAGTTAGGCGGAATTGGAATGCAATTGGACGAGCAATAGGGCATCTGGACGGGAAGCATGTGTTATCGTCTGGGAAGTTGTGGAGTTTGTTGTCAATGAAACAAGCACTATCATTCACCCTGCTCACCTTTCATTGCATAGAATGTTAGAAGACTACCTAGCATTCTGATTGTGTGCCACTATTACTGGCATGGATGCTACTCACAACTCATTTTCTTTATGAGAAGCTCACCAGAGTTTAGCACCCCAACCACTCAGTGTCCTCCTTATCTTCGAACGATGACAACTACTCATTGGCTTCAACCTCAGGCTCTCTTTATATAACACTCAGCCTTAACATCGCCCCACCTCCAAGAGGCTATGTCAACCTATACCCTCCAATCAAACATCCAGGGTTGTTACGCTTCAAAGCAGCAAGTCCCCAAATGTTCGCGCTCTTGTACCTCTTGATCTTACTATTCACTTTCCTCTTGCATAAACAGTTGAGAAATTTTTGGGGGCCAATAACGCGGAGTTCTCTGCGCTATAAGGGGCTGTAGGGTATTGGAAGCCGAAGCGAAATTGTGGGCACCCTGCTCGAATAACCGAACTTCCGAAGCCGTTCGGCGCTTCGGCAACGTATTATCTTCCGAGATAAAAGCCTTAAGGAGGCATCGTTGCTACTTGGTCCGCTTACTCCCTTGATAGGTTCCAGCCTCGCTCTTGAAACTTCCAACCTCCTACGTTTCTTGTTCGCTCAATATAAGGACCAGAATGTTGGTCCGGCTACTGCAATAGATCGATGTCTGCAATGCGTTATCTGCAAAGACCTTCCAAAAATAGGCGCTTTCGCGCTCGACGCCTCCCACACCAGCCGACTGTCGTGACTGAAACGTGAACTTGGCCGCACCTCGAGACGCGCCAAGATCTTCTGCTGGTTGACTGGCCCAGGCCGGTGAGCAGAGGTAGAATTAGCATGTGGTGCCCAAGATGAGCCACACTCCTCTTATAGCTAACTTAACGCTCTTTACTTATTCTGCAATGAAAAGGCTGAAAACTGTTATCCCCCGAGAAGTTACACTTATCAAGCATCATCTCAAGTTGTGTTCTTCTTTACTTCTTTTTATTTTTCTTTTGTTTCAAGCTGGCATGGCTGCCTCTGATGTTGGTCAACAAGACAAGCGCGCCACGAGACCATCGAGGATGCTGTCTAAATATTACAGCGATTTAGAAGTAGTAAGCCAGGGTTCATATGGAGAAGGAATAGAAATTGCACACAAAGGTCAAGACAAACCTTTGCCATATCCAGGTTCGCCCCAAGTCTTATATGACAGAAACAACTTACCAGAACCACACTGGATACTCGGTACGTTCTGAATAATCGTTACGCTTCATATGCATCAAACACTGATTTAGACGTAGGAAAATCGACCCATCCGATTGAACTCGATGGGTCAGCATCACACGACTTTCCGTCATATCCGGAGGACAAAAATGTAGAAAAGACTCGATACTGTTGCGGAATGACAAAGAGAATGCTTTGGGTTTCCGTGGCGGCATCCTTTGTCTTACTAGCAGTTGTCGTTGTAGGCGGAGTAATAGGAGGTTTGAAGAACGCCCGCCATAATCCTGCAAATCGACTCTCGGAAACAGGCGCAAATCAACAAGGGCCACTTTCTGGATCAAAGCTGGCAGCGTTGAATTGGACAGACGAAGACAATATCGAGCGGCATGCGGTCTTCTACCAGATGAATGGTGCCCTCTTCCTCAGCCAGGCGCAAAGCGCTGGCATTGGCAGCAACCAGAACGCAAGCTGGACGCATCTCAACATCAGCGATCAATTCGTCAGAGATGGGGGTGATTTGGCCTTGAACCCAAGAGAGGGAACGCCCTTGGCTGCTGCGGCTACACCATGGCAGGCAGGAAATAGCGCACCTTGGGATAGCTCTCTCGCTTTTGCGGTCACGCTCTATTACTTCAACGGAAACAACCAGATACGCCTGATTTGGTCAGGGGCAGGCAATCTCAGCACATGGCAAGAAGGTGGTGCATGGGTCGAAGTTGCCATTTCCTCGCCGTCAGCAACGTCGCAGATGGCTGCAGTAGGCTATTACTGCTCCAGCGGGTGCTTGGATTCCATGTGCGTGGCATTTCAAGGGGACGATGCTACCGTTCAGTGCTCATGTAGCCAGGCTTTTGGTGCTTTTGGCATTCCGTCGATTATCACACCCGCCTTCCCAAATTCCCCATTGGCGCTCATACCGTTCGCTGCAGACTACGGGGATAACGTAACATATGATAGTGAGCTTGCGGTGTTCTTTCTCGACAACAACGAGGTTAACATATTGGTATACAATCATGACGACGACGGGGCATGGGATCCGAGTTCATGTACGTCCAAACCCCCTTTTCGGACTTCCCTCCCAGTCTGATAGGTACTGACACTCAACTGCAGCTGCATCGACAACAATGACATCACAAGCTCAAACCAACGGAACTCTCCCACAAATCGCAGCTTCTGCATCCGATGCGCTTGCGAACATCCTAGCCGTTAGCTTAACGGGCGATGGCAACATTACCGCGGGCTGGTACCAACCAGCCACAAACTGGAATTCGAATCAGCCGTCTTCTTTTGTAAACGAGGGTGGGAACTCTACTTCCAGCAGACCAGATCTCCGTCTCTCGGCCATAGCTATGAATGAAGACCATCGGCTCTACGGGTTACTAGCGGACGGGACAGGCATTGTCGAGTATGCATGGTCCTCAGATAATCCCTACAAATTTATTTGGATGAGCAGTATTGAAGTAACATAGTATATAAATTAGTATTTCCGGCCAGCACTAGGATATAGTCTCTTTTTCTTCTTCTAGGGGTTACGCGGGTTAGAGGGATGTATAGTAAAATATTAAGCCAGCCTTTCTCTGACTGGGTTGCACTCAAAACAATACGATATTTGTACTTTATTTAATAGTCAAACGCAAACTGGATGCTGTTCTGGGGAGCCTACTTTTTAGTTTCACTTTCTTACGAGTCTGCCCAAGGCAGCGCCATAGCGTGAATACCGGCTGTGGGTATTATCTTATAACTGAATGCCATCGGAAGTGTTCCCATTGCTTTTTGAGCACATCTGCGCATGCAAACCTACAAAACAATCACTGCAGAGAGTAACTGCAAATGGGGGCTTCGTCAAAAGTTGTCGTTACCCAATCATATACTAACAAACCAACAGTTTCAACCGTCCCTATATCGCCCTCTCCCAATTATCTAACTCCTCCTCCAACGGTAAAACCACCTTCTCATAAAACGCTTCCCGAAAGCCCTCATCACAGAGGTCCGGATTCCGCGGCATGGGATCAAACGCATGAATATCGATACAATGTTTCGTCGCCGACCAGAACCGAGGCGACATACTCAGCTGGAAGGTCTCATCCAGCCAGTTCCGCGCAGTGTACAGATCCGTGTTATTATGGGTATTCCCTTCCGCGTTCAGATCTTCTGGCTGTCGTTTCTGCTCAATGCTTTGCCCGAAGTATAGTTCTAGGAGGAGGATACCTAGATCGAGGAGTGTGGGGTTGGGATGGCGGAGGGTGGCGTTGGCTGAAGTGTTGAGCTGGGGCTGTGAATCGGGTTGAAACCCTTTAGAAACTAGCGGCTGCTTGATATCGACTGGGCGAAAGCGTTGGATGGGGTGTGGATTAGGTTGAATGGTATTCTTAAGGAAGAGGATATCGGTTTTGTTCCAGCGCTGGTGGAGCCAGGGAGTAGCATGGAGTTGGAGAAGGCCAGATGCAAGTTCAACAGCGAGCTCTAACCGCTCTTTCATCGATAAGCGTTGTGAATCATCAGCAGCTGTAGGAATCGATGATATCGGGTGAGATAGGAATGAGCTCAGTGAAACCAAGTTTCTAGTGTTGGACGTGACCCATGTTTGAGGTAGTAGGAAGCTCCCTTTGAGGCGGTCATTTTCATCAAGATAAAATCCGAGGCATTGACCGCTTGCTCGAGCATCAGTGATGGCACCGCAGAGAGTTTCAATCTCTGCTGCTGATGTTGCCGATGCGTTTCCTAAGCTGTCTCCCAAATTTGTGGGTATATTGAAACCAACTCTCCTTGGAGCTGCATTTTGGTTCGTACTGCGATACATATTGTGAGACTACCATTGCTTGCACAAGGGCGACAAACTCACGGATGTATCAGCACGGCGATTTCTTGCCAGTTCCAAACATGTGACGATGCGATCGAACGATCAGAGATATGAACCGAGAGCACAAGGTGGAAGGTAATATCCAGGAGTGTATCTCTCTTCTCCGCCTTTATCCTCGGCAGTTGCAAACTGACCTGGTAGTTGAGACATGAGCAGGTACACCCACAAACTGAAGCAAGAGCTCTATGCAGGCTTGCTGCATAAGTCCGAACGCGATGATAGCGATCTGTGCGACGCCGCTTCCAGGTCTTGACAATGGGGGCAATTCTTTGGCTTTGTGCCATCAATGATTGCAGTCTGCTGTTGCTATCATCGATCTCCCGGAGCAAGCGTAGACGCTTCTTCTCTGATGAACTAAACCGAATCCGATCACCAATTTCCCGTGTATTCCAATTTGGTTTTGTTTTGTTCATCCTTATAAGTGCTTCAAGCGAGCTCCGGTCTGTCTTGGTAGAATGTCAACTTTATACTTAGTCTGGCCAATATAGTTTGTGGCCAACCCGTTGCTGAATTTACCTTTGTTGCTGATTCGAGACGAAGGCATTTTTGATTCACTAACTTTCCCAGTGCTTCCTTCATAGTTCCGATGTTGCTCATATACGGCTTAAAAGCTAGTCCCAGCCGCATCTCAACAGCTTTTTGTAGAGCCTCGTCACCCCATAGCAGTTCAAGGTCGTTACTGTCATCCTGGAGAGCTTCAAGCTGGGCTTGAGAAAGCCTCTCGCTCTCCTGTCCAAATAGCTCAAACAGACTCAATCTAAGGAAGGTTTTTTGTTCATCTAACGCGCGGTAAAATCGATCCAATTCGTAAGGCTTTTGGAGGAAGAGTTTGATGGGGTGCATCCCCTCCTTATAGTATTCTAACGCAGAGATGAGGATCGGTAGCGCGGAAAGGACGAATCCAGCGGCTTCTACTCCTGACATTATAAACGGTGCAGAGAATAATAATTACGCATATAGATTATAGGATTGGCACGGATGAAAGCTTTGAGGGAACAGATGAGCCTAATCGCCTGTGCTGTGGCTGCGGCTGAGATGCAGTGTTTGCTTTTTCGTGTATAACCTCCGCAGTCGGAGAAGGAGAAGGCTCGCTGGTTTACGTGTCATCACTGAGCCTCACCGAACATTATTGTTCAAAGCCATATCAACGAAGATGCAGAACGAGATAGAAACCAATGCTTACCGTTGCCTGCAGCTATTTCGAGATCTTCTACGAGGGGTGGACATCAACGAGAGCCACATTACTGACCAGCTCTCCCCGCTCGCTGTAGAAGATCAGCTCGGAAGATACAAACTCTGGACTGCGAATCTTGGTGCTCTTCGAAGAGGCCATAGTTCTCTCGACTATCGGCTTCGTGATGCGTCATTCATTGCAGAAAATATAACTCGCCTGCTCCGGTCTTTGCAGGAATCACTCACCCGAGGTTGGTCTTCATGGCTCAACTAAACAGCAAAAATTGTGCTCAACTGTGATACAGGAGTTCAACTCGCCTCTAGAAGCTTAACGGATGATGCTAGCGACAGCGAAGAATTCGGGTCGATAAGAACTCTTTCGCTTGCAGATAGTAGTTCCTCGTCAAGTGGTGAAGAGAATATCAGTATTCCGGATAGAACCGCTATCCAAGAATGTTACATTGACATTGTTGAAATTATCGATAGATTGTTCAAACTATCTATCGCGATCAGAAACCCATCCATACGCACTGCTACATCCAAAGCGCTGTCCTACGTGGAGAGAGACGAGCTAGGGAATGATGTGTTTCTTCTTTTCGAGCAATTTACAGTCAAGAGGATCCAGGCGCGATATCCAGAGTTGACGGCGCATTTGGCAGAACGATTGGCCAAGTCGATATCTAGGAGGCGCCGCCTTTTCCTGTACCGGAGGAGGCATAGGAAAAAGCTCGAGGTTGTCGAACAAGAAAGTCACAACCTCCCTATCTTTCCAGAAGCAGGCCAGATTGTGGACGCTAAAACCACAGTACAGCCTCATGAAGATATGCCAACGCAATCAGAGAATCGTGTTCCAACTCTGGTTTCCGGGACATTTTTATCTCAAACTACTGCAACAGAGTACGTGCCCCGACCGGAAACCCCGTCTGAGGCTAGTTCGATTATTTCAGCATCCATGATATCTGGTATCTCAAAAGAGAGCGAGATTCACATTCCACCTGTACTGCCAATTGATGGTAATGCCTTTGAGTGTCCTTATTGCTTTTGTATTCTCCATGGGAAAACTCAACACAAGAAACTGTGGGAGTACGTCAAAGAATGATCCCTGTAATTTAGATGCTATAAAACTGACGCACATCTAGAAAACACGTATTTGAAGACCTTCAGCCCTACGTCTGTCTTTTTGAGCATTGCCCGATCGAAGATCAGCTTTTTGAGAACTACGAAGAATGGCTGGACCATCAGAAGTGGAAACATAATTTGTATTGGTGTTGTGATGATGCAAGCCACCCTGAGGTTTTTCTAACACAGGAAGGCCTCGAACAACATTTCATCGCAGCTCATTCTGAAGCTGCCGGAAGCATAGCTCTATCACAATTGATCAAGAGAAGTCGCCGCGCTGACTCGACATTGTGGGTGCAATGTCCATTTTGTGGCTATGCGCCAGAGCGTTCCCAAGCATTAGCCCAAGATGCCTTCCAAGAGGATAAGATAAACTCTCTGAAGCTTGAGAAGCATGTTGGCAAGCATCTCAAGAAGATAGCAACGTTTGCACTGCCGTGGCGAGATGATGTTGGTGAGGCAGCTGAGAATGAAGTGTCAAATTCGCGAATATCCGCTTCCAGTCTCTCTTCAACATCACGGGAGCAACTCCAAGACTGGGAGGACCATCCTGTTGACCACAGTCCCGAAATTCTTGGTCTTAGTGACTCTCAAAGGGACCTAAATACTGATTCTGACGAAATTGATGAAAATTGGGACTTCGTACCTCGAGAAAGAGTCCAACCAGACGAAGACCTACTTATACTGGCTTTCAGGAGGTCATTCGAAGAACAGAAGTCCGCCAGGAAAAAGATCCCGTTAGATCAGACTCCGCTATACATATACGAGCCTCTCGATTCGGCAGACTCGGAGATACGTCTGATATCAATGTTACCGACCGAGAATGGAAACGAATTGTGCGCAGATATTTTCCATTTCCGTTTACAAGATGCACCCCCATACATATACTTAAGTTATAAATGGGGCACACTCGCACCCTCTACGCAACTATATATCCGCAACTTTGACAGCGTTGCTCAGCTGCCTGGTTCCAACCTTGCCACAGCGTTACGGCAACTAGAAATACAAGGAACTAGGTTGCCTATATGGGCTGACGCTATATGTATCAACCAGAATGATATAATCGAGAGGAATACCCAAATTAGACGGATTCCGAATATCTCAGCACAAGCACTGCAGACTATAATATGGCTTGGCCCATCCAGCGACGACAGTGAGGTAGCCATGGCTAATGTGAAAACATGGTCCGAGGACGGTAGAAAACCATTGTTTCATTCGTTCGATAGCCCTTCCGCCGTGGCCTCATTATTTTCTAGACCGTGGTGGACTAGGATCTGGACATTTCAAGATATATTCCTACCAAATGAGGTTCTGATACAGTGCGGGAGGGTTTCTCTACCTCTGCAAGACTTCACTGAATTTGTGAAAAAGTGCGTCCCAGGCAGTCTGCCGTCGATTAAAAACACACCGGCATTCCATGTTCTCTCGCAATGGGAGGAGCTAAAGGTTGCCATAGATGGCGGCACTTGCTCCCTTCTTCGATTGATGGCATTCACAGTCAATTACGTGGCTACCGATCCAAGAGACAAAGTCATTGCTGTTTTGACCCTTGCCGCTAAAGAAGACAAGCAGCATATATTTCCAGACTACAGCAAAGGGGTTGAAAAATTCTACATTGCCGTCATGCGGCATTTGATAGAAAGACATGGACTCTTACCACTCTATTTGTTGCATAAATGTATCGATGAAGATGCTTCAAAAATGTTTTATCTGCCGTCCTGGGTAGTGAACTGGTCTTCTCCTCCACCCACCTACACCGGCCTGGCTTTCGATGGCGTAGGATCTCGGAATACTTACCGAGCTTGCGGTACCGCAATGTCGCCAGCCATACATTTCCAACCGGACGACAGTATAAGACTGGAAGGCTGCATAATTGCCAAAATTGTTCATTTTTTCCCTTACCTGCAACTTGACGGACCGCGCTCCACAGACCTATTGTATGGACAGGCCCACATGTTGATGTCAAGTCGCGGTGTGCAACAGAGATACGGCAAACAGAACCTACAAGATGCCCTCTGGAGAACAATTGTTGCGGATAGAGTGGAAGACTTCTCTTGTTCTCTTCCTGCTCTAGACTGGGATACCTGGGAGTGTTGGCTAGAAGACCCAAACACTGATAAAGAACTTTCAAAAGAGGAGGGGAAAAGCCTGACAGGAACAGCATTTTGGGGACTTGTTAAGGATCGGGCCGTGCACCGTGCCTCCATAACGACATCCGATGGCCGTGTAGGTCTTGTGCCCATGAGCGCGCAACCTACTGATTCGCTTGTATTGTTTAAAGGAGGCGACGTACCTTTCGTTCTTCGAGAGTATCCAAATAAATGGTCTATCATTGGCGAAGCTTATGTACACGGCGTTATGAATGGTGAATTGGTAGAGGCGGTGGTGAACTGGGAGCAATTTGAAATCATGTGAATTGGGTACGATATTTGAGCTTAGTGATAATCTACTTGAGTAATACAAGTTATGGAGATGGATGTAATATTCCCCTTAAAACACCGGTGAGCTCGATCCGCGTTCCAAGAGCGGGCTGCAATCTCGAAACTAGTTCAGACAACGAGCCATAACAATTTTGGAAAATTGGATTTTATCAATTTCTCGTCTATATTAGAGCCGCAGGTCAGATTACAGGGTCTTGCCGTTCACTACAAAGGTGGTATAAAATACTGGAAAACACTCCCAGAGGTAGAGTCATGTTTGTCCCGGTAACGGGCTAAGGAGCAGCTGTCGGAGGGGTATCCAACTATTCATCGACTACCCCAACCTCAAAGAGTTCACCCTAGCTCCTAAGCTCTTCCTAGAGCTAGTACTGGGCCGTAGCAGGGAAGCAACTGATGGGAGTGTTTCTACATGTCTGCTCATTCTGAACCCTGAACCAGCAACACCGTTCTCATATCTAAGGCTTGGGTTTGCCTCAGCTGAATTTCCGACTTTGCAGAGAAATGCAGATTTCTGGGCTACACTTTCTCCCCAAGAATTGCACTTGTTTTGAGGCGTTCGAGATTTTCAGCGATATAATTCTCTGGCCATAATGGTCAGAGTTGGAGATTAAAGACAGGGTATCAGATAGAATATCTTCATTTTTATTTTTATTTTATTTTTGCCAATGCTGTAAGAGAAGATCTGTGTAAACAAAATGCTTTATTGAATGATATTATAGGTCTTAGTGCCTCTGAAAGTGAGTTCTCCGCCTCAAGGTCTCGCTTGGTGATACTTGATGATTTCTTTACTTGTGTCTTTGTATTGAAGTTGGTAGGCCAGTGAATGCTGTTGTTGTTCCATCGTCCACGGAAGCAAGGTAGCATTTCTGGAGACCAAACCATTAATACGCCCAATTGCATGCGATGTAACAAGCGTGACTTAATGTAGTGCAAATATCGTTAGATCCTCGTGCTCGCGCTCCTTGACAGAGGTTTGCCCAATGCGTAAATCGGTCACAATCACAGTGTCCGTGATGGCCACGAACGTGTAACTTTGAATGGCACTGTCAACCAACTGCACCTGTAACGGGCGCTTCTCCAGGTCCGTTTTTATCAACGCTTGTTCTGAAGGAGAGAGCGGGATCTTAAATGGTCTGATAATTGAATAGAGAGGTATGTTGATGATAAGAGCATGAGTACGTGCTTCCATACGAGACTTTGACAGATCGATCAATATATCGCCAGGTCGTGTTAGTTTCGGAACGCGGATAACTGCGCCGCCATTGAGAATTGCCAAATGACTAAACTCGTCGTAGCACCCAATCAGTGCCGACAGGGTCGACTTCCACCTGTAGACGAATTCTTTAAGTTGGAGCTCCCTCTCATTTCTCTTCGTCCTAGTGCTTATAAAAAGGGATTCACAGTCCAGCGCCCACTGGGACATGATGGAATCAACCTCTGCCCACACCCAACTGCCATATGTGCTTGTATCAAAAGTAGATGAATCGAAGCCGCGCGAGACTCGCTTCGCAGTTAGGTCGATGAGAAGTTATTTAGATCTCAAGAACTCGTCGTCCGATCGAGACATCCACTGTAAGATGCTCTGGATGGTTGGAGCTAGGTTATTAGACCCAGGTACTGGCCAAGATGACTGGGGTACGATCTGGTCTATGGCTCCCCAATTATCGCCAACCACAGCTAAAACACCAGGCACAGCTACTGAGAAATCGTGCTGAGGTAGATCTTTATACGTGAAATTGTCCTCTGGGCGCCGTGGACTTGGAGACTGAATGGACCAGTCTGTAACCCAGGAAGACAAATGGTCTGGCCGGTTTTCGGGTTGAACGTAGTCCACAAGCGAGAGCGCAGTTTTCAGACCGGCACACTCTATGTAGAAGCAGGCGATGCTTTCATAGACTTGAGCAACAGTTCTGTCATAATCGACAGGTATTCCTTCTCGTGCCTCGTGGCTCACAAGACCGAGGTGAGCGTAGATCATATCCCGAGGATCCGTCAAAGCACATCCTCTGCGGGTGCGTAAAAGTTCAAGCAGGGAGCTGCCTAGGAATTCCTCAGGCGTTTGTAAGCTCTCCACACTGGCCGTCCTGAACTTGATTCGACTTTCATTCATGCCCGCCAAGATCGCGCGGCTGTTCGACTTCCACGTCCGAAATGGAGACGATAGAACACGTGTGCAAAACACGTGCCACCTGACGCGATATTTTCCACATTGAAGCCAGGGATTCTGTGACAAAACAAGTTCCTGGAGGATCCACACTCTGGTAAACCACGGCTTGGAAAGAATCTCGTCCTCCACAATCCTCTCATAGCCGTCAAGCAGTTGAGAAGACTTCTGAATTAGAGCACTTGAACGTTGTCCACCTGGTCCAGATGATCGAGCTTCACCACTAATCAACTGTAATACTGCATCGCATTCCGGCGACGATGTCCCAAGGAAGATAATAGTGTGTTGTGCAATAGAATAGACATCTCCCATCAAACGCACTTGTCTGTTTCGATCATGAACATCTGTCTGATCAATACAGACACCATCGGCCCAAACGCGAAGCACTCTCTGCCTGTCTCGAACATGGCGGAGAGCTGAATCCAACGAGGCTGTGATGTCGAGGCGCTTCCCATCAACCAATATTGACCGTCTATCGTTCTTATCTCCCCAAACATATGATATAGCGATATAGTGATCACCAATATCCTCTCCATATTCGGTCAATATTGCATCTTTAAGAGAACACTCAATGCGTGCCTCTAAGTCCTCACAAGGCTGGAGGTAGATCAGCCTGATGGCATCGTCGCCCTCCAGCTCCGAGTACTGGTAGACCTCGTCGACGTCCATGACAACTGTTCGCTCCCAATATTTCAACAAGTGGCGTTTCTAGCCCAAGAATGCGGTGTCGAAGCCAGCGATTGACCGCTCCAAACCTTTCGGTGCCTGAAGGCTGAATGGCCCGCCCGCGCTGAGACAGCAAGCTGGCGAGCCTTGCCCAACTTCCCGTGATCGACGCGTGGTTGCATGCGATTGGGCCTGGCGCGACATCACCTGACGCGGGCCCCAAGCCTCCCAGCGACAGGAACGTCAGGAACCGGTTTTTTCTGGAAGCTCCAGCGCTCCACTGGAATGAGCCGCCCAGTTCGCGCGCCGTGGTGGAAAAAGCACGCTTGTGCTTGTGCTGCTTTTGTGCAGAACAAGAAGTTTTGAGGCGCATAAACAAGTGCCGCCACAAAGGGACAGGAAGGGACAGGACAGGCCCTTGAGCAACTCTGCAACGCCGGGCAGGGCTCGAGCGGGCGCATGATATTTCGGGGTCCCGTTTTGCTTCTTCTGACGGCGATGCTATATCTGGATCAGGCGGTGGGGTGACTGGCCTCCACACGTGAACGGGCGCGACTGGCTGCATCGGCGCTGTAGGAGGAGGGCGGATGGGCATTTCATTTATATTGGCTGCGGGCTGAGAGGGGCTGGATGGGATGGGATGGGAGGGGATGGGGAGGGATGGGATGGGATCAGGATGGGATTGGGATGGGAGAGGGATGGCAGAGGACGACGGGCAGAGAGAATGGAAGGCCCAGAGAATATGCGTTGGCAGCTCGGGAGTTGGAGCTGGCTGGTCGCGGTGCAGTGCTGGCGGACAGCGGGACAGGGGGTGGCCTGGCTGTGACGCTTCACCTCGTGGATCCTCACCCTCGCTTTCTCGCTTCTCCTCCAGCACACTTCACTTGACTGGTCTTGCCCGATAGCAGCACCCAGACAGCAACGCAGTGTTCATATAACAGGCCCCATTATGACAATTGAATCCAATCCGAGCTCCTGCTCTCTGCCCAAGAATAGTTGCCCCCATTCGCTGTCCAGCTTACTCACCCGGCGTCTCATGATCCTCGACGGCGTGGACCCTCCAAACCTCCTTCTGGTGCTCCTCCACCTCCATCACCACCTGCAGAAAGAAACATTTGCTCTGCGTCTCCCAAGTGCCCTCCGCCTGCCAGCAGCCCAATCGCAGCTCCAAACCACTGGGCGCATTCACCCGCCGACAGTGACCGACCTCAGTCCCGGCTCACCGCCTGCCCATTCGTCGAGGGGCCTCCGTGCGCTGCTCCCAATCTCATCTCAATAATCTCTGCTACCCCTGAATCCGTCCCGATAAACTTTCCTATCCACATTTGGTCGCGTACAACTTCGACTCCCCTTTTTTATTTCAACCTCCACCATCACTTGGACAATCCACCTGCGCCGCCCTCAGACATCACCTGCGTCTTTGGCTTCCTTGTCTCTCGATACCTGCGAGCCAGACGATATAATTTCCGTCCTGCAGGCTGCGCATCGCACGGCCGAGACTTTTTTGCCAACGCTCGTCCCAGATCGAATGCATCGCGTCTAGACACTCCTTCAACACCCACATCCGCAATGCCGAGCTTCTTCTCGAGGCTCAAGGGCCGCGATGGCCCTTCGAAGGTCAAGAAGGGCTCACAGCAGGCCGCAATCGACGCCGCTCCTGCGAAACCCAGGTGGGAGGATGCATGGACGCGCAAGACGGTCGAGCCGCAGGAGGTACAAGAGCTGCTCCACGGCTGCACCGTCGAATTGAAGGCACGAGGTACGCATATGACCGCTATCGATAGCTTCCCGCTGTCAGATCTGCAAGAACCCTTTGTTTGCGAGACCCTCCTTGGCGTTACACGAGCTAATTTCTTTCTCTGATAGCCTTGGACACTCCGTTCCTCATCCTCCCTTTCCGACCGACATCAGATCCCAGCGCTGCGCGTACATTTATTAGACATTATTTTGATAGGAGCCAACACCTATATGGAGAGGTTCTGGCACAAGAGCTACGGCTGACAGAGCCAATGGTGAGGATCCAGCGATGCGGGGATATGGACAAGAGCTAATTGGCGATAGGTTCTCTGCAGCGTAGTCAAATGGTGCTGGAGCAGAATACCAGGAGGAGTCGTAGGATGGGAGGCATACGAACTATTCAGAGTGGGCGAGCAAGGTATGTCAATTGGGTGCGCAGAGCAAGATATGAGCTGATAAAGTTTCCAGACTCGAACATGGCTCGAGACTCGTTTGCAACTTTTATACCCTTGAGTGTTGACTCGAATGCGCGAGCACAAATCATCTTCGATTTCTTTGATCTCCTTTCCGCAATCGCTGCACATGGAAAGACAAACGGTCTTGGTGGACGGAAATTGTCAAGATTAGCCGGCTGGTGGGCTTTTGAACATGTTGATGTTGGAAATGGCTTTGAGGGGGGATACAAAACATGGGCTTCGTAAGGAAACCGCACCCCGCACACAACCTCAACTAACACTCTACCAGCGCTGCGGATGCTGCAAGTCATTTGTTCTTTGCCTACCTTCGATCATTGTCTCCGCAATCAGTCAAAGGTATCAATGGAATCTCGAAGCTACCAATGTCTCTCCAGAAGCTCGTACAAGAGACCGAATACCCCCCAGAACGTCCATCGTTATTGCAATCGTCAACTACAAAAGTGGTCATGATTGTGGATTCAGTATCGCCAACACCATTTGCGCTCTTGCGTCGAGCCAATCACTTCCAATATCGAGACGATGATAGGGCACTACAAGATTTTGCGGAATATGAGGATCCAGTCAAAGCTTTAACAGATGAATGTCGCCGTGTTCTACGGTCAATTTCCACTGCGAATCAGTCCCAAGTCTCTAGCTCGAAGGATTCGACCGGATTGAGCGATGCATCGTGGTCGAGATTCGAGGATATAGGCTTTTCTGCTGCTTTCGACGAGCAAGATGAGGATGACGATGACGAGAGCAGTTTTGCCAAGAGACGCCCGCAAGGTCTAAGAACAACCCCCCACTCGAGGAATATGGGGATGGGCAGGCCGACTACGCCCTCGTGGGCTGATTTCCTTTCTTCTGGTTTCGTTGACGAAGCTACTAACGGACCTGCACCACTCTTATTACCACCCGACAAGATTCTCCCTCCGATCGACACCCGTGGACGAAGCTCTCAGTCGCATAGACCAAGACTTGAAGCGAACCGTAATCTTGAACCAGGTGAGCTGGCAAGTATCACTCGATTCGACCTGGATGATTCGTTCTGGTGGGTATGGATTAGCAGTTTGGCGGGAGAAGAAGTCGCGGAGAGAAAGGCAGCCTTTGGACGATGCGCACTGGTCGAGACAGTCATTCGTGGTGGACGATGGCTCGTGATGGAAGAAATGGTCAAGGGAGCCGCTCCAGCACCCGAAGAAGGCGCCTACATTGCGGAGAAGAAGAGTTTCTGGGGCCGGTCAAAGAAAAACAAGGCGATCACGCGAAGAAAGTCTACGGGGAAGCAAGCTCTGGAGCAAAATCCTAACCTTCGGCCAGCATTCAGTCAAAGCAGTGGGGTCAGCAAGACTAGCCTTGGTCCAGATCAGCATGCTCGAATTCAGGCGGCCGCGATCCAACTTCAACAGAAGCAGAGGGCGCAGGAGCAGGAGCAATATAATTCGAGAAGGGGCCGAGCCGACGTTGACAATTACTCACAGAAGACTAACAGTGTTTTCACTCTTCAGCCAGTCATCATGAAGGAAGCTTCGCCAGCTATGAAATGGGCCAATACATACGACAAGGAGGCGATCAGAGAAGCCTATCTTGCCAACGCCAATCACGGACGAGGTCTCGGCGAGGCAACAATGCAAACGAATGGTCATGCGAAGAGTCAGGATACTTTGAGGCCTGCTCAGAATTTGCAGCGAGAGAACTCGAAAGAAAGAGATCTTCCAGCTATACCAACCTCTTCAGCAGGACCAGTCGTTCCTTCCAAGTCGCCATCACCACCATACTCACCACCATACTCACCACCATTCTCACCATCGCCAGCTCCTGAACGAGAACTGTCTGAAAAGGCTGTGGAAACGGCACCGCCCCAAGAGCTCCATCCAGTAGAAAGGCAACCAGTCCAGCAACCAGTCCAGCAACCAGTCCAGCCCCGCACTTCCTCCAGACCTCAAGAAATCCGCGTCGAACCAAGTGTCGATCTCCCAAGAGAGCCTCCAAGACCTTCCGTCGATCAAAGCGGATCTAGCCCTGAGAGCAAGGTCAAGCACAATAAGCTCAAGAAGAAGGAGACTCAGCCTCCATCTGCCAGCGGTGGCTTCAGAAAGATGTTCGGCCGCAACAAGAACCGCCAGTCTAAGGTCCCTGAAAACGCCGGCGAAGTCATCAACGGTAGTCAGAATCTCCAGCCAGTGAACACCGGTGGCATCGGACGTCGGTTCTCCAGGAGGGGAAAGAGCCCAGTTGCTTCTCCCGTCACTGCTGAAGCTCCACCATCGGAGCACCGCATCTCTGAAGACGAGACCACGCCCGTCGCCTCGCCGCAGCATTTCGAGCGCTCATACGATCCATCTATCCAGGAGTCCTTGTCCCGTGTCGATACAAATGACGCTCACGAAGCTCGCCAAGCATTCTCTAGCTTCGACCAAGGACCTCTCGAAGACGTTCCTGCTTTCGTGCCCGAGGAATCCCCGAGACACAGCGAACATCCCAGTGAACGACGCAGTGAAGACGATGCCGCCATCCCACCGAATATCTCGAGAGTGAGGACGGCTGATGATAGCACTACCGATTTGACGAAGGAAGTTAGTCCTGTTGGAGACAGATGGGCGCAAATCCGAAAGAATGCTGCCGAGAGGGCCGCTCAACGACAGAGCGAGGAGCAGAGTCGCGGCGGGTATAGCCAAAAGACTGACGGTGATGATGGGGAGACCAGCGGCGAAGAGAGTGCGTCCACTTTCCCCCTCCGAATTTCCTTCTCCAGCAAAAAATGAAAGCTAATATCAAACAGCCATCGAGTCCCGCGTCGCAAGAATCAAAGCCCGCGTCGCAGAGCTGACCGGCAACATGGACACAGGCAACAGCCCCGCCGTCGCCTCGCGCCCCGCGCGAAGAGCTTAGACCTCTTCCCCCGCCCACCCTTTCCTAGGTATCCAAAAAGAACAAACAAGCGAGTCCACACTGTCACATACTTTACATACACATACATCGAGTCGATCAATCGTACATGCGCCCTCTCTCCCTTCCTTCCTTTGGCCGCGAACGAACAAAAGAATAAAGATTTCTCGGAGCTCTCATCTGTCCCTTCCCCGCGTTAATGTTCAGCGAACCGAACCTTTTCCTTTTCCTTTTACAAATGTGCTTTTGCGGCCCGCGCCTTTTCATAGAGATACCAATACCAATCAGATTGCTAGCGATCTCTCCTGACCTGCCTCTTTTTTTTCGTTTGGTAAGGGTGAGGGTGAGGGTGAGGGTGAGGGTGAGGATGGTGGAAATAATTTACTTTTCTGGGATTGGGTTGGCGAGGTTTGGTTTTGGCTTTTTGGTTTTTTGGGGTGGTTGTAAAATGATGGAAGGGATGGGGATGGTGGGAGGAGGGGGTTTTAGTTTGGGAGAGAGGGGGAAGAATGGGGGAGGGGAGAAGGGGGAGGGGAGTAGATACCAAGATAGCAAGGGAGGAGGGAAGGAAGGAAGAGTAATTTATGTATTGACTGCTGCCTTGCCTTGCTACACTGATTTTCTTGAGTGGGAATTGGCGTGAATCAGTGCTAAGTGGTATTTCTCGTACTTGCTTTTAGGTGTCGAGAGCAGCATCTTTGTGTTCGAAATTTTAAATTAGGCCGATAGTTCGGGCTGTGGAATGTGCGGGAAGATCAACAGATGTTTTTGAGAGGGTCTAGATGAGCTGAGATGCGAAGCTATTTAGTGAATTCTCTTTTCCATCATTGGATCTTCGATTCTTGCGTAACTGGGCTCACGCTTCGTCACTAAGCATTTTCTATACAGCCATACGCCGTCATGGGGAGGTTTCATCGGACTGCAAGCGTATCCGTATCGCCGGGCTTGAGGATACGGAAGCGAGGACGAGTTAATTAAATTGGGAGGGAGCGAGGGGCGAGGGGCGAGGGGCGAGAATTGTGGCAGTGGTATTCATGACGTGCATGTACTGCGTCCGGACTAGATTTAAAATGAGTGTAGATGGGGTGAGTATGGAGGCAGTGAGCGGACTGGGCTGGAGTGTGCCTTGGCAGCATATGCAAACTTACCTACGGATGACTGGCTGGATGAGTCTTTGCCTCGAGCTGAGGATGTAGTATGTCTTTATATCTGTAATTCGTTCAACATGATGTTACAGCTAGGTTTCATCGCCGGCAGCCTTCTCTTGCAAGGTGTGGGGACTGCAAGTGATATCCCGAGTTCACGGAAGGAGAGAGATTATTTGGTGAAAGAGATGGCGTGAAAAGAATCCTCTTCGAACATCGAGCTACGGAGTTGACGATCTATATACTTGATAAATGACAAAACTATGTCAAGCAACATGGGGTATATTCGAGGCAGAAGTGGCCATAAAAGCGCTAGGAGGAAGGAAAAGGAGCGAGCGGAACATCTCCACCAAAAGAATCAGTCTGCCCAGAATATATGAACAGACCAGGAGTGCAAATGCTCTATCAAACCACCGCTTATTAAGCCCAAAACACTTGAAAAGACCATCGCCAATGAAAACCGTGAAAATATTGCAAACGATTGCAAACCCAGCACACCAAGAACTTGCCGCCCGCCAGAGAATAACTTCTATCCGAGTTGGGAAATCGAATGCCCACGCTGCCACATGAATACCACCGAAAATTACACACCCCAACAGAAGACCCACCAAAATTTGCCAATTATCTTCTTTTGGGTCATTGACATCACCGTACTCGAAGTCGTTCGGAATAGGAGCTCCTGGTCGGATCGTAACCGAAACAAACGGGAAGGCACGGAAAAGGCCGAATACATAAGTACTTCCGCGGGGTTCCCTCAAAACCCGTACCATCTCCGGTGGAAGTTCTCCTGGCAGATGAAGAAGAGCGTATGCAATCTTCACGTCCTTTGGTTTTTGCCAGTTGAGGAAGTAGATAATGATGGCGCAGACGGAAAATGCTACAACGCTAACCTCCAGCGGTGTCACTGCCAATCGCTGGGCTGCTCGAAAAGGAATCTGCACTATCATCCAGAGGATTTGAGTAACTGCAATGGTTTTGACGAGCGTATTTGATTTGCTTTTATCGTTGATTTCATCTTGAGTGATGTGGGGGAGCTTGGAAAGCTGACCAGCTTCGCGCAGATTGATGATATCCTTTGCCACAAGATGATATGAAGTTGGTGGTGAAAGAGCCAGGCCTTCAGGCGCCGAGGCTGAAGAAGTACTGTGTTCAGAAGTCGTGATCGAAGAAGCCTCGATGGAGGCAGTTTGCGTAACAGATCTTGTGTGAGTAGCACGTGTAGTGTCCAATGTGTTCAATGAAGTGATGCTTTGCGCAAGCTCCAGTTGTACAAGCTCAACGTCACTATCTGTGCCCTCCGCAGACGCAGTGTCGCTTCCAATAGCCGACCTTAAATGCGACGGGTCATATGGCTGGCTGACTCTTATAACAAAGCCTCCCATATTTGCGAAAAAGGTATGCGTCAAGGTCCAAGGAACTCCATCCTTGGCAGCCTGAACTCTGAGGGCTTGATCAATATTTTTGGCAGCAACTAGATCACTCCAGCCCTTAGCTATCATTACCTCCGGTGCGAGGATTGTAATGATCATCCATTTTAAGCTTTTCAAAGTGTCTTTAGTCATCCATTTCACATCTCCCCACCATCCTGGATCACAGCCGTCTCTTTGCTCGGGGACGTTGAGGTGTTGGATCGTCAATGTGCATGCGATGATGGTAAACAGGCAACTCCAAAGGATGTTCAACGATCCTCGACTATCGGGAGAAGAAACATAGTGAGTTGTAGTGTTTGGGAATGTGCATTTTGTCTTGAAGGTTGCATCGATCGGTGAGGCAACTGCGACGGTTGCGAGGTCTAGGACGAATCGAAAGTGGCGTATCATCATGTTACTGGCAGTTTTATTTTGCTCTGGGTGTGCATAGCCTTTGTCAACAGATGGATGGAGTCCAAAGTTAATTAAGGGTTTGAAGCTCACGAGACTGTAGGGCTATGCTGTCCTTTTGTTGTTTGTTCGCGGGACAGCCACAATGATCGCCTAACTTTGCCTGCACGCAGGCCTGTCCACTACGCAGCCTTGCCATGAAGTCTGCCTCGGTACGGAAAGCCATAAGAACGAAGTGTGCCAGCCCATTAACACTCACACTTTGATTTGAGACTTGGACTTTGAGCCGCGCCCCGCACCCTACCAAAATTATTACCGACTAAAATATCCCCTCTCCTCCCCTCTCCCCTCTATGCGGTAGCACGTGATCAAGTCAGTTCTCATATTAAGCGAGGGAAAAGGGGGTAAGATCTTCAAAATAGGGGACGAGAGTTTGCGGCTAGATGCTATATTTCAATATTAACATGCTTAGATATAGAGGCAAATAGTACTCTGCGAAATCCAAGAGTAAGAGAGGGCTTCTAATTAAGAAGTTTATAGATCTAAGTATTTAATAATTAATATTGAGCTTCTTCATCGTGCTCGAGTAAGAGCAGGCGAGCTTCCGCAACATTTTGGACTCATTATCGGGACAATCCTCCCCCTCTCCTCGTCTCGATTTACCAATTTAATATTACTAGGAGAGGGGCTTCCAGGAGTGGGAAAGATAGCAGAGGCGGCATCGAAAATCGTGTGCCAGCGATGCTACACGAATCTTTTCACCCAACCACCAACTCTGACATCACTTTTTGTTGGGACAAGCTCCTATAATTCAAAACGGAGATTAAATTGGGTCCTATATTTGGTGAGCAGGATATCTCTTGTATTTCTCGTCCCAAGTGAGTTGTAGCTTGTGCAATTGCAAGCCCAGCCCCGGCATTTTCGTACTTCACCACAAACTCAACAGATGCCACTCCCCCTCTCGCGTCCTTTAGTAGTAACATGAGATAACATGCGGGCCACACCAGCATGGAATACACCAATTCGGGGTGGTGAAGCTAAACCTCGATAACCAAGAATGTCCTTCGATTCCCCGACTGCTGCCCTTGACCCTCTATATCTTTGCAGCCCATATCTCGTGTACTTAAGAGCGTGCAACGTAACACATCAAGCTACAAACTGTAGACATCGTTTGGTAGGTCGTGAGCAGGAGCAGAAATCACGTGATATCTACCTAACATTTCACTGCCCTTACACCAGCCGTAATTACCTTTGTAGGATATATACATATTATGTAATACCCATTACTCAGAGCACCCAGATGAAGAACCCCCATAAGCTGTATCTAAAGCTGCGAATCAGCCTTATCGGGCTGTTCTCTTTGCACAGCCACCACCATCACCGCATCTCAGCCTTGAGGACGGGACAGATAAAAAGTCCAGGGCTATCTCGAGAAGCAGCCTGATGCAAAACTTCCTCCCATCTGACTTCCCTACCGTAATGTACGTTTCTTCGAAGCAAAGTCATATCGGTCTTGTTAAGTATATAGCGGGGGCTATGTCGAGATCTATGAAAAAGGAGCGCAGCGTCCGGCAGCGGAATCAGAGACATACGACATTTGTGTATGAGCCCCTTCCCGACGTCGACTATCTACGAATACTGGAGATCTTGCCAGGCGATGAGAAGGATAGCATAAGCTGCCTCCTAAATATCGTATCAATGATAGATGCCGAAAATAAGTACGAGGCGATTTCGTACACTTGGGGGATCCAGCAAAAAAGCTCGAAATTTTTGTCGACCAGCGCCCGACATACGTTACAGTCAACCTTGCCGATGCACTACAAGCTTTTCGACACCCGGTGAAGACCAGACTAGTATGGGCGGATGCAATTTGCATTAACCAACACGACGACATCGAAAAAAGTCATCAAGTGAAGAGAATGGGAAAAATATACGAGAATTCCAATGGAGTACTCGTCTGGTTAGGGAAAGACAATAAGGGAATTGCGGAAGATTGTTTCAATCTTGTTCGCGACACGAACCATTACTTGAATACGTTGTATGATGACTACGGTTCGCTTGAAGCAGTGCCAAAGTTTACTCAACAATGTCTGGTCTCGGGCGATAAATCACGATGGGACAACGTCTTGGAATTGGTGAATTTGCCGTGGTTCTCCAGGGTGTGGGTAATTCAAGAGGCAGCTCTGGCCAAACGGTGTGACCTGATATGGGGGCCACATCGAATGAATATAGCAGAGATTTGCGAAATATCATGTTGGGTAGGGTTAAGACAAGATCTTTCAGAACTTGTGGGACGAATTGGAACCGGAAAAATTGGGAATTCTTTCTTCTACGGCCATTGCTCTTATACCAGCAAGAAAACCTGGAAAGAAGATCTAGCAGTAATTCTATCTCAGGTCAACGAACAGCTGAAGCCTGGAGCCATTCTATTTCTAGGTGTGCTGCAAATGGGAAGGAACTTAGAGGTGTCACTTGGAGTTGACCGTGTATACGCATTTCTCGGCAATTCGTTGGCACGCAGAAGCAATCAAGTGGACAAGGTGATTGTGGACCCAGACTACAGCAAGACCGTGGATGAGGTTTACTTTGAGACAGCTCGCGCTCTGCTAGACCATCCCCGAGAGGCTCCCTACCTTTTGTCATACGTGGATCATCATTCTGTCGAGTGTGTTGAGGGAAGCAATTTCTCATCTTGGGTGCCTCGTTGGGACAGGGGGTCTCAACAATATCGGATGAGCAGGCCTGATTACTGGTATCGAGCAGGAGGACTCGATAGAAATTTGATGCCTGCGTTCAGAGAAACGGATCCCTTTCACTTTCAGCAGTTATTTTTGACAAGTTGATTTGGACTTCTGATATAATCTTTGACTGGAACTTGGAACCGGATCCAGACCTTTGGGACTACCATATTCAGACGTCTGGAGACACTAGAGGATTCGTTCATTCGTTGAGAAGTCAGGTCGACTATATTCTTAAAACTTCCTCACAGATTGGCCAACTTGTCTACGCGGATACGCAAGCAATTAAAATTGCGTTTAGCCTCACCCTAGTACGAGGTTATCCTAAAAGAGATGACACCGTGGGGCTCGTCAAACACCAACGCGATTTTGAGGCTTACTGTCAACACAGAGCCAACGCCGCCCACCCCGAAACCTCAAAGACTCCTCAATCTCAACATCTACTAGGCGACCCCTATTCTTTTATGCATTGCATGAACTATTTGCACGGTCGTCGATTTGGCATCATGCAATCGGGGTCTTTTGCTATAGTCCCATTGGTTTCCCAGCTCGGAGACGTGTGCTGTGTCTGCCCAGGCATGCACGTCCCTCTTATCTTACGGCCCAGAGAAGACGGGAATTTTGGTCTAGTTGGAGACAGCTATATTCATGACGTCATGGGCTGGGACGATTACAAGGAAGGAATTATGGGCGGAAAGGTTATAATGCAGTCGGAACAAGGTAAGGTCAGGTTGGAGCGTATTGTTGTTATTTGAGCAACAAGTTATGAAAAATGGTGCAAAGTAGATATATGAATTATAAGAAAACATATATATTAGCGAAGTAATATGCCATTGGTGTTGTCGATGGGAGCGGCTTGGACAGCGAGAAAAGCGACGATTTCCACAAAAGTTACACTCTACACTCATCCTAGGTGGTCCCGTTTTAGTCTCCGGATGTGAGCAGAGCCTGAGCATGCGAGGTTTAACCTCGTAAGCGATATTTTGCATACTTAATGCTTTTTTATTTTATACAGAAAATCCACTAAATTGTACAATAGCCACCTCTCCATTGCGCGGACACAGTAGAGTTCCATCATTAAAGACTCGTATCAGCGGCACGCAACCCGGGACCCAATCCCCAGGAAGGCAGTAATGAGGTGTAATCTGCGTCTCGTTGCTCTCAGGGCTCTTTGAAAAGTTCGAAGGCAGGCTCCAGCTGCAGATCCAAAAATGGCAGTCCGCAAAGACAAGCGATTCCTGTATGCCGTCACTGAGGAACATCAGCGGTCTATCCAGACGGTTCAGAAGTGATAATGGCAGCTGGATAGCGGGAATGGTAGGATCAATGCTTTCGTGTTCTTTGCCTGTGAGGTGTGCGGGGAGACAGCGAATGTCTATTAGGTGAATCATGTTCCGACGTTGGCCGTCGACCAGTGTTGAGGCTTCGACTAAGAGATATCGCCGTGTTTGGGTCAGAAGAAGGCGTTCGATGACAATGCGTTGGTCTTGGTGAGTAGTGTCTGAAAGTTTACGAGCCCCGTGCTCATGCAATTCATCGTTAGGTGCAGTCCTCTCATTATGGTGGCTGTGTGTGAAGTATAGCTGTGACGGAGGGGTTATGGGGATGGATACGGTCTTCTCTAGCGTATTCCATATATAAAATGTTATGGTCCAAGGTGTAAGGTAGACGAGTAAGTCCACACGGGTAGGGTGGGCTATCCATCTTCCGTGTGGTGGGTCTATCGTGAGTCTCGTGGGAGCGTTCTGGTTTTCGAGCGAAAGAATGATAGCTGATGTGTTGCTAGACACCAAAACTATATTTTCTTTCTCATGGAAGATGATCTGAGTAATGCTGTCTTCTAGCTCGCCCATTGAGATCTTCATGGCAAGTTTAACGTCGACTTCGTCTCCATCATTCCCGGTAATGACAGAAAGAACAATGACAGTACGGCTAAGATCAGCCAGGCAAATGGTGCGACCATCAAAGCTCCAAGCTATCTGCTCAATCGCGAAGTTGGTGAGCTCATTCAGCTCTTGCAATGTCCCTCGTGCTTTGCTGTGGAGGTACATGGTACCCCTTTCGGTACCTGAGAGAAACAACGTACCCGATGAATGTGGCGCAACAGCCGAGATAGAATCAACGGCTAAGTACTGTACTTCAAAAGGAAGATTTTCATTTGTTCTTCCAGCCTCACTTCCACCATCGCTAAGTTGTGATGCAGGCTCTGACAGCTTCACCAAAGCGTCAGGTTGCCAGACACTTCCATATCGTCCACGAATGTCATAGAGCTGCTGATTGTCGGTGCTAAAGGCGAGGCCTACAATTGGATCTTGGGACACCACTTGATGTATAATGGTTAAATCGGCCGTAATTACCAGTTTGAAGGTTCCCATGTGGTTTCCGGCAGCTAAAAGAGTGCCGTCGGAGCTCAGCGCCAATGTTGATGCGTGAATTCTAATCTTTTCAGGCTCATCCCAGTCGGAGTGCCATTTAAAAATGTGGCCACTTTTTAATCGGCCAAAAATCTCTCCATTGAAAGGGTGCCACAAAAGCTCAGCAACATCCACGAGATCTTTTTGTTGTGCTACTTGTTCAACTAGGTCAAAATCTACATCCCAGATTGTCATAGGGCTCGATCGATAACCAAGTGCGAGTTGCAAGCTGTCGGGACTGAGAGCCATGCAATCTGGGGAATTCACAGATCGGCCTCCTGAGCTTTTCTGCATGATTCGCGTTACCTCCTCCATTTTGGCTGTTGGAGACGACAATGACATGGAAAAAACTCTTCTATCGTCAGTGCCGATCAGTATACTTGCATCGTTCTTAGAAGAGACCATCGTCATCGGTCGGGGACGTCCTCTAGGGGTTGGTGCTTGCACAATACAGGTTCCGGTTGCCAGGTCCCAGACCTTGGCTGTTGACAGCCCCCAAGTGACAAGCATTGAGCCAATGGAGTTAACGTGCATCCGTCTGACGCGTTCGCCTGGTTGAATACGGCGAGCTTCCTGGAAAGTGACTGCGTAAAATATCACAATTGTAGTGGAATTGTCCAAGTCAGCCGACACTACTATCCACGGACCCTCTGCAACCAGGCCGGTAGCTTTTTGGCCTGAGCTGAGTGACAATCGTCCCAGAGAATCATCCCAGTCCGTGGTAGAGAATCCAGTGACCTGCAAGTTGTGGATTTCCTTGCGTCCGAACTGCTTGTAAATCATGGAACGTGGAGGGCAAAAAGGAGGGATGGCTTTATAGATGCTGTCAGGCATATAAAGTAGTTGTCCCCCAAACTTTCCAACAATCTTTCTCATATCAGTCGCCCACATATCAATCAGCTCCAGCTCTTCGGAGCGCCGCTCCAAAGGCATTTTATTCCCTTCGACGGCAGCCAATCTCTTGGCAAAAGAAGACAAATTGTTGGACGATTGTACGAAAACATGCAGCTGCCCCGCTTTTGCTACTGCGTGCATCCAAACGAGGATATTCGGACTTCGCAAGAATTTCACCAAGGGGTTGACAACTTCGTGCGACGTGGAAGCACTCGAAAGTAGATGACCACTCCAGAATGTTGTTGAATATGTCAGAAGCGAGGGCGCCGAATCTCTGCTGATCTCCCTCCGTAGTCCTCCTGTCATAAGACATCTCAGACAACGCAGAAAAAGGTCTCGATGGGCCGTTTTACGATCGATATGCTGTGCGTGATCCTGAGAGTCAAGTAGATATTCACGCGCAGTCTGGTGGATCAGTGTAATATTGCCGTAATTGTCGGTTGTGACAAAGCCAGCACAAAGTTCATCAACTGATCTGGCCTTTGAAGGAGATTCCAGGGCGTCAGCAAGTTCACCAGTGGACAGAGGTCTCGTGGCACACGAAACCCAGGTCAGTATCTTGAAAGTCATCGATCTGTCAGCAGGCTCTTGATCCGATATTGATTGGCTCATTCGACCGTAGAGTTCCTTCATGCCAGCAGGGAGCTCCTCCAATGCTTGATTAACTGCATCAATTGTCCGACACTTGTTGATCCGATCAACGGTAAGTCTCAACCAGAGAAAGTTCCCCTGTGACTTATCGAGGAGCCGACGGGCAATGTTCTCTTTGAAACCGGGCATCTCAGATGGTTCATCTAGTTCCTTGTCGAGAAATCGCCGATGGTCCTCCAAGTGACCATCGATAGCCACAGTATCCCATTTGCCATCCTGAGGTATTTTCTTGAATTCTGCTTCTATTTCTGGCGTTCGACGGCTAATTATTAGTACTCTGAGAGGAAGCTTAGCATCAAGAATTTCAGCGAACATCTTGATACCTCCTCGCGGACTTTCAGATTCTTCTAATCCGTCTATTACCCAGTATAGCGGGTTCGGAAATGTCAACTTAAACAGGCTGCCTTTGAAGACACGTTGCCAGATAGTGAGAGCATCCGCCGAACGCTTCAGTGAAGATGCTGCCTTACTAACTTCATGGCGAAAGGCAGGGAAAACCTGGACAATCTGGAATGCAAGCAAGCGTAACACCGAGCTAAGGGACCTCTTATTCTGATCGCCAAAACGGATGAATGTGTATTGACAGGATTTCCCACTTTCCACGAGGTGGTTGACAATGAAGGAAGTCATGATGGATTTGCCGCAACCGGCGCCACCGTGAAACCACAAGAGGCGGGGATCATTGTCGGCATCGTCGAGCCATCGCGCAAACGCGGAGTTGGACAAAACCCATTGACAAGTCCCGGGAGTCCAGCGATCGCGGAACGCGATATAGTCAGTGTCCGGGGGGTCAGTGATTGAAAAGAGCTTTTCAAGTTCACGAATGTCCACAGGGGAGGCCGATGTCGTAGATGCTGCTCTCGATCCATCTTTCAACAATGGGAGTATTTTTGAAACTTGCATCCTCAAGTAGTTCCGTACCGTCACATAGCTTGGGTCCTCACGGCTCTCGTACTTGCAAATACTGTGGTGGTCTGCGTTTAGTCCTTTCGAGACTTCACCTGGGTATCCTAGAACGGAGGAATCCTGTTCGACTACCATCTAGAGTTAAATTAGCATGAGCTGCACTCGGGCAGTGAAAGAGGCATACCATGCGATTTGGTCCAATCGCTGTGGGCTGAGTTTCGTAGAACGAAACAATGTTCAGCCCCTTCACAACGTGACGGAAAGTCTCGTTGATTCTTTGTAGAGTCGCTGAATTCTTGGCCAGATCATTGATGTATTCTTTCGGAGCAGATACAAGGGAGACTTGAAGTATGCGATTCAGAACTTCTGCAAAGTTGCTGCCTCGATGAGGGGTAGAAAGAAATACAATGGCAGTAACGGCTTTGATAATGGCATGATATTGAGGATCATTGCCCCCCTGTATATACGCTTCTTTCACAATGAGTCCTCCCATGGAATGTGCAACGAATATGATGGGTGAATTCCCGAGATCTTCCATGGAGAACCTCAAGTCGTACAGCAGATTCTTGGCAAAATCAAGTACTGACGTCGAAGTCCGCCCGCCGGCTTTCATGACCTCGGCGCTATATCCGTAGGTGAAAATACGAGCATTGCTGATGTCTTGCTCGAGAGGCAAAAACATCGAGGGCCAAAACAGGGCTAAGTCTTTGTTTTTCGACCATGTCATGCGGCTTGTGCCACCAAGGCCATGGATGAAAACAATGTCAGCTTTGATAGATCCCGTGAGCGGTTTGTATATTAAATGTAGCCCTAGAGGATCTTTACCAGGGCCTTTGGCGTTGGACCCTTTCCGAGACTTAGTCGTATCTGTAGAAAGCATAGAGGCGGTCGAGTACTTCCGGTCTGCTAACATAGATGGTTCCGACGGGCTTGGAAAGCCTGGTGATATTGCGCTTTGGAGACTGAGAGTACCATCGGAGGCACGCCTCGACTCCACAGGTCCGGATCCCACATCGTCATCGCTTTCAGATGAAGCAGCCGCATCAGGTGACTTGTTTCTTAAGCCAAGCCGCTTTCGTAAACTAAAGCGCCCCTAAAAAGAGTCAGCATTTGCTGATTGCTTTGTGGACGTTGTGAAAGACAAACCATGAATTTTGGAGAGCTTGGTGGAACGCGCCACCCCGCACAGCCTGGTGCCACCCAATGTTCTCAGGTATATCTGCTCATCAGCAGCTAAGACTGACTCTTTGTAACTGAGGAATGGTGAAGAAGCAGCTAACATCAGATAGCTGATGGAGGTTCAGATCGTTACACTGTTTCAGCCGCATGCTCGTCCTGGTTTGTGGACAGCGAGATCTGGAGTAACCGCGTCCTCGGGAATAAGCGGTGCGGGGGGGTTGCTTAGGAGTCACGCTTTGATAACTGCTCACGCGGCTCGAGAGCTAGGCTCCGGAAGGAATTCATCATCTCCCTTCCTTGCATTTCTCAGCGGATATGCATCACGCCGCAGGGCTGCCTACAAATTGGAGTGGAGCTGCTAGCGCCCAACGTAATGATTGGTCCGTGATCGTCCCGTTTGCTTTTTGCCGGCGAGGGGGCCAAAAACAAAGTTGATAGAGCTTAGCGGGGATGGCTTACTGTATCTTTTTGCTCCAATGCAAAGCCATCTTTGTCACTTTGCGGCGGGGTACAGTGGAGCCATGGAGCCCCCAGACCTGTTGAGACAGTAGGCTGAAACCTTCCCGCTCAATCTGAATCTGTGCTAACGAAAATAGAACTAATGATCGGCGCCCCGCCCCCACTGCACCACTGTTTCTGTGCAGGAGTACGCCCTCGAAGATGCCTTGCCAGCCTCACTGAAGAGTAGTCCAATCAGCTATTTCCCTGTGGGTATTTGGTCAAATACCCCCCCGACCTTTGCTGATTGTCGCAGCACCATGATGAATGAGTGCTTTTTCACGAACTGACGAGGCACACAAGAAGCACAAAATTAATCTCAGAGAAAGCCAAGATTGGAAGATTTTCGGTCTAATATCGATTCAGCAACGGGAAGCCATGGCAACGGCGACGCAAACCGCAGAAGCGAAGGAGCTGCCACCGCGCACTCGCGTGGAAGACATAGAAGGCGATTTCCCAATGGATGATGCTGTAATCAGATGTGAGTACGCCCCATACTATGGGCTCTATAGAAACCTGTCAATAATGCCACCCTAGTATTCGCACCAGGATCTACCGTGCTCTCAGCCGAGTCTTACGGCGCCTCGGCATGGACACAAACGGGCTGCGTAACAGTCGAATTACCTGACAGGGAATTGAAGAAATACTTTCTAAAGGTAACATCGATCTCAAGATCTATTTGATGTAAGCCCTTCTGACTGTTAAATTAGTTGTCGTTTCGGGAACTCGGCCAGAACTTACTACTGGGCGAATTCACGTCCATCACTCTGATGGACTCTCTTTGCAAGGGCATGGTTCCAAAGCCTCTGGGGTGGGGCAAGTACGATGTGGGCTTCCCCGAAACCTACTTTTTCATTGAAGACTTTATCGACATGAATCTCGACCTGCCTGATCCAGCCAAGCTCGCAAAAAGAGCTGCCGAGCTTCACAACAATATCTCTCCAAACGGCATGTTTGGTTTTCCCGTCACCACGTACGCTGGAAAGGTGTCTCACATCACCATATGGGAGCCTCACTGGACCAAATTCTACACGCGTTTCTTACGCAATACGTTCAGAATGGACGAGGAGGCAAACGGCCATTGGCCTGAGTTAGCAATGGCCTTCGAACATGTCATGACAGTTGTAGCACCAAGGCTTCTGGATGTCTTGCAGACCGGCCCAGATCCCATTGTGCCGCGGCTGCTGCACGGAGACTTCTGGGCAGAAAATATGGGCACGGATGAGGAGACGGGAGAGATCATCTTCTATGATGCCGGCTGCTACTATGGACACAATGAAATGGAGCTAGGCATGTGGCGCAAAGAACTTCTTTCAGCTTCTTATCTGGGACAAAGATATCTGCGCGAGTATCAGCAGGTGATTCCACCTGCTGAGCCGAAAGCCGAATTCGACGATCGAAACAGACTTTATGCCCTGAAGTATCTAATCAATTTTTCTGTTGGGCACCCGGGAGCTATTGAGAGGCATCAGTGAGTGTTCCCAAGTAGTTCGAAGAGAATCTCTACTAGAGCTGAACTTTGTCTAGTGCCTTAAATGACTTGGCGTACCTGTGTGAGAAATATGCACCTTTGGAAGGTATCCCAAAATACGATCCTCAAACAGATTACGCACCACGATCTAGAGTAATGTTAGGCGCAGGATCCAGGGTTGACAGCGCCAGTACTAGTGTCTATTCCGTCTAGTTGACCAGGCACGGCTGATGCATCATATCGCCTGCTGGGGCAAGTAAGAGCTGCTCAAAATTCATTGTTCCTGGATCCTGCTCTAGTGGGCTAGCGAAGCGCAGAATGCTACGATCAAGTCACTTTTATCAACTGTCGATAAGCTTGTTACCAGCCTTGGTTGAAACAGATTCCCAATCTCCAAAACCAACTACTACCATAATTGGTACTTCGCACAGTGAGATGTATGCCAAGTATTTTGCTAGGAACCAATAAATAAGAAATGTAATAATGGCAGAAAATGAGCAAAATTCTTGGGCAAATGGATTACTGTTTAACTCCGAACTCCCCTGCCTACATATATCCTCAATAAATGACCTTCTTTAGCTACCAGAGCAGCTCTATATTTCACGGACCCCGCCTTCAATCTTTCAACTGCCTGTACTAACCCATCTTCCGAAAGTTCGAAAGTTTCGATTGTGGGTTTGATCTTTTGATGAGTAGTAAATTATAATATTATATTGTATACGCCACGAGGAACAACTATGTTATAGTGGACATTGTAGCCGTGAATTAACATCTACATAGAAATGATTGCGGTGAGAATAGTTGGGTTTGATTGCCTTAGGGACACCACTTACGGTAAGTCCAATTTCTGGCGCTTATTTGATCATACACGGAAACAAGTCTAAATAAATATATCTGATGCAAACGAGGAAGGAAACTAGATATTGAATATGCCTGAGACGTTTTTTGCAAAGTTTTCAATTCTTTCTATATCCCATAACTGTATTTTACTCAAAAGGATGGACTCTCCTATCTCTCGCTAGAACTCATATCTGTAACTCTTCAAATCCCTGCATGTAAGTGTGTGTATTGATATTTTAAGGAAATAGTGGGAGCTATCTCTGTATCGGAGGAAGAAATAGCACGGGTAGGCAAACTAGGAAATAGCAGTGTAAAAGGACCAGAGACACTTGGTGGGGAATACATGGCCAGCATCGGTGCATTTCATCAGCTGCACTGTCTGGTAAAACTCCTCTCTAGACGACATTTTAGAAGAATTGGCTGATATCTAGTATCTAGAATATGTTGTGAAATTTTACATATGTGGATTATTACAAGGCTTTGGACCCTGGGATGTTTGATGATCCTTCTGTGCATGTTCATGTCGGTAAGCGGCAAAATCCAAACCATTGCTTTGACCTAGATTTGTGGTGCGCTACCAAAGAGTAAGATAATTGTATTGAGATGCTGAGACAGATACTCATGTGCTCAGCTGACTTGCATCTAATTACCTACGACTGGGTAGATCATATGCATTCTCCGTGGCCAGATTTCAGTACGACTCAGCAGTGTCGGGATTTTGATGCTGTGAAAGGCTGGGTGATAGATCATGCTCCCAAGATGGAGGGTTGAACTAGAATACTGATGAAGCCAGAGGATGCTGTGACGAGGAAAATCCCCAAAATAGAGTAGTGGCAGATGTTGCATGAATTTCACTGGACGAGAGGCCTGAAGGAAGTGGTGTAAAGACTTGTCCTGTATCAAAAACATGGGTAAATTGAGAGTAATGATCTTTATCTGTATTTCATATCATCACTGAAATCAAGAGACCAGACATTTTCAAACCAAATCACAATACTTTTGACTGAACAACACTTTTGACTCAAATTTAGGATATGAAACTTTTCTTCTCATTTTCAAATCCCCTTCCTTTAAAATATCTTTCTCACTAATACAAAATTAACCAATTTCTCGGCACAAACAGAAACTTGCTACATGTTTTGTGTGTGGCCAATACACCACATGTCTGTCTGGAAGGTTAGCACGGTTGAGATCCCCAAAGCCGAAAGAGCCATCTTACCAGATGTTCAACAAGTCTCACGAGGGTGTTTGAAAGTTATCTTTCGTTCCAGAGGCTACTGGTGAGACTTCATATCCCCTGACTCAACTTTGTGATAGCCTCGCAAGTGTTGCGTAAGATGGTCACGTCGTACAAATGCTCGTGGCCCCTGGTATTTCTTGCAATGAGGACATGAGTAAGATGTTTCGGATTGAAAAATGCGTATATGGCGACGGGGGACATCGAGTCTTGAGAAAGTTGTGCCACAGTGACAGCGGTATGGTGCATGTTGTGTTTCTTTTGCGTGGGCATGGAGGGCTGCTCGGGTAGGAAATAGGGAATTGCATTCTTGGCAGGATATCTTATATGCTGTCTGATTCAAGCCATGGGTGCTAGCTGGATATTCCTTTCTTCTTGTTTGTGTATGAAACGTGTTTTGACTTTGACTCTCGATCTCATTGGCCCATTGCAAGTTTTCACCGGCGCTGGGTGGGGTCGCGTCGAACGACCTATTTAAAAGTCAGTTGGGCGAGTTCTACAAAGCCTTCATTTCAGGGTTGTCAACTGACCGCACTAAATCCGTATCTAATGTAGAAGTAAGAGAAAGTCAAGATTGGAGCTCCCACCATCGACACCATGATGCGGTTCGTCGATCTCGCTCGGGAAATACCCTAGCGGTGTGCAAGTGGTGATAAAATCTGGAAAGTCCATACTACCAGCTTCGCCGATATCTAGAACGCCATTTCCGGTTGCGGCATGAATAGATCCACCCCAGGCGGGATGCGAATGGATTATGGTTGGCAGAGCTAGATGTAGCAAGTCACGTGACTTGTTCCAGAAAACCGAGAAGCTCTCTTCGCTATATTGATCTGGGAAATTGGTGGAAAGGCCAGACGTCTTTTGGGTGGTGTGCATGACGTTTTGAGATGATGATGCGGTTGGTAGGAACCCATTCTGCCAATTTAATGCAAAGAAACGTGACAGATGATCGGGGCGCAGTCCAGACATTGCGTGGAGGGTCAGAATCTGTCTGTGGGCTGATCAGGCGCCAAACATACAAATCTTGTCCGAGCATGGCTGACATTGCTTCTCGGGTTGACGCTTTAAGTTCTCTGCGTGAGGTTGCTCGCCAGAACAGTGGCAAGCAATGGTGGTTGCCAACCACCATTGCTAACATAGTGTATGCGAGGCTTTCGTGCACCGCCACAGGGGCAGCAGTGCCGTCATTGCTGGAGCCAAAATTTATTAAAAGATTATTTTATAATATATAAAATTCCTTTTAGAGTTAAGGTGATAGTATTTTAGTCACTAAATCCGAGATAGTTATATCGCTGTTTTAGGAGGGTTAAAACACTAAAACTAAACGAGTATTATTAGAGGCAGCTAAATACAGAGGGCCTTATCCCCATCGCCATGGCCGTCGCTTTCCCCGCTTTCCTTTTCTCGCATAGGCAAGGCAGAGCAGGCCTCATGTAATCTTTCGTTACTCTCCGATCTCAACAGAGCAGATCTCAGCTCGCAAAGCCCAGTCGCCCTCTATTACCCTTCTTCTGTTGATGGCCCTCACTATCCCTCTAGAGTAAAGCCAAGGCCGTGCATAAAGAAGTTGACACTACCTAGCAGTAACCGTACAACGCCGTAGCGATTTTTACCAAATATTTCAATTAGCGCAATAAGCCCACTACGCGAGAGCAGAGGCTACTGTACCTTTTTGTCGGGCATAGAGTGTCTATTGACTCTATGATTGGGTTGGAACTTAGTCACGTGCTTAAGTTCAACAGCAGCTGCTTGCACAGCCTAGACCATTTTCTCAGCTTCACTTTTCTCGCTCGAATGGAAATTCTCACAAAATCCTCACCCTCCTTTTCTCCTATCTTCTTCAGTTCCAAGAATGCGAGGTTGGTCCCCACCACTCCGAAGCCCAAGAGCCAGGGTCGCAGAAATTCGCGCCGATTTCTTAGACCGGCCCGAAATCCAACTCCGCACATGCTATCAGACAGGATCGGAGACCATCTCTCAGAAACGGACTTCAACACTGGCAGTCTGTTTTGCAGATAGTTTAAATAAGAATGCCGTAAGGAGGCATCTTGAATGATTGCTCCGTGATCGGAACGTGTACGTGCGACTTCGGTGCAGAAGATTGGCTGGCTTATATAAATACAAGTCTGCGATTCAGTGAAGTATAGTTCACCATCCAATCCATCTTTCCTTACTCTACCAGCTCTTTTCAAGTACCTAGGAAATGGGATCCATTAGTACCCCTCTGCACGAAAGTGCAGCCACCAAGCTACGCAATTTGATCTCATCTCCTGGTCCAATCATTTTGGCTCCGGGTGTCTACGATGGTTTCTCTGCCAGGATAGCGCTTAGTGTCGGGTTTGATACTATCTACATGGTAAGAGCATCAAAGACATCTTTATATGAGATTTCGTTTTGTGCTGATGGGTGATAGACTGGGGCCGGGACAAGTGCCTCAAGAATCGGCCATGCAGATTTAGGGATGGCCAGTCTGAATGACATGCGAGCGCATGCTGAGATGATTGCAAATCTTGATGATAGGGTGCCGCTCATTGCGGATGCAGATACGGGATATGGAGGTAAAGTCAAAGTCATTCTCATTCCATCCTGGCATGTCCTGACGAAGTAGGCCCTATCATGATCACACGAACAGTTCACCAGTACGCTCGTAGCGGAGTAGCTGGGCTCCATATCGAAGATCAGATCCAGACGAAGCGCTGCGGTCATCTCCAAGGCAAACAAATCGTGTCGACGTCTGAATTCTTGATTCGGATTCGCGCCGCTAATGCTGCGCGCCATGCAATAGGCTCGGATATCGTGATCATTGCGCGGACAGATGCTTTGCAATCTCTTGGATATGCCGAATCCATTGCACGTTTGAGACTCGCAAAGGAAGCAGGAGCCGATGTTGGCTTTCTTGAGGGCATCACGAATAAAGAAGAAGCCAGAGCTGTCGTGAAGGATTTGGCTCCTTGGCCGATCTTGTTGAATATGGTGGAGCATGGAGCTACGCCAAGTATAAGTGTTGCTGAGGCACAGGATATGGGATTCAGGATTGTGATTTTTCCCTTTGCGGGGTTAGCGCCGGCATATAAGGCTATGCAAGAGGTGTATCAGAGACTGAAAACAAAAGGCATTACTGGTGCTGAAGCACAAATGACGCCAATACAGTTATTTGAGGTGAGTGGGCTGAAAAAGGACTTGGAGATTGATGCCAAGGCCGGAGGAACCACTTTTGCAGGAGGCGTTTGAGAATCCATGGTTGGTCAGCAGAGAGTGTTGATATTTTTTCTTTGATCGTTAGTAGAATTGAAATGCATTGATAGTTCTCCTTACTTCTAATTTCGATTTCAGTAGCGATATGTCAAAGGCAGGTCATGATGTATCATTAGCAGGCCAGTATGCATTTGGAACATCTGGGATATTTTCTATTATCCCATTCAAGGGGTAGAAGTCGTCGAACATTAGGTAGTCGAAGTCGAATTCTTGCGGAGGCGCTGGGCTGGTGCTTGAACCATGGCTCCTGTCTAGGGATTGATGGGGGCTATGAGTGATTCCCGTTAAGGCAGACTGCCCTTTTTCTGCAGTTTATCAGTACTTATAATAAATTTATAAAACTGGGAGTCATATATTGCGTACCACTTATGGCTTTTCTCTCATTAGATTCAAATCCCTTTCTCCATTGCCAAAGAGAGTCAAATGTGATACTCATGCTCATCCTGCTTCGTACATTGAGCTGAAGATTTTGCCAATCCTTCTTATCTCTATTTCCTCTAGACTTGAGCTGGGCTAGAACATCAGCTAAGCGACCAGGAAGATCGTTGTTGGATACGCTAATTTTGCGTATAGCAACAATTGCTGAGTTAAACGTTGTTCGAATGGATGTGTTGTCAATGTATTCCGATATTGGGCTCGCGCTTAATTTCAAAACGGCAAAGCCGGATGCTAGAATCATTTGGAAAATGTAATTGGGACAATGACTCAAGATGTCTTGCTCTTGATCGCGGACCAGTGAAATTAGTACTCTGCAAGCTTCGAAAAGCGATAAGAGTGATTCGATGCAGACTTGGGAATGGGTGCTACTGAACAAAGTAAACAAGTGTAGATGAAGCTGCGCGCAGCAAATATACACCATCAGGACGCCTAAGATACCGTCAGCTTCAATACACTAGAAACATATAAAGAGCATATGGACATTTGCGCACCGCTTGTTTCAGAATTAACCAAGTCCGTTTGAAGCTGGGATAGGTCTTCTCTCAATGCTTGCATAACTATTTCATCGGCAGGGACTACTTCGCGACTATGGGACACAGAATCTAATGTATTGGCGATTCGTTGGCACAGTGATTCGATTTTTGAACGATCCGTGAGATCCTGGGACAATTGGTGTGCATGAATACTGGGATCATGGGGCTTCAGACCATCGTCGAAGGGAATGAAAGACGGCTGGCCATATCCAGTTGCAACACTGAATGCAGTAGTTAGCCTAGCCGGCATCGTTCAAATACGTGGTTAACAAACCTTTGAGCAACTATTTTGCATGCAGTCCAAGTTGCCATACGGTCTTGAAGGTCTTCCAAGGGGAGCACGACCTTAAACTTTGAGAAATCTTGAGCGTGACTAGGTCTATGGAGCCCAAAATGAAGGCAAAGATTCATCATAGTTCCGCTGAGCATGAGAGTTGGGTCTCGAGATGAACTACTCAAAGGAAATGGCCAAGTACAAAGTAGGCAAAGTGCTTTTATATCATGATAACTTTGAGGGACAGACTGCAAAACCGCCCAGAGCAGTCGTGGCATACTTCTCGACAAAGAGGTCAAGAGAGACAGATCCTCAGTATAGCGACGAGAAGCAACAGCAACAATAGCCCAAAACAGTAAATGAGATGACTGATGATAAAAGTCTGGAGTTTTCGACGGATTAAGGAATGGCAAGAATTTGTGGTAATGTTGAAAATATCTATGAAACAATACATGTCAGCAGGCATACATTTAAGAGTGTTTGTGAGGAGGAAAGTGAAAGAGAAAATATTTCTTCTTACACATTAAAAAGGTCTCGGGTCTCATCTGCAGATAGCTCTATGTCGTCTAGTATTCGGGTTGCGGACGGTGCTGAAATTCCACCTGACGGAACACTCCAGTTCAAATTCTCCACGTCATTAGTGGATGATGATTGGATTCCAGAAATCTCGGCAAGTGTTGGATGAGTGAGTGGAACGGACGACAAGTTTTCCAAGAGCGGAAGGTCTTCGGGCCGTGTTGGAGGGTTTGGTGTGGCTTGGTCAACGAACGCAGGAGCCTCACTAAGTGGTAGGGGATCAACAATGCCTGTAAATAATGGCGATCTGGGATGAGGAGCATGTGGAGGTGATGTATGGGTCTGAGAAAGACGACCTTCCACTCGTTGAAGCTCCCGCTTGCTCCTGAGGTTTGTCAGGAACGCTGTCAGTAGCGATACTTTGGCAAGGACTGGACAGTGTGTTACCTCCTCTTCTTCACTCGTTGAAATGTTGCCTCAATTCTGCAAATGAGTCCAAGTCGTCGACATCTCGAACAAGAGGAAAATGGTTCTCTCACAACGTCACATCGGAGCTGACCACAAAAGCTAGATTAGCCGGTGACCCAAGTTGAGCGGACAAGGGTGCTGGCCTACCTTCTGTTGTCTGCACTCGTTACACGCCCTTTTGATACCCTCTTGTTTCCGTGATCTTTTGTACCCTCTGCTCCTATTCGTTTCGGGGGTATCGTCTTGGGTCATGGGACTGCCTTGCTGATCCTGCCAGTGAGCATGAGCTTCACTGCCGGGAAGGCGGCTATTGCGAGGAGAAGCTGGAAGTGCGTCTAGGCCATCCATTGTAACACATGGCCTTTGAATAGGCTTCCACCTAGGGCTTCCTTGCTGAAGGCACAAGAGAGAAATTTTTCACTCGAGATGTTCTTTGGCTTCAAAACTTCACAATGCGTTGAAACACACGAATGGCTCTGCACGTCCTTGTGGTCGGTGAAGTTGGCTGACTCAGCTCGCTGCTGGGCCCAACGGGGCCCTGGTGCACTGCGGGGTTCCTGATTTCAGGAAGTATCGTTCCGCTTCTCCCTCTGAGGAACGACCTTTCCGTTTCAACCCTCCATATTCCCGAGCATCATTCGCGGCCGCTACACCTCAAGCGTATTTTCTCGCGGGTTAGAAAGTCATGGTCTCTCATTCTGTTGTCTTCCCCGAAATGCCTTGCGCGCCAAGAGCTGCTATTGGTGCAGGAGCATGCAGGTCCAACCTGTGGTCCAATTGGGCTGGATCGGAGATGGCAGCTGTATCGGCGCGCTGATATCGGCGCGAATTGGCAGTCGGCGCGATGGATAGATATCGAAGCGACAAAAAAATGTGGCGAAGGCTTCATTTGAAACTTAGTATGCTCTTTGAGGGGCCTCCTCTATATAAAAATGCCAACGACATCTCTCTCCCCGCATTCCTCCACACTCCACACTCCACACCCCAGAAACAACTTCCCCACGAGCGCTAAGGGGCAAGATACCTGACTCTTCCATCGCCATTTCATAAACGATAAATTTTCACATATCATCCAGGAATCCCAGCAATCATGGCTGAAAAGCGAGATCAAACATGGGCGGAGGATATGCCCGCTTCGGATTTGGTTGAGCCAAAGAGGCAGAGGTCCAAGCGAGAGAAACGTCTATTGTTCAAGATGGATTTGGCAATTGTTCCACTTTTGGCATGCAGTTTCTTCATAGCATATATGGTAAATTATCTTTCACGAAACTCAACCATTTCTGACTCTAAAGGATCGAAACAATCTCGGCAATGCTCGGATCATGGGAATGCAAGCAGATCTCAAGCTGTCAAATGAACAGTTTTTTAATTGCCTGATGATGTTCTGTATGTCCATACAAAAATTCTGTAATTTATGTTCCAAATTGAAGCTGATAATGTTAGTTGTTGGATACATGGTATTCATGCTTCCAGCAAATCTCGGAATGCGGGTTATTGGCCCGCCACGTCAGCTCGGCATCGCAGTCATCTTCTTCGGTGTTTGTGGAACCTGTCTGTCGGCTTCAAAAACCTATGGCACGGCTATGGGTCTGCGAGTTCTCATCGGCATGGGAGAAGCCTTTGTTCAGGTTGGCTTGCTCTATTTCAGTTTCTGGTACAAGAGAGATGAGGTTGCTACACGAGCTGGTAGGTCAATATTACCAGACTTTTTTGACAGTACTTGACATTTCCTATAGCCGTATACTATACTTCTGCAACGATATCGGGTTGCTTCAGTGGTCTTATTGCATACGGAGTTGACAAAAACCTGGATGGTGTCCACGGTTTTAAAGCATGGCAGTGGCTCTACATCGTCGAAGGTGTTCCTGCTATTGGCTTGGGATTCATAATACTCTTCTTCCTTCCATCATTCCCAGACATCATCGCCAAGCGAGGGAGTAGATACTTCACGAACGCAGAGGTAGAACTAGCTCTCCAACGGATGGAAGAATGTAAGTCTTGAACCTGTTAGATATTCAGGATTCGTGCTTACGAAAGCTTTGCAGCTAACAGCGTTACGAATGAAAAAATCGACTTCTCTCAAATTTTGATCGCTCTAAAAGACCCCAAGTCCTATTTCACAGCCGTTATATATGGTGCACTGTGCCTCGGCATTGCATCAATTACTTCGTTCCTCCCCACATTCATTTTACAATTCGGCTTTGACAAATGTAAGTCCCTTTAATCTAACGAAGCACTAATAGCATCTTATTAATACTTCTAAGTGCAAACACAACTATTCACTATGATTCCCTATGCATTTGCAACCGTCACTCTCCTCGCCGTGTGTTTCATCTCTGATCGCATCAACACCAAAGGGCCGATCTTGTTCCTCTGCATGGCTACCTCTTCAGCTGGGTTCATTATTCTAATGACAACCACCAATAAAGTTGCCCTCATTGCTGGTACATGCTTTGTAACATCAGGGCTCTACCCGGGCATCATCTTAACAGTGTCTTGGATTACAATCAATCATTCTGGCTACACCAAGCGAAGCACAGCATGGGCCATGGCGCAAATCACTGGCCAAGGCTTGAGTATCATTGGAACGCAAGTTTACAGGCATCCGCCTCGGTATCTGAGCGGACACGGAACCCTCTTAGCATTCTTCTCATTAGCGCTTTGCTCTATTGTTTGCAATTTCTTTTGGATGAGGAAGGAGAATAGAAAGAGGGATGCGAGAGCTGAAGAGTTTCGAGTACTGGGTACAAAGGACATGGAAGCTGAGAAGAGCGCGGATGATTTATTGGACTTTCACCCTGACTTCAGGTACATCCTCTGAACATATAGGACAGATTTCGGCTTGAAGCCAGGGAGATATTCGAGACCAACTTTTGGGGGAAGTGCTAATATAGCTGCTGAAGCTGCGAAAGTATTTCGTAATCAAAGTCCAGCCGGCGTGGTTGAGATGCTCATTCAAATCTGTTCTCTGTTGGGTCGGATAGCTGGCGCTGGAAAGACATTCAATCGCTCCAGGCATGCAATTATGCTTAGCGCCACACTAGATATGCAATTGGAGGTTATATCGAAGCCTTGTCGAATGAACTTTCTTTCAAACTGGAACATCAAAGTCTTGCTCGCTGAATCAAGAGCCATTGGAGCAGCGCCATTCAACCAAAACGTTCTTCAAAAGAGGGATATCCACCCGGCACATCAGAGATGTTCCGATTTAATCGCCAATTCGCCGATTTCGCCAACACGTCTAAGTAAGTGTCTTAATAACTTCTTCAAATCTTAAGTTTTTAGAAATATTTTTTTTAGCCTAAGAGTGCATTATAGGGCCTTTAATTCCTACTATTTCAATGTCTTAAATTTAATAGTACTAAGATATATTTCCTAATAATTGTAGATTCCCAGTATGTCGACAATAAGCTGACAAGAAGAGCAGCCTCTTCGTGATCGTTGTAGCTCTTTCAAAGTTGTTTTACCGTATTTGTCTGCGAGGTTTAAGCATATCTTGCACCTGGCTAGACACTGACCTTGAGAGTTCTCGTATATGGCAACGATGGCGGTGTGCGCCGCTGGAATGGCGGTGGCCCGAATTGTTGAAACAACCATGTGCCGCATTAGCATTTGATTTAACGATATCCCAGGAGCCTCGCTACCCAGCGGCTCATGGTTGCCATCATGAATTGCCATTTCTCCGAACCTGATTAACGCCCACTTGATCCTCGACTGAATAGACCGAGCCTCGAACATTACATTGTCTTGCTCAGCTTTTGGCATCGTCTCCATGCGCCATCGCAACAAATTATCGTCCCTCTGCTCCCCTCGAATTTTATCAATAAAGATTGAAGTCTCCCTTAGATCCCAAAATTTTGAAATATTAGCTAAGCTGGAATCTTTCTCCTCCGACTTGTTCATGTTAACACAAACCCAAGGAAACGGGATGGTTGTAATTCAAAAATAAGTACTGATGTCTCTGGATATAGAGCTGCGATTTTCTTCGTGTTGAGTCGTGCAACTTATATATTTCCAACCTGCTCATAATGTGCAAACAGATGGTGTGATTGTTTTGAAGTGATGTGTCGGTACAGTAGGCAGCGACTAGTTCGAAGCACTCTTTTGCCACTCTCTTCCCACACTCGCAAGGTTCGCCCACACCACACCTGACTCTATTTCCAGCCAATTGGATCTGTTCTGACTTACCCACCAAATGCAATATATTGGTCAACACCATAGCGATTTTCACTAAAATCAGTGCTTTTTGATTAATAAATCGCATTTGGTTAATGAATTACTATTTAATTAAAGTGTCACGGGTTGCTCGCTTGCCTAGCCATGCCCAGCCTAGCGTCAGGGTCAGACCCGATTCGGACGTGCAATCATACGGGTACGGAAAAGGGGTTCTCAGGACGTTTTACTTCTCTTCTTCTTTTCTCTCTCTACCTTTATATTCTCCTTAGTGACTAGCCTATACGATTGCTCCAACTAGCCTCTGAAAGTGCTCCTTTGCACCGCTCCTTTGCCCGTGAGCTCGTGTGCCGTTACATAAAACTAGATATATAATTAGCCTCACAGCTAAATCGCATACGGCGGGTGTTTTAAGACGTATATTACTCTTAAAATTAAGTTATTCTTAGCTTATAAATATTATTAATACTATAAAGATATATGAATTTTCATTTTGAATACTAGAATTTGGCCCTGCCTCTTTTATTTATAGCGAGCTTGTACGTGTTAAAGGAAGTTATAGATATTAAAATATCTAGTGTGACAAGAAAGACGGTGGGGTATTAGAAGACCCCGGAATAGTCTTTCCACTGAGTTATCCCTTTAGTATACGAGAGGGCTGTCAATGAATATGTGTTTGTTTTATCGAAGTTTGGGTAGTTTGAAATAGGCAGAGAGAGGAAGCGAAGTAGGCTACTAGCCACGCGAGAGAGGACCCAACATGAGTCTAAAGAACTATTTTATGTGAGAAATCTAATAGAGGCTAGGACGTTTGTTCAACAACAAGAGAGAACGAATGAGAAACCAAGGTGGTCTGCATTATTTGATTTCGATTAGGGAAAGAGGGGGAGAAGAGATAAAAGGTAAATCATCGAATACCGAGGTGTAGGACCTAATGTGTGTTACACCGCCTTTGCAACGGTTGCACTGAATGCCCCGTAGCAATACGCTATAGCCCGATTTTGCTTGCAGTGTAACAAACATTAAGAATTGGTTTTCTATGAATCGTGATATAAAGGGTCTCGTCCTACATTAACTCCTCCAAAAATAATTTTTAATTTTTAATTTTTATCACGGCCCACTTTTTCACATGCAAATTTCGTTTGTGCACGCTTCCCGCCAATGAGGGCACCAACTAATACCCCGGTTTCTTGCCAAGCGGGGAGAAATACGATGGGGAGTTAAGAACCATCCAATCAATCGCAGTAATGCCACGAGGACGCTGATTCAACTCAAGAGATTGGGCAATTGTTTCATGCCAAGGTTTTCGAACAAGGTGCTTTAGTCCCTCCGATCCTAACTACCCCAGTCGTTCCAAAAGCGGGATGGTGATCCGAAAGTAATCATGCTTGGGGTCGTGATCTTTTCACATAAAGGCTGTGCATCCCCATAAATACGAGTGGGTCTAGGACGACCTTTTAATCCCCACTCAATTGACTTTCATTCATTGAAAGTCCTTTCTCGATGGCAATATTAACGACATCTTCATTCACACCAACATCGTTCGATGTTGCTCCTCTCACGACTACTTTTACGCCTCCGCCTCCCTGTTTCTCTCAGCTCACTTCATACTACTGGAAAATTAGCACTTCTGTGTATCCTGTATCCGCTTGGTATAGCGGCGGACCAGATTCCGGGGTCCGCACCGACAGCTGCTACCCATCATCCTTCGCAACGATCGACTACTTTTCTCCTGGAATATGCCCTCAAGGATACACCTCAGGATGTGTAAGTACAAGCAGCTTTTCTGGCATTACCGAAACCCGCGCAATCTGCTGTCCAAGTTCCTGGTTTTGCGCCACGGGCACATCAACTTTCCAAGCCGATGTTGGCTACGACATGTCTTGGATCGCTGATTATCCATGTCTCTATTATCCTACCGGCACGGTGATGGTCAGAAGCGCTTTTACGGAATTTGGCCCTATGTCCGGGATATCGGTCAATGCGAAGGGTGTCTCGATTCGTTGGCAAAAGACCGATTTTGTTTCGAGCAGCAGCACTTCGACGCCTACATCAACTTCTTTGACGTCAGCGCAAACACCACAATCGCACGGTCTCTCGGGAGGGGCAAAAGCTGGTATCGGGGTCGGTGTCGCAGCCGTGGGTGTGTTCTTCGCGGCTGTCATTGCATTTTTCATGATCCTTCGGCGCCGCACGGGGAAGAACAACAGGCAGGAACAGGAACAGAAACGGGGCACGAGTGAGGAATTTCGGAAACCGGAATTGGACGCATCCACTTCGAATTCGAAATTTGAATTAGGAGAAGGTGAGAAAGATGTAGGTGAGATGGAAGCCCCCCAGAGGGTTGAATTGGCTGGAAGTCAGCCTGTGGTACACGAGAAAGAATGATAATAATGTAGAGTTATTGATGGAAGTAACAGCATATTTTACGGCATGACATAAAGCCAAAGGGTTGAGACATACTGGTTTTATCCCCCTTGTGTAACTTCATCGATGGAAGAGATGGAAGCTGTCTCGATTGGCAATAATATTGAATTTATGCACGCATGTTGATTCGTCCACGTAGCCGCTGGGGCTTGGGCAAGCAACTTTACGCACCATCTGCTGTGGGGCGAGGCATATATTGGCAGCGACGGTTAGGTGATTTCCTGGCGATGGGCAGGCTGAGGAGATTGACCTATATGATATTATCTATATGGCCCGAGAGGACGGATGCGTGTGTCAGTCTACAAGAGCGTATTAGAGTCCACTTGGGTGGTTATACGGGGTAGGCTTAAGGAGCAAACTGCGGGGGCTTCTTAGTATTTTCTATAAGATTGGTCACCTTGTTTCGTAGTCCCTCCACTTGCGATTCCAACTCTTGTATCCTATTATCCCTGTTCTAGGCGAGAGTTTCGTGCGCTTTCAGCTTTCTCACCGCATCCTGGTGCTTCTCGTCCACACTACTCGCCAGGGTTTCGACATTCTGGCCCGGGGTCGCTGACTGGAGGAGCTTTTCCCTCTCCTCAGGATCGTGTGTGCAGAGTGCAGCAATGACCTTGGCCAGGGAGGCGAGGTCGAAATAGTTGTTCTCGGGAGCACCAGCTTGTCAGCCATAGTCCTGGTCTGCAGCAGTGTGGTCTGCTTTACGATTTGCCTCTTGTTTCGCTGAGTACCTGTTGTTGTCCCTTTCTGGCGCGTAGGTGTGCGCTGTTACGTTTTTAGCCTTTTCAAACCTGGGCCCTGTGTCGCCAATGTCATTTTGGGAACTGATCCCAAGCGATTTGTACACCATTTACTAAGGAAACGCCACAGTCTCATCTAAGTAGACGCGCGGGGGTGGCTAGCAGAGACTTAGGAAAGAAAAATAGTGGCAAGATGCTGCTCAAAAGACTAGGATCCACGCTTCAGAAAAATAGCATGAAAAGATAAATTTCTACCTTCCAAGGCTTGAGATAAGATTAAAGTGTAAGAATAATGAAGAGTGGGGATGTGGACTGGTTGGGAGAGAGTGTTTTGTTGTCTGGCTTTCTTTTGCTGTTATTTTTCGTCTTCATTTGTCCTCTACCTAATTTTACGTCCCCCTATTTTGCCCAGGTCCTGGTACTATATGGAGCTGTTCCCCGCTTTCTTTATCTATCCTTTCACCTACCTTCTGACTTATATCTCTCTTTGCAAAGTTACCGGTAATACCCAGCTCACCCACATTCATACCAAGCCAGCCCTTAATGGCCTGCTGTCGTGCAACACGTGCCTGACATGTTGTTAGCAATCAGGTCTCTCGTCTGGGTAGGTAGCTTCTCAAAGCTACGAGTTATTTATTAGCTTACCGCATCAACGCCTGGCCTCAATCCTTCAGGAAAGATATATATCGGGTTTGATGCCTCGGTGTGTCGTTGTATAGGCCGCCTTCCCACCCCCAGCTCAGCGGCATTCGAGCCGCCCAGTCGTATACGCTTCAGGGAGCATGTTTCCCTCCAGAATTGCCTTAGTTGGTGAGTTCAGGTACCGGCACTGAATGACAGACCATGCGGCGCCAACGTCGCTGCGGATATTACTTGTGATGTTGAGGTTTTGCCAGTCGAGGCACTGCGTGGTCTGGTTAGGTGTGTAGGACCCCAGCGCAATGTCGAAGGGAATGCGGGCCACGGCGCCGTCGGAGGCGGCTGCGAGGGTCAGGTTGGCGACAAATTGCACCACGTTAGCCGGGTAGATGGTCTTGATACCAGAGTTATACTGTGTCATAAAGTTGAAGTGCTGTATGAGATCTTCGTAAAGGCTAGCGAGCGAGGTCGCGTTAGGTTGAGGGCCGCAAAAGTTAAAGCCCGGGACGCTCGAACAGTCGCACTTTTGAGAAAGGTTCTTAAAAGCACGTACGGCATGCTTGATCTTGTTCGCGGCTGCGTCTGAGATGTCGAACCAGACGTTGTTCAACTATGTGGCGAGGCGGAGTATTAGCAAGGACGGTGGCATTCTCTCCAGGCCGCAAGGATACTCACCCAATCGTGATATGCAAATTTCAACGTATTGTTCGGGTAGGGCCCGAGGCCAGTGAGGCCTGGTGAGCTTGTGATGCTGCCGTAGAAGACGTCCGGTGCGCGAAGACGGAACGTAGTACCCAAGAAACCGCCGTAAGAGTCTAGACTTGCTTGTCAGTCCTTATGCGCGCCACTGCCGAAGAATGCAACAACTCACTTCCAGTAACGATGATATTGCTCTCCTCTGCTCCCGGAACTGTGGTCTTGATATGCTTCATAACAATGACAGCGTCTCGATCACGTTGTCTAAGGTTAGCGCATCATACTGATCAGGCGTGGCCCCAGTCCGGAAAACTGGTGCCAAAGAACCTGTGCTCCAGGTAGATCCTCATAGCATCGAGCTCCTGGGCAATGTCGACGAACAGGTTGATATTGATAGACCCAGTACCCCCGCTGATGGGTTGTGCGCTTTCGTCATTCTGGAAGAATAATATGGGGCCACCGGGGGCGAAAATATGTCGTGTCAAGCTGATAGCTTTGGTTGAAGGTGATTGAGTCATTGGATCGGTGGTTCAGGAGTTGCGTAAGTTCTGCGTTAGGACCGGTGGGGGGAGCTGAAGTGCCATGGCGATACCCAGGTAACGAAGCGCTGCAGTAAAGGTTGAGATTAGCATCGTAAGTATAATATCCAATGGGAAATGAGGAGATGTGTTCTATGAGGGTCTCTTATTGAACAAACATCATGAAGCAGGAAGCGTTAATGCTTTTTATATTATGCCTATGCAAGTAGCTCAGATTAATGGTGATGCAAGAAGCGGACCTTGTTAATTCGAATTCTAACCGATTTGGTTCAAAATGCGAAGCTGAGGCTATACTCTGCCGAAGTGAATGGCATTGCATGGGGACGACTGAATGGGAGCCTTTAGTGAGCTCTTGGCCACCTTCCTCACGGGTTATGCGAGGTGTTCTTAGAAATAAGTTTCTAGCTGCTGACATTACCTCAGAATCCTACCAGCGATCGGCGCTGCGTCATTGTGTCGTAGAACCATCACGTGAAAGACCTAATCATACTAGACTCCAAGTCACACATTACAGTAGAATTTGCTTAGCTTGAAAGAACACTCCTATGACTCTCATTGGCAAAAGTTTGCACTCTGTTCACTTCCGGACCATTAACAATTGAGGTTTGGGGAAACTATGTGAATGTTTTCGTCGAGTCGTGCCTCTATGCTTCGTTCGTGTGAGGTGCCTCCTCGCTGAGAAAATATTTCTTCTTGCCGAATTTCTTCAGTTTTTCAACCAGCGCCTCCACAAATGTGCCCTTCTTATATCCATGTAGATTATACCGGATTTAAGTGCAACAAACCTGATCACTTCAGCTTGCAGTACTACAGCTTAGAGTAAACCAGTCCGGAGGACTCTAATATTGTCATTTCCCCTCACTTTAGAAGGTACACAGGAGGCACAGGTTTAACCATGGTGTGGTTGGGGTAAATACAATGCATAGCGCTAGCCGCTTAGCAATCAGGCAGCAGCAGCTTTACGCACTTGTAGCACGGTAATGCGCTGGCTCCTAGATTTCAGTGAAGCTGGTTCATTCAAATATTCTCACCCACAAACTCCAATCAGCCATCGCATCACAAAAAGCTCTTTTCATACACCAACTATCGTAAATTATGTCGCGCACTGCCGAAGAAATAATCGCTTCTCGACAGCGCTTTTCCGATACGATAACAGTTAATGTAGAAGAGGCGCTCGAGAAGTTAGATGCCAATCCCTCGAGCGAGTAAGGCACATTCTTTTGATTTCGCCCTTCCCATTCTCAAACTGATCACTATATTCTATGTTTTTCCTTAATATAGTCTTCATACTTTCAATATTCTCATGCATAGCAGTAAATGCTCTGTGTACTCTTGAAAGTTGAATCTCTTAATATGAAATAGTCACTGACTCACCGCTCTCCTAGGTTCGACGTGAACATCGAAAGCATGATCACTAGCTGTAATCACCGCTTCAAGGCATTTGCTCACCCTCCTGGCTACTGGGCAATCGATCTGCACGATCTTTGGAGGCTGTTCATATGGTGCGCTAAAGGTACGCCAGCAGACGATACTCGACAAGATATGCGCGCCTTGCAGATAATACACATAAGAGAGCTTGGGGCAGTGACCAGCACCGAGGCAGAGCCACGAGAAGCTCTCACTGAAGAAGGGGAGAAGATTTGGGTGGATCTTCCATACCTAACTGCGGATTTCTATACCGTGTGGGAGAGTGCCCTTGATATGAAACCGTCTCACATGAACAACCTTGCCGCCTTCACTGCCAGACTTACTGGAGCTGGGGTTCGAAGCGATGAGTTGGCTTTTTGCATGCTTCAACTATGCAAGCAAATCCTCGAGACCGAGCAGCCTGCTATAGGAGCTCGATTAGAAGAACTGTTACCTGCGGTCTTTCAGTGGTTCAAGCACTGCGGAGAAAAGCTGAACCGACTTTGTATCAGCGACCATACGATTGCTGGGGAGGCAAAATTCTCTCCCGGGCCTCTAGCACAAGCAGCTGGAGTCCACAAGACTGGATTTAGTGTGGACAGGTGGCTGTTCTGGCGCAAGACAATGAAAGACTTTGCACTATCGAAAGATGAAAAAGTCGCTATGGAGGGAAAGCGTATCTTGAATCAAATGATGATGATAAGCCAGTTCACTCAGGACAACTTTCCAAAACAAGTTTAATAAAGAGAGGAAGCTCTTGGACGCGATGGATCATATTTTCGAAGTTACTCTGGTTGTGTAGATGAATTTAAGTTCAAGTGTTGCTTCGATGCCGGTTGTGGTAAGCTCATGATATGTCTGGAAATTCAAGGTTGTTTTGAGTTTTGAGGTAGTTTCACCTTGTTTCTTGAGATGTTATAATCTGGGCAGTTAAGGAGAAGTCTAACCCATTGCCTTAAATATCGATTGGGATCCTCTTTTTCTACGAAGCTGTTCCGGCGCTCTTTCTTCATTTTTTTTACTTCCCTGAAGTAGGAGTTCCTTGCTTGAATATATTCTGCAATACCGAATGACTGGGTTTGCATATCTTTCTCTTTTTCACACAATCTTCACTCTCACCTCCTTTGATGCTAGTTTCTACTATAGCGGCGAAAGGTAGATTCTCTAGGAAGCTGGGCCCAAGGTAGAATAGAGAATAAGATTCGACACACCTTGCCCCAGACTAAGACCTCGTAAAACTGCTCCTACAAACCCGAAGCGCCAGTCTCCTCTCCCTCATCTTACTTCAACAGTGTGATCCAGGAAGCGCTGCTTTCACAGCTCCTGCTAGCCTTTTCCTAAGTCTGAGGTGTGAGTGCGATTGGAAGGTGAAGTCAATTAGGACGGGCTCTCTTGCGGGTTTATCCCCAGGTGTGTGTCAGCAGCATTCCTCTTGAGCTTCGATATGATTGTTTCCATTATAATTCTACATTTGATGTGCTGTGCGTCTACTATCCAGCCCTTTCCCTCTGACTGTATGCCCTCTTTGCCTTTCTAGGCCAGCCTCGAGACACAAACACCTTGCCCCGAGAATTACAGTCCTAATTCTCCTTCCTCTCGTCGCACTCCTGTATTAACAGCAGTTTTGACTTTGAGCAACTAATTCTAATAAGACAAAGAGCCCATCTTATACAGGCAAAAATTTAGCTAGTGTTCTATTGAGAATTTGTGTTACTGGTCGCAGAGCGTGTAGAAGCCTGCAATAGATTTCTATCTAAGGGAGACACTTGAGTGAGCAGAAGGGTGTTAGAACCGGTTTTTTGGTAGTTCTCTGTTCTGGTGAGGCCAAGTCTCCGGAGCTGAATCACTATCGTCGACACATGGGTGCCTACAACCACAGCGAAGTTATAACACCAGCCCCAGCGAATACAAGCGGCTACGTTACCCAGTGTACTCAGAAGGCATTTTGGTAGGGTAAAAAGATACCAACAGTATTCTACATCTTTGATGACGTCGTAATCATAGTACTGTAACGGTTCTTTGGAAAGTTGGACTCGCTGGGTTGTTAACTTGCAGTACGGGAATGATGATTTACTTGAATACCGAGTAAGTCGCCGAGTCAACAGCGATGAGAATAGTTTTACAGCGGTGGGCTAAAGTACTAAACTTTAAATTGAGCACGAAGCTACTAGCTAATGGGTGAAGACCCAGTATTATATTAAATCTTGGTTGTCATGAAGACTTTGGGGCTAGGTGGATTCCCCCAGCTCGGCCCACCCCACAAGATCATTATTCTCGTGTAACCAATCACCTCCAAGCTTGTTTCGTAATCGATCCCGCATATAGCCCTCAACCAATACAAGAATGAGATCCTCCCCGGGTTCTAGCATGGAATCCTCCACTGAGCCTAAGGTCTTAGGTTAAGTGATCACCACTCCTAAAAAGTATATTTTGTATTCCCTCTAGCTACAAGTGCAAGTACCGGCACTGGTAGAGTAGACACAGAGATCGGAGGTTGCGTGACACTATGTTTAATATTATTAGCAATTAATATGTTCAATCTTAGAAGTAGTACGTGGTACTTACAGGAGTACCAGGGTCGCAGGCGCATTGGTAAGTGCCCCCGTTCATGTTAAAGACACATGCCCCAGCATTAACACCAGTAACATGAATAACACAAAACTACGGAGCAAAGGTAATCAGTATTGGACTTTATTAGATAATATGTGAACTAACTCCACTGTAGACGGCATCATCATTTCTTTTCCCAATAAGATTAGAAGATGTGTTTTCCGAAACTGCTCCAGGCATGGCAAGCGCCGAAGTAAAGGTGAGAGCTGAGAATAGACAAAGAGCAAATGATTTAGAAGGATACATGACAGATTTGTTACGGTGTTCTTCAAAGAGATACCAGCTGAGGCCTTCTAGCACTATTGAAGTAGATGGAATGAAGTGCAAATGATTACTTGTAGCAGAGTTGGGATGTTATACTCTTTGTACATTCAGTACTGTCATTAGAAAAATATTTATGGCCGCGATTTTCGGCAAATAATTGCGGCGCTGCCGACTTGACAGCCGAAGGTACTCCTTTGGCAGACTCTCAACAAGGAATATTTCTTTTCCTGTGCCGCCAACATACCATAATAAGAAGTTAAGAAGTACAATTGAAAGCCTGCCTGAGATGCTGAGAAGCCCGGAGAGGCTAATGAGGAGGCCCAATTCGAGGGTGTGTGCTGTCCACGCATGTGAACCGCCTCCCGTGCACAGCGGTGGCACAGCCTACTACATACTTCGTAGGTGCCAGTATGTCAATAACTCCGGTAAAGGTGGAAGCTTGGGTGATCCTCTGTTCTAGTTCCCCGCCTCTCGCCCCCAGCCCCAGCCCCGGCCCCCGCATCTCCGCACATACCCCTCCCGAAGCAAAAGGCTCATCTGCGCCTCTTAGCTGCGCTATTCGCTTTGCCGTAAGTCTGCGTGTAATTCTTATGCAGTGCGCACCGTATGCACGTCAAACCAGATGAAGCATCAGGTTTACATGTTCTCTCTTTTGTAGGTACTCCTTACAGCTCGCGTTGCCATGACTCCTCCGTTGTTCTCTTTGCGCTAAGTCTGCGTATCAGTAAAGAGGGGGGCAGCATCGAATTACCCTCTAGAATTACCCTCTAGTTTCTAGAGCTATACGTAGGCAACGGGTGTTATTATAATCAATGACCACACACACCTTGTTGTAATGAAATCTCATTGGAGCTAGCAGGGCACCATACGATTCACAAGCTATCGGGAATTCAACATGACTACCTTCCCAATTCGTACTGCTTCCGTTGCTGTGATTGCCAGCTGCACCGTTCCCTTTGCTGAAAGTGTGTATATTATCCCAGTAAAGAAGGTGCCACTATCGAATTGTCCCCTGACATTGCAGCTATATGTTAGAGACGGTTGTTACTATAGGAAGACCACGTACAGGCCTAACTTTTACGAGGAAGAGTCTGCGGTAACAGCGAGGCACTGTACGATCTGCAAGCCAATAGGAAATCTAATGAGCCCACCCTATTGCTTCCTACTGCTTACGTTGTCATGATTTCCGACTGCGCCGTTCTCTTTGCTGCAATTGTATGTACTGTGTTTGTACTCCTCGCGTTTTCGCGATTTCGGACTGTATTATTCGTGTTGCAGTAATATAAACATATATCTCATAAGTCCCCCGTGAAGTTTTCTGACAAAACATCCTACATTACACACCATCTTCAGTCTCTAGTTTCAGAAATCTTACTTTCAAACTTATATCTCGAGAACTATTTTCTCGAATCCTCTGCCACTATGAAGCTCCTTCTTGCCATCGTTGCTTTTCTATCTATGACGGGATTCTCCCTTGCCCAGACAGACTGTTACAATCAGTATGAATAATATCACCCAGTTTTCCTTCTTCTAGGACTTGAGACTTACTGTGTCTTTAGGGCGGATCCCGACAATGGCATTGGGAATTATTGCTATTGCGAAAGTGACGGTATGCAAACCACTACCTACTTTTGCCACTTAGAGCTCATAGGGATTACGTTATAGAGAAATGCTATTACCGCAATCCAGACACGGGCTGTGACCCTCCAGGAAACCCTATCGGCTTTTGCCCGTAATAAATGTAAGTGTTAATCTTATAAAAACATGAAATCGAAGCTTACACATAATTTTCCATTGAGCTAGGCCACGACTCTCGCAACAGGCCTTGGTCCTGAGACTCGGCAGTGGATCGCTGCACAGAGAAGCTATTGGTCGAACTTACTTGATGAGCCTTGGGGATCTTATAGTAAGGTCTGAAGGCGTATGGACCTGATGGATCGGTTTTTATTCCTTACAATCTAGGAATATGAAGAACTATTTGCGCAACCCGATTTCTTTAAGTAGCCGAAAGTTTTGTGCTCAACTCAAGATAGCATTATTATATGTTTCTTATTAATAACTCGTCTACCTAATTTGTGACTGCATTGTTTGCGCCTAACTCGTAATACTACAGTAGGTGTCAGGGCAAGTAAAGACTATGAAATTACCGCGTATATCGTCGAATCTTCGCCAGCATACTATCAAAAAGAAACGCTGATCTAGTGATGGAATAAGAAGAGTAGTTTATCGTATAGATTAGCAGGCCACTTTCCTTTCAATCAGTAGATCAGGTTCTGCCGGCGCCTATTATTTTATCGTCTTACTTCTACTGCTTTCGTTGTCTTATTCATTGGACGTGCTATGCATTTCTACGATTTATATTATCTATATTTATGAAATTTCTTGCTTACTGCGTTTCCCGCCACCCCTCCTTAAAGTAATTACCTCTTTATTGAAGGATAATGATCAGACCAAGCAGCAAACACATGTTGATTACCGCAGTAGGCAGATATTGGTAACATGCAGCCGAGCTACTGGTAGCGTACGGCGAAGCTGTTCATGTTGTTTCTACATGCGGGTGCTAGGCCTGCATGTTGGTGTTTGGTTCGGTATGGTTAGTTAGGTCGGATATGCTGGTGACATTCAACAAAACTACTAGTGGCGTACGGTGAAAATTTTGGTGTTGGGTCAGCATGTTGGTCCGGTATGTTGGCGGCGCAGCTTGCACTCATGATGTAGTCGTATTGGGGGTTAAGTGGCAACAGAAGCGTCAGAAGACCATGTTCAATAAAACCCGCGTGGTGTCGTATTGCAGCAACTAGTTTCACGGTCCATTCTACCAAAGTCGCCCGTGCTCCACCAGGAGGAAACCCTCCGCTCTACCCCCAAGCTATCGCCGGCCAGTGAGTTCTGGGCACGAAAGTCTTTGCGCTTTGCACCAGAATTCCATGTCCCTGGATGACCACTACGCCTCTCTCGCAAAGATGGCTGAATGTCTAGCTCAACAAAGCGTAGGTTATTATTCATTCTCTACTATACTTCCTTATGGGATTCGTTGGCTATAATTCAAGCGGCATAAACTACCTAATTATTAACGGTAGAGCCGACTGTGACAGCACGGGGCTAGAAAGCGTTACAGCAGCTTCTAGTGAACCGCAAATAAACCACGAGAGTCTTAGTCAATTAGCAACCCTGCGAGGGGTGAACATGGATTTTCCGGGCAAAGCTCCGTAAGGGAATCATAGCTGGACGTATAGGAGGCCATCATGCGCTCCATATCATAGTCCTCACGATCTGCTCAGGCTCTTGTTCAGGCTCTTGTCAGGCATGCTCATCCTCGGTTCAGGTTGGCTTACCCTTAGCTCAGATCAAGCAACAGCTGCTCACATCCAGATACTGAAATGGAACTAGCAAAGATGAGATTAGGAACTGTCTTTCGTGGCGAACGAGCCGCATTACGAAACTGGTAGAAATAATAGTATTCTGGTGCTTAATACGACGACTCTTCTTATCAATAGTTCTTGAGAATCAATGCGAATTTAGCGAACGTTGTTAACTTACCAGACTTAGCTTTCTCTTTTGATAACAAATCGCGTTCATGATGTCCAGAGCACCTTTTGTAGATTGAGCTTTTCTTTTCTGTTGAACCTCGCAATTCTCGTGCTGAATTTCTCATCGAAACTCATATTTTTTTATTTCACATTGCACTTTTCAAAATGCAAACTTCATCCTTTAATTTGAGTGAGACCCCCCAATATATGTGGGTCTTCATTATGAGAATTGTGATATGCAACAAATCTTGAGAGTTCTAAGTTACTTGAGGATATCATTCAACCACTAAATACAATTCTAAGCTCGGGGTGAATCTTCCAGTCAGTGACAGATACAGCTAGTCAATTGACCCAAGCTGGCCTCGGACGTCGATGCTTTACCTGACGTCTGGCTTTTTTTTCTAGTTCTTTTTGATATCGTTGTATTAGTATGAAAAGAAACGCTGGGCGATAATGAAATTTTTCTCAAGCTCAGTATAAGCTTATGGTTGTCAGGAGAGACTAGAAGCGTTCAAGAGACCTCTGTATTCTATATTACACAGATCTACATCGCCAAATAAGGCCCTCCCAACTCGCTATGCAGACACGGTCTAGCTATAAGTTAAGGCTGTAAAGTAAACTTAGTTCCCAACTTCCCTTCCACGCGATGAAGTGGAGGAATATATCCTACTCATACCAGTCTGTTTCGTTGCGCTCTCTCGTGGCACGTCACGACCACACCTCGATATATTTTAACTTTTCCCCCCTTTCTACTTATTTGTTGTCTTTAATTCTTGAAACTGCTCTGCTAACAATTCAACAAAGACTTCTTCAAGTGGACATGTAATAAATTGCCGTCTGAGGTGCCAATACCAAGGTTCTCACGACTAAACTCTTGGCCTAGTCGGATGCGCATCCGCCATGAAAAGTGGAACAAACAGAACAAAAATGCGGAACCCACAGCCGTTGCGGGAATAACCTCCACTTTTGCAGGACTTGCTGCTGCCAAGCAACATGACCGGTGCTTTCATTGGATGAAGGCGCACAGCTTATAGAATGATACCATTTTAAATCGTCCCGAAAGCTCTTGGCAGGATTTGTGCAAGCATTTTTGCGTCGGAAAGGAAGCTTGGCCGGAGGAGCAAGTCGTTTCCGGAGGACAGCTTAAGTATACTTCCGGTTCTGCTGTGTCCGTTCTTGTTTCTTCTAAGTTTATACGCCACTAATCATTCTCTCTTCTTCCAGCATTTTGCTTATACGATTTCTATTTATCGTATCAATGTGACCCTATCTTCGTCGAATTATCTGTTCTTATTCTTTGACGTGGCTTTCAAACCCGACGGCTGTCTTCCTCCCACCTCGGACATCCAAACATGACCGAATCATCAATTCCTTCCAGCGGCGAAGTGCAAGATGATTGGGCACCAATAAAACTCAACACCTGGCGACTCGTTCGAGACAAAGCATGGATTACACCCGAAGTCTTCGAGCACTACCTCCCAGGCTCCGGTACAGACGCAGATCCATATCTTGTAGAATGGCTGCCGGGCGACATCCGGAATCCCATGAACTTCTCACAGCGTCGGAAATGGACTTTAGCATGGATTGGAGCCTTTACGGTTTTCGGCGTGTCGTTCTCATCATCTGGAGACACAGGAGCGATACCGGGTCAAATGGCAGAGTGGGGACTGTCTAACACCCTGGCGCTGCTTCCAATTTCCTTCTTTGTGCTGGGATTTGCCATCGGGCCAGTCTTCTGGGCTCCTTTGAGTGAGATCTATGGCAGGCAGGCTATTTTCCTCATCACTTATGGCACCTACACGATATTTGATGCAGGTTGCATCGGAGCGCAGTCGATCACTCAGCTAGTGGTGTTGAGGTTCATTGCGGGATTGTGTGGAAGTGCTCAACTTACAAATGCTGGGGGAATCATTGCAGACATGTTTTCTGCTGCCGAGCGGGGCAAAGCACAAAGTGTTTTCGCTGCTGCACCTTTCATGGGACCTGTTCGTATGTATTCCTTCAATTATTCCTCCCACATCGCATTGCTGAGTGCAGCATTATAAATTGGAGACTTTTCCCAAGCGGAGTTCTGAAAGTCTCTGTTCGAGCCTAGTGACATACTGTCTCGAAATACAACTCTCTGCTCTCCGGCCTATGACACTTAAAGCTTACTTCCAACGCAGTGGGCCCAGTTATTGGCGGATATCTTGGGCTACCTTTATCATGGAGGTGGATTCACGTACTCATAACTTGCTTGGCAACATGCCTTCTGCTCGCAGGTGTCTTTATCCCAGAAACGTACGCCCCTGTCCTGCTTCAGCACCGTGCAAAAGCGCTATCGAAGAGAACCGGAAAAGTTTACGTGACTCGACTTGATCATCTTCAAGGACCCAGATCATTGCCTGTTGTCTTGAAAATTGCTCTGGCACGACCATGGGTTCTGCTCTTCAAAGAACCCGTGGTTCTCATCATGTCGACATACATGGCAATCTTCTACGGGACGATGTACATGTTCTTCGGAGCCTTTCCAATCGTGTTCGAGGAGCTACGTGGATGGAGTCAAGGAGTCAGCGGACTAACTTTCTTTGGACAGACGGTTGGCATGGCCTTTGCCTTGCTACACCTGAGGTGGGAGAACACGCGTTACGTTCGAATCGCAGACTCGTCACCGCACGGCCGAGCACCAGCAGAAGCTCGCCTTCTCCCCTGCATGATCGCCGCAGTTGCGACGCCCATAGGCCTCTTTATGTTCGCCTGGACTAATGGGAAAACAATGCCTTGGATTCTCCCCGTCATTGGGAGCGGCATATTCGGGTTTGGCAACGTCCTCCTGAGTTTGGGCTGCGTCAACTACCTCATCGATGCCTACGTCATCTACGCTGCGTCCGTCATGGCTGCCAACGCAATCATACGATCGATTCTAGGAGCTACGTTTCCCCTGTTCACGGCTACCATGTACAAACATCTTGGCATCCACTGGGCGTCAAGTATCCCGGCATTACTGACACTGATGTGCATGCCGTTCCCCTTCGTATTTGCTCGATACGGAGCTGCGATTCGGAGACGGTGCAAGTATGCCGCCGAAGCTCAGAAGGCACTAGATGAGATGCTGAAAACAAGTGGTGGAGGGGGTGAGAATGTTACGGATTTGGAATTGATAGAGGAAGAAGCAAAGCTGGATTTGGAAAAGCGTACCACTGTAAAGACTGTGCAAACTATAGCCGTGTAGGGAGGCAAAAAGCAGGATTATCATTTTCGTGTGTAATTGAACAAAATAATACTGAAGAACTAGAAAAATGTTGGCTCCACTTGTCAGTGTTTACTCGGGCGGGACTCAAAAGCCGATGCTGTCGGCTAGCTTGCCGACGTCTACCGCTTGGGCACATAGTGGGAAATTCGAAGTGAGTACAATATAATTAAAAGTTTCGTATTGAATTGCAAGGTATAACAAAAATACAGCTATATGAGCTATACTCCAAACATACACTCTCGAATCCTAACATATTAAAGGCACACTATGCTGATAGTACCAATTCTTCTACAGACTTGCGAAAGCGAAATGAGGTATTTGTGAATATGAGACGGAAAAAGAATAGCTAATTAATACGAAAGTGCTACATTTACGATGGAGGATGAAGATGAATGGAGAAGGATCAGCCCGCTGAGGGATGGTAAGGGCAATGAAAGGAGCGGAGAAGGGAGAACAAAGATCGGAGGTTTAAGCGAATAAGAGAAGATGAGCGAGCCACAAAGATTAGAGGACGGAAGACAGAGAGAGAAGAGATAGCTGAGCTAAGCAAACAGTGGCATGGCTGAAACCAGAGCTGGCGAGGACAGAAAGACTATCAGAATAGACAACAAGAATATGAAGGCAAAACATTTCATAGAAAGGTGGAGGTAGTTTGGGTTGAACTTCCTGGCGAAGAATTCGCCCACGTCCAGGAAATTCAGCCTGTAAGCGTTTGTTCAGTACTGGATATTGATTTCTCTATTCTATCTTACATGCAATCGTACACCGACAAATAACTCCAAGCTCGCTATGCAAACCAGCCACATTTCAAGGCTGCAAAGTAAAGTAAACTCCTTTTCAACGCCAGATTGGAGTGATGTATCCTATTCAAACAGATGCAGATCGTTTTCTCTCTGCCCTTTCGTTCATACCACGGAAAGCTCTCTTGCCGACTTCGTAGCAGCTGATCATAATCGCGCACGCTGGTGCGACTTTCAGCGTGCGTGGTATCCAGCCAGTCCATAGTCCAGCCACACCTTCTGTTCTGAAAATATGCCAGAGGAACTGAAGCATGGGGCGTTCTTCAGGAGCTAGAACTCTCTCTGCTCCTGACTTTGAGGCTGCTTCAACGAAGACCTGTCGCCTAGTCTTCCCCACGTCGAAGGGCGTGGTAAGAATCGAAGCAACGGCGCCGGATGTAGCACCCGCAATGAAACTATCCATGAATGTATCCCTGTGGTTCTCTCGGCTCTGCGATCTCCTCCTTGCTCGGGCCCGTGATCCTTCGACTGAGAGATCGCGTCCTCGTCCTCGTTCGCGCGCCTCCGTCAATAAACTCCGGATGCTTTCATATCCCCACCAGTAGATCCCTGAAAAGGGGACGTCTCGCCATAATGTCAAGGTCAACCCTCTCCAGAGGGATGTATATCCATGGAGAGAGACCATTTCTCCAACCCCTTTCACAGTCTCTGCAAAGTGGCCACCGCCTGTGGACCGACTGGCTTGCATGCGAGTGCGAAACATCTCGATCGGACTCACAACTCCAGCAGCCAATGTCCTCGCGACCGTCCCTGCCACCAGCGGTGCATAATTATCTGAAAACATCCGGTTGATCGGACTCATCTTGTTGAACCGCAGCCAATCGTACCCGGTAAAGTAGATAATGTTTCCAGGCACGGTCATAGCCAGCGTAGGAGACAATCCTCGCCATAACGTCGTGACCCCTTCATTCCGCGCGATCTTCCGTAGTCCATCGAAGGTTGAGTTAAATGTCCTTCTCTGCGTCTCCTCGACCGCGCATTCGGCTCCGACGATACTGATCTCCCCGACTTTCGGCCCTGCCATACAGTATTCCGCATTATTATTCGCGAAGAAGACTTCTCGGCAGCAGGCCGTAACACCGAGATTTGGTGGGAGGTTATTGAATGGTTGTGGAGAAGTGGAGGCGAGCTTTTGGATTGTTGTGAGAGGTGATTGGGTTGGTTGAGACTGCAGACGGACTCGAACAACATCGAGAGGAGTTACTATAGCACCGGTATTAGCTCTCATACGGTTTTCAGAATGGCACTTTACATACCCAGCAGTGAAGTCAACAGACTCCCAGACATTGCAGACATCATTTTCTGCCCGGCAGTAATATCCACCTCGACATCGTCGTTGTCACCCGTCATGGCGATTGTGGACGAAACTCCGGGGATCGGGTTGTTTCCATGTATTCTGTCATGACCATTTCCTCCGAAGCTCCTGTGCTGCTCCAAAATGGTGGCAAGCTCTTTATCCGAGTCTGCGCGACGCTCCCAATTGGCTGACATCGACGGGAACTCTACCAGAGCTTCAGCAGATCGTGGATTGTCGTAGAGAAGGTCGTAAAGCTCGAAAGTTCGTGTTTAACGCATCCTTGGGAAGTTGTGTAGTGTTGAAAGAGTCAATGATGTCGCCGATTATTTTGTCGATCCAGACTTTGAGCCGAGCACCGATGGCGGCCGGCAGAAGCCGCTCGAAGTAGCCTAGCCTGGCGCCAGGGACAAAGAAAATTAGCGTCTCGGCTTTGGTACGCGGGCGATGACGGCGTTAGATAAGCCATTATCAACAGCTTCGGACTTAAACAATCACGAACAATTGCATCTCTCTCATTTTCACCCTTCTTCCACACCTAATGAACCACTCCTAGACTGTACGATACCACGATCAAAATGGAAGAATCGAACCCGGAATTGGAAACGTTCCGCCAGCAATGGCGCGCAGAAGTCTGCGCACGAGCTCAAGCCGATGGCAATAAAGCTACCAAAACTTCAAAGACATCACGCAGACCGCCGCCTATCACGAGTCTTTCCTCGAGCATACCCTCGAAGCCAACCAGAGAAGATGAAGACCATGTAGATCCCCAAGTATTCCCCAGTCTGGATGGACCAAGGAGTCCTGAAGAACATGCCGGAATCTCCTCCAAGGCGAATAAGGAACCACAATCAGCTCTAGATCACTACGAAAAAGCGGTAGAGAGAGAAAGTCAAGGCAGTTTGGGAGACAGTCTTGATCTCTACCGTAAAGCATTTCGTGTAAGCTGTACAACACCAATAGCTAGACTTCACTGACTGGACTCAGATGGATCACCGAGTCGACCAAAAATACAAGAACAAACACTTCCCACCCTCCTATTTTCGCTCGAAACCCACGAACCCGAATCCTTCAAACGCAGCAGTCACCGTACCAAATCCTGCCCACCACTCCCTAGACGGGCCCCCACAGACTATAAAACAGCTCATTGCAGGGTTTGCAGGGCTCAGTATCGAGCCTGCCCCACCTGCTGTTGAAGGAGACCCAACTCTTCCGTCCCCTCTCGCGGAATTGCCAGAAGAAATACTTGTCCACATATTCCAAGACGTGGCTATCATCGATGTTGCATCTTTCGTTCGACTTGCACAAGTATGCAAGAAAATGGCATACTTAGTAGCTAGCGAGGAGCAGATATGGAAGTGGGTATGCCTCGGATCCGAAGTTGGATTTGGAGCCATGCATTATGAATGGCAACGAGAAGTGCTCGGCGGGCCACTGAAAAAAGACGTTGCCGATCTAGATGACGATTGCGAGGAAGTCGAGCCTCCTTTAAATAAGGAAGCCATCACGGAAGCACTGTTCCACGCCGGCTACTCGGCTTCATGGCACCTTATGTTCCGCCTCCGACCCAGAATCCGTTTCAACGGTTGCTATATCAGCACAGTCAACTACATGAGGCCCGGTCAAGCCTCCATAAATCAAGTAACTTGGAACAGTCCAGTGCATATTGTGACCTACTACCGCTACCTCCGCTTCTTCCGCGACGGAACAGTCATCAGCCTCCTCACCACGACCGAGCCCGCAGACGTAGTTCACCACCTCACCAAGGAACTCCAAGAAACACACCGCGGCGGTGCATTTGCTCACCTCCCATCCGTCGTCATGCAAAATTCTCTGAGAGGAAGATGGCGCCTCTCAACGGCTGGCGATAATCCTGATTCGGATCTGAAAGACGCGGAAGGCGACGTGTTTGTTGAGACGGAGGGCGCGCGTTCACATTATATGTATCATATGAAGCTTTCGCTAAGGAGTGCGGGCAAGGGAGCTAGGAACAATAAGCTGGCTTGGCAGGGCTTTTGGAATTATAATCTGTTGACGGATGATTCGGGAGTGTTTTCGCTGAGGAATGACAAGGCGTTCTTTTGGAGTCGAGTGAAGAGTTATGGGGATGGGGCGTAGTCGTTTCTCAGAGATGTCAATTAGAGTGAAACCGAGCCCTGCACGGGGTACTTCAGCGTCGAAGGATAGGATCCTCGTGATTCTTCATCAGAGTAGAGGCTTCATTCCTGGAGGCTTATAAGGTGAATGTTCGCGTGCCTATTTGATCTTTTTTTGATCCTGCGAGAATTTCTATTTGCCCTAGGTTGGTAAATAACTTGTAGTGTTGGCAATTTTCATTTCATCTTTTGGCAGTCCTCATATTTTGCGACTTGTGCTTGGCAAAGTATTTCTTTTTCGGGGAAGCGTCTGAGGCGCTCCACCAATAGAAGCGCCACTTTAGAAACTACCGAGTGACCCTTCGTCCCGAGAGACACCTTCCTTTTCAGCTGAGATTTTTTTCAGACATTACTTCTCTCATTGGTTGAGATTCAATATTTCCACAATTGGCTTGTTTTATCTTGTCCCCAATATTGTAAGTGGAAATATACTGATAATGGTACTTGAGTACAAGGCCATATATTATGGCAAACCTATCTCTAGAATTTTGGTTCTTTGAGCGTTCGGTCCTCACTCTTTCGGACTATGAAGCTGCTTCAATTATTTCTAGGTCTTGCTGCTGTCGCCGTCGCCGTCGCTCTTCCTCAACCCGCGTCGAGGTCAGCTTTAGAAATCCCTAAAAACAAAACATTTACTGACCTGAGCACAGTTTATTTGGATCACGAAGCGTCGCATTTGCATGGGGATCACAGAAGGTTCGAGGGGTCAGCCTGGGAGGATGGCTTGTTCTAGAAGGGTAAGTAGTGCTCCCGCACCACAAGATAAACTGTTAATATTTGGTAGGTGGATCACACCTTCCATATACAATGCTGCCGGTCCTGCTGTGATTGATGAATGGACCTTCACTCAAACACTCGGCAAGGCCGAAGCTCTGAAGCGATTAGAGGCGCATTGGAGTACATGGGTCACACTTCAGGACTTCCAGAAAATCCAGAAAGCAGGCTTCAATGTTGTCAGGATCCCAATCGGATACTGGGCATACGCCGACTTTGGCGGTCAATACGTGCAAGGAGCAGCGCCTTACATGGATAAAGCAATCGCCTGGGCTCGTGATACCGGACTCAAAATCATCATTGATCTGCACGGCGCACCCAAGTCCCAAAACGGATGGGAACATTCTGGCCACACGCTCCCAACGCCCGGGTGGGGAGATACCCAGTCAGTAGTATGGACACTCCAAGTCCTAACCTCTATCTCCAAATACGCGAAACCAGCATACCAAGATGTAGTCATTGCCATCGAACTCCTCAACGAGCCACTCCTCTCCAGCCTCGACCCAGCCACCGTCCGCTCCTTCTACACTTCCGGCTACAAAATCATCCGCGGTGCCTCTGACACGCCCGTCATGCTTCATGACGGTTTCTGGGACCCCGCGTACTGGAACGGCTTCCTCTCCTGGCCTGCAGCATACAACGTCGTCCTCGATCACCATGAATACCAAGTCTTCGATTCATATCTAAACAGCATGTCCCCCGCTGCGCACCTCGCACAAGTCTGCACCTCCACAAAAGGCTTTGCAGACACCGACAAGTGGCAAGTCGTCGGCGAATGGTCCGCCGCGCTCACCGACTGCGCACCCTGGGTCAACGGCCGCTACTCCGGGCACCGCTTCGATGGGTCTTTCCCCGGATCTTGGTTTGTAGGCAGTTGCGTGGGCAGAGGAGATGTGGCGACATGGGGCACGCAGATGAAAAATCAATACAGGATGTATATTGAGGCGCAGATGGATAGCTATGAGGCGAAGACGCAGGGCTGGATCTTTTGGAACTTCAAGACGGAGGGAGGTGCTGCGGAGTGGGATTTGTTTGCCCTGCTTGCCGCGGGCGTTTTCCCGCAGCCGTTAACCGCCAGGGCGTTCCCTAAGAATCACTGTCCTTGAAATTAATGTCCTTTGTCTAGTCCATTGCCTCTGAATTTAGGGAAAATGTATGGGGATACAAGTCAAATCTCCGTCTTCTCCAATTGTGCTTGCTGATTCGACGAAAGATGTTCATAAGAATAAGCAACCTTCGAAGCTAGTACACACACCTTCGAAATCTGCATATCACTGGACCATTGGTGTTGTTCAAATCGAGAGAATCAAAGAGTGGAAGATTGATGACTTCGTGGTCTATTCTAACAAATGGCAATCCATTCAAAAACAACCCAAACCCGAAAGAAAGCCAGCATCCATAGTACCCAAGCTAAATCCAATACAAAAAACCGAACCCACAATGAATTATACGAAGTATGTCCCATATTTCTCCTGAATTGACGGCTTGACTGATGATAACATAGGAGAATACAAGTGAGACTAATTTCCTCTCGTCTCCCTCCTCGGCCTAGTAGCCTCCCGCGACTCGTCCGCAATATAGTCAGCCCCATCCCATATCATTCATTGCCGCTAAAAGTGTCGTCGAAAGTGTTGCTCTGTTTGTGTTTGCTTGTCGAGTAAGATTTCGTGTTGGATGTTTATCGTCGAGTTCAATTTGTGTTATTTGTTGCAAAGGTTGTTAGTGTTACTTTGCAAAAGTCCTCGCATGACGGTCTCAAGCCCGGCTCGCTCCCAGCCTAGAACGCACCCGTGCCACGGCTAACGTACGATTCTCAGTTGCATCGAAATGGCTTAGTGCTGTGTTGTCGGTTATACTTGGTACAAAGATGTCTGTGACTGGAATTTGTTGCCGATATCATTGTCGATGAGGTGCGCCGCACAGTAATGGTTGGCATTCAGCTTGGAGCAGGAGTTGGATGCCTCATTAATAACATCGATTGTCAAGGCTAGTCAATCCCAAACCAAGTTGGCACTTTTTCGACTTTCGGATGTTCTTGAAACAATTGTCGACGTTCTGTATCATACCTTTCAGGATACCAAAAGTACAACTTGAACCAATACTTTGCTAAGAGGAGTTGGTTGAGGATATGTTCCAGCTCTTGCTGAGAAGGCATTGTGTTGTCCGCCGCGAAGATGCGGAAATAATGGAGGAGCCATCGACACCACCACACGCGGTCGCGGTTGTTCCGCTTCTGATTTCATCGATAATTCTATGACGGGTGCGGACGGGGTCTTTTGGGTCTGGGTGGTTCAATTCAAGGTCTTTGGTGCAATCACTGCCCGAGCAGCCACATTCGATAGAGGTGGTGTCGAAGATTACTTTGACTTCTTCGTCCGAGATCGAGAGGAATATGGCGTCGTTTCTGACGATGGCCTCGGTATTGGAGCCTGACTCGTTGGAATCTTCTTTAGAAAACCCACTATCCGAGCTTGAGTCACCATACGGGTTGCTGTCGGAGCTCCAGTCACTCATGTTGCTCTCGAAATCACTCAAGTTGTCCGCATATTCATTTCGGAAGGATTTCGAGCGGTAGTAATTGTCCGAATCAGAGGCTGTACGCATACTTTCATTGCCGGATTTTGAGGCAGTACTTTTGGACTCATTTTCCACAATGTGATTAGGACCTTGGACTGATGTTATGGGGGAGTTGTTGATCTTTGGGAGTGGCGTCCAGAAAGATGGCATTGGCAATGTACTTGGGTGCGGTGCAACCCAGCTAGGCCCGGCATAGTATGGCTCTTTGAACTCTCCAAATTTGGCAAGCTTTGGCTGTCCATCTGAACCTGTCCACCAGAATGAGGAAAGTTTCGCTGGGCTGGTTTTCTTGGCCCAATTGCATCGGCCTCCGCGGCGGCGGCAGCGGCGACGTTGTTGTGGCTTCGGCTGTTGGCTGCTATTATTTTCGACAGTGGACGTAGATTCAGAGTGTGCTTCAGTGCAAGGGATCGAGCTTTGAGAAGAAATCGAATGCTCTTGCTTGAGCGGAACATTGGAGTCAGTGCTGATGGGCCTTTTGTTACGGTTTCGTCGACCTCCTCGGTGGCGGCGTTGTCTTCGTGGCTCTGGGTATTGTTTACCCTAATCTTCGAGGTCGGTTGTAGATTGCAGAGCCTGCAGCAAAGTGTACGGAACCGAATGGTCTTCCTTGAGGAGAACGTTGGTATCAATGGCTGAATTCTTGATGTTTATTTGTTGTTCCTGCTTGACAAGAACAACTGTCGAGTTAATGAGTGTAGTTGGTCCAGTGGATCGCTGTTCCTCGACTCGTGGAACATTAGTAGTAGTGACTGGGCTTTCGTTATGTCTCCAACCCTTGTTGATGTCCCGCTTACCAACTGGAACAATGACAGGTTCCTCGCCGACCGGTCTATAATTCGGGCCTGTTGGCCGGTAATGTTTGGCATGTTTGCTCTTCATGTATGGAGAGGATGGGGCAGATCTGGAAGTCAAATTTTTGTTGTCATCATTTGTCAATCGAGGTTCGCTTGTTGTTCGTTGTAGTCGCCATTCAGGAATCTGTTGCTCAGCTGGTGATGATTGGTTCCGTGAGACGGAAGTGGTTGGTTTGTTGTTCGACATCTTGTTGACTACATTACTTGTTTGATATTGAGGTTATGATCGCTAGACGGTCAGCAATAGACTTGGAATGAAAGATTAAAGAGTTGGATTTTTGAGATAGAAGCGAAGACTAGGAAAACTTCTGCTCCGCCAAGTGCTTCTGTACTGTTTGGAGCAATGAATGTAATGGTAGAATGGAGAATGAAGCTACCACCATGAAAGTATGAACTAGAAGATCAGAAATGACACCAAGCTAGCGGCGACGACTAGGTCGACGGTGAAACATTGAATCTGGTTGGGATTCCACCTCAGTCACTTTCAATATTGCACCACAGGATAACTACCCACTGGGCTCCTAGCCTTACTAGAGGCAGGACGGTAACGGTAACATAGGAGTGCAATATGCAACACAGCTTCGAAGAGGACCAGCCCAAACGCCATGGGGCGAGACGGGAGCTATTACTTAATGGCCTGTCACGTGATAATTACCCCTTTTCCTAAGCGAACCTTATGACTTCATCACACGGAGGGAATTTCTGAAATTCGAACACACAGACCATTCAGGGCAAGGCAAAGTACTTCTTTGCACACCCAAATTCCAGCTCAGAATTAGAAACCTCGAAAATCGATTTTCAAAGACACACTCCTGACGCGGGAGCGCTGAGAAGAGAAGCTGGGCCGAAAGCTCAAATTTCGATGTCAGCCAGGGGAATCAACTCGCGCTTGCTTACTGAAAAAAAGCCTATTTGAGCCTTTACAGTGGAAATATTTATGATTGTGGTACGTGCCACTCAAGTTTATCATCAAATTGTGCACTCGCACAATAGGAAACGCAAATGCAGATGCATGAGAATGCTCAAAATTCAGAATTTACAACAGGAGAGAGACCATTACTTACAAATTGGAATTGAGTTTCTTGAGTTCTGCAAAGGGTTTTCCCGATGTTATCGTGTCGTCGATCTGGAAAATTAGCAGGTGCTTAGGATGCATTTGCAACGAAGGAAGGAGCGACATTGAAGTGCAATGACGACGGCATAGGCTGAGAGTATGCACAACGAGAGGAGGCACTTACACTTCGTTTCAGCGTCAAGAAAGTGCGATGAGGTTGTCGATGAGCACTGGAGAATGCGAAAGTTAGGCGAACTTTTCGAGATCGGCTATGCAAGTGTGGCATTGCAGCGAACAGTACCTTACAGAAGATGCAGCGCAGTAGGACCACAATTTTAGGAGTCTATGAGAGAGGGAGTGCTTACGACTGTTTTGCATGGACTCAATCCAGTATTGCAGAAGTTTTGATTAGGGTTGCGATGTTGCGATGTTGCGATGTTGCGTTACAAGTTATTCGTCAAAAATTGGGTGAAGAGGAAAGAGAGGAAATCGAATTTGGGGTTGGGCGATTGCAACTTTATACCCTGAGGATTGCACTACGAATATTGCCATGTTTGGATTTTTTCTGTGCGTTGACGTGGGCTTGTCGAAGCTATTTTGGCCTGCCCGGGAGAGCAAGAAGTTTGGGAGATATAAAAGATGCCTCGGGACATGGAGGAAGCGTCTCCGCACCGTTGCGCTAGGTAACCGCTACCCGTTTGGGGATAGGAGCTCAGTGGTCTTTAGAGCGTCAAAAATGCTCCAAAATCTCATCATTTTAATTCCATGGCTCAGAGAGATGGGAAAAATAGGAATATTGTGGCCATCTGATATGAAAGATCTTGCAATATCTGTGCGCTGACCAAGAATATGTTAATCTGGGATGAGTTTGAAAGTTTAGACCTCACTTTTTTGGGGGGTGAATTTGATCCTCGACACCGATGCAGCGGAATAAATACTTAAGTTTTCTTGGCTTTCGCACGCGCCAGAGAGTCGAATGGAAGTAAGTTCTGTTTATTGAAGGAGTTTTTACTTTCCAACAAGTCTATAGATGAAAACTAAGCTTGTGAATTCTGTTCAAGATCGCCGTATAGCAAATATCACAGCGGCCGGTTTCCGCAAACCATGTCGCACTTGGACGCTGCTGCTGCGGAGCCATTCCACACTCTCCGCACAGGAAGGCGCAAGCTAGGAATTAATAATTTGATAAAACGACCGGTATTTTTCTAGCAGAAAAAATCTTCATCTATAAGATGATCCACTTTTCGACACACGATTGCACTCTAAGCCTAGCATGCTAGGGAAGCGTGGTGCGGGAGCGTCCGCCAAGTCAAACTCTAAATATACGTCAATTTTCTCCTGGTCTTCCATCACTTCCAAGAGCTTGCGACATGCCGAAAGATATTTACGCATTGATTGGTTGATGATAGGATTTTTGAAATGGAGACCCCCCTGCTAGGCCCAGAAGAAGTTTTCGTCGATTTTTCGATTCATCGGGATGACAAGAATGGGAGCGATAGAAATAATCTACACAAGCTTTCGAGGCATGGAAGGATTCGGTCGATAGAACGGTCTCGGCTTTCCGGAAGTCCACAACAGCAATTGAGAAACATTAGAGTCAAGTGACCCAGGATGGATGGACGCAATTCCCTTCACGCTTGGGACCTCGACATTGTCGTGGCTCAAGGAGGGGGATTTGATATTTGGTATGTTGAGCAAAGATCCCCTATGTTCTACGCTTCCCTACATTCGTGGCTCTTGATTGCCATTGGATCCTCCTTCCTCTCAATTTGTGTTCCAATTTAATTAAATTCAGGACGAAAATAGTTTTTCGGTTGCGTATTTCGGTTGCGTATTTCCTAGAGCATCTGGACTCTTCTTCCAGATCTTACTATTATCCTTTACATCGTTATTCAACTGCCGGCTCTACTGTGTGGCCCTAAAGCATCTTACTACTGATAAGTAGAGATTCTGACTTCTACTGTCCTATTTACCCATTTTCGCGATAGCCAATCAGGAATCAAATCTCATTCCTTGGCAAGGTAGCAACCTTCATTCTTGGAGCATATAAATGAACGAGCGGGAAAATGGGGACGATTTAATGTATACTGAGTGCATCAACTGTAAGAGGCTATGCTGGTTTTCCGGCGAAATAAATCGGTCAGGGTCCCTCTCTCGCATTTGATTTCCTGCGGGAAGAGGCGCAGTGCTGATTATACAAATTGTGGGATGATGTCAGCTACCGATTATCGTAGATTAAAATTCAGTCAGAGAATCCTTATTCATTTCTACATAATGGTTTTCTCTGCGGCTTACCATTTCACATACAAAACACATCTCTCTTTTTGCCAATGATGACCTGACTATTGCATATTCATTTACGAGCCATAAGCGCCGCAGTCTGGAAATTGATTCTCCAAGTGGGACGGATCACGAACCTTCCTGTTCGAGTTAGAGATTATGGCATACTGCTCATTTGAGTGAAGAGTCAAAGAAACTGCTTTCACTTCTAATCAATGTGAAACATATATAAACCAAGAGAGAAGAATCAACATTGACTCGAGAGTAGGCTATTCTTTCCTGTCCTGCAAGTATCACACCACCTTTGATTCTTCTCTACTCATAACAGTACTTTTAAACTTCAAGTCGCTATGAAGGCGCTTCTATTTATCTGCGTTGCACCGCTGTTGTTTGTGGCGGCTCACCCAGTATGCTTACCTTCATCTGCTCTGAGGTTGTACTTTGACTCACATCTTTCAGACAAACGCCGATGGAACACTCAAATCCAGCAATAGCTCAGCCACGATGCGCTACGAAGCAGGTGATGTAGCTACCGTTCAACATACGATTAATCGAGCTGCCGACGGCCTCGGATGGGTCTCTCTCGGCCTCGATGGCGTCTTCCGCTCATACGCAGGAGACGGCAGCGTTATCGACTGGCGCCAGCTAGATCCTGACCAGATCGCAGCTGATCTCGCGACTCAGGCACGCGTACCGAATGCCCTGCCTGCTGAAGCTTATGGCGATGGCCGTCTTGTCACCGACATCAACCTGCTCCGCCAGCCATGGCAGGAGACTTCTAACAAAGATACGACGAGCGAACATGCGAATATCCCGAGGTCTGATTCCTCAGAGATGAAAGCCTGTGCCATTGTCGATGGCCCAGAAGGAATCGTAGCCCGCGGCCCAGACTGGGTCCGCTGCGGTTGTATCGCCTGCCGCCAGGACCGCTTTTGCTATCATAGCAAGCTTAACGAGGATTGTACTTGGTGTAGGCTTGGACAAACTATCTATGGTGACATTTTCGGATTCTGTGAATAGATAATCTAAGAGACCGCACCCAGCCTTTGCGTTTCATTTAAATTTCCTTCCGTCGTTCAGTTTGAGTTTCCAGCAACTTTTGTCAAGGAATGATCAGATCAGATCACTTTTACCTGAACCTGCGCATTATCTGTCTTTTCTGTCTAGAATAAATTATTTACACTCTATATAAAATTGAAAGGGTGTTTACATCTCAATCTTCCCGTAATCTAATCTTTTAGATTCCTCTAGTTGCTCGTGCATATTTTTACACATTTATTTTCTCCCTTATATAAAAGCCGAAAGGAAACGAAATATCAAATCATCAAAAACTTCGAAGGCTTTAAACAGCTGCTATCGCTAAGTTTTCTTACTTTTAAAATATTTACATTACAGGTAGATTTTCCCTTTCCTCAACTCAGTCACCTCGTCCGCCATCCCAAAAGCAGCTCTCTCTCCCTCCTTCCCATCATCCACGCCGCCAAATCTTAATCTAGCTTTCGAAGCTTTGCCGTCGAGAGGGAAAGTATACGCACGGTCTGACAGGACATCAAGTCCCGGATTTCTCGTCGTGGCAATGATAGCCGAAAAGTCGGTGCTGTGCGCCACGCCGTTTGTGTGGAAGGCGTAAAGCCCCAGGCAGATACTGGGGATGGTGAGTAGAAGTGCCATGCCGTAGGAAAAAAGAAGCAAAAACGGCTTGTAGATGTAGATGTTGTGTGTTGAGGTGAAAGTTACTGGTGCCATTGTTGCATTTGCTGAACTGAGAAGCAAATATTAGCTTTGGGAAACAAAGTTCGAGGAGGAATTAAGTACATCAGATCAGCAGAAGTCATCATACTAAGCGTTGCGTTCGTGGCTAGATCTTCGATCGCTCTCGCCAGCGAGTGGTTTCGACACATATAATCTGGCTTCTCGAAGAGAGTGTTCGTGTAGTTCTGGCTCCAGGTGTTGTTTTTGATCAAGTCGCAGGCGTCTAAGCCAGTTCGGAGGACGAAGCTCTGATCTGTCAGGAAAGGAGCTTGCTTGGACGTCCATGGGATCCACATCGTGGTGTTACCGCTCAACATGTTCTGGAGTGAAAGATATACAGCCATGTAAGAGTGCACCTGATAATTTACATCTTCTGAAATTGTTAAATTTCCTTCATTCTTGCTGAGTACGAGCCGTCGAGGTGCAAACACAGGTTCAAAGTCTTGGAGCTCTCCATAAGAAACTTTTTGCACTCCATCCACAAACTCAAAATTCGCCGTGCGTGATCCATTCCCAAGGGTACAGATAAAATTCTCATTTGACGTCACAACCCAGAGCTGCAGCGGAAACATCTGGCATTCTGGGGTATCGCCTGGCTCTGTAGAATTGGATGAAAGAGGCTGGCAGAAGGATGGAGTGTATCCCATAGTCCTACCGAAATTTGCTGGAAGGTCAACTTGCCAAGTATTAAGTGGTTCAATAAGATTGCCGCTCACGGGTTTGAGGTCTGCCATGCCTTCTCCAAGAAGGGGGTCGAAAGCTGAAATCACGACACCATGGACATCGGGTAGTCCAGGAACGCCCTGGGGATCAATTTCGTCGCTTTCGTGAAGTCTAGATGTAGTCTGGAATAGCTTCAATGCATGCGGCAAGGTCTTTTCGGTGACCATTGCGATTGGCGTGCCGTTGTTTGTTATCAACGATCTTTGGTAGTAATTGAAGATTGGGATTTGGGTTGAGTTTGGTGCTGCACATTGCAGATACGGCCCTCGGACGTCCATGGTGTATGAGGAGTTGGGTGCTGGAGGGGTGAATTGCAAGACTTGCATCTGTTCTGCGCTTTGGGTGACGAGGTCCGAGACTTGTGCAGATGGCGGATGACCTGGTATCATGGTATCCGTCCATGTGTCGAGATCCCAATTCAACTTAGCCATCGGTATGCTTTTGGAGACCATGGCTGTACCTGCAGCAACAGTCAAAGTACCAGGCGGGAGGAAGGGGGTCAATGTCAACAGCCTAAACCAAGTCAGAGGTATGTTAGAAGTGCATCGGAAAGCTTACCAGCAGGCCAGCGCCAGAAACACAGCAGAAGTCGCTTGGTTCCAGAGTTCGACATTGAAGAATCCAAACAGATCAGAAGTCAAAGAGTACAAACGATCTAGAGCTGTAATCGTGAAGGATCTACGTCTAACAACCTGCCGAAATTTCAAATTAGTCCATGTCCCTTCTCTTGGTGAAATGTTCAATGCGCCGCAGGGGCGTAGTTAAGTGTTTAGAAGGGAAATTTTTTGGAGCAATAAATTGACAATATGCATACCGTCCAGAAATACTGTTTATACGCAGCTCTACTAGCAAACGCGAAACAAGTGGCAACCGAAATCGCAAGGATATTCCCAGCTGTGTGTGCAAATTGCTGCCTGGTTTCTGTTCCAGTGAAGGTGTGATCAAGCTTGAGATAAAATGCATGGTGTCCAATTGCAAGCAGGCCTCCAATGAAGGCGGAAAGAACCATGAAATTTGGTTGCTGGTGCCGGTTGATGATCGAATCTGCACGCCTAAGAGGAAGTGGGGCTTGATCTGAGCGACAATCCGTGGCTCTCGTCGTAGGAGTCTTGAGATCATCTTGGGGAAATTTCTCTGATAGCTTCAATTGGCGTGGAAGCAGGTCCATCATGCTTCGCCTCTTTTGTGAGTTTTAAAGGGTGTTAGCGGGGGTACCCATGCGCTCCTGTTCGGAATTCGGACTCGGTCTTGAAATGGGACTGATCGATAACACAAATTAATTATGAAGAATTAAACATTACGACGTCAAGATGGTGAGATGTTAGTCTCTGGATACGTTAGATCTCAAAGACGGAAATCCTTTTGTTGACATGATCATTCTCGAACCTAGACAACAGGATTTGCGGGAAAGCTATGAAGTATATAAAAGTTCGGAGTGGCCGGGTTTCAAGCTAGAAAGGCTTTCATATCTCTTGAGACCTTGTACTGAGACACGTCAGAATTCCCCTGCAGAAATTTGCGCATGGCATGCATGAGGCTCATTTCTGAAAAATGAAAATTGATCAATTGCAAGTGTTTTTCGGCGGAGCACATGCTTTCCGTGGAAGCGGACGAGAGGAAATCTGATTGCCGAAAACTTGTGGCAGTGCATTGCCAAAATACGAACGAGTTATTGGATATAAGGCAAAACAATAACAGTAAACTACCAGTTCATCCAATCATTTTTTCGACGGGTTGGGGCTGAAACGAGCTTCATGATGCCGACAGCATCTGCAGGTGTGTCACAGAACTCGGAGGCCGAATGTCGCCGAGGCACCGAACGAAACAACAATAAAAGGTCGCAAGCCCGATTGACAAGAAATATGATCAGCAGTGCATCTCTGAGACAATAAACTCAAATCGCACCGCTTTGGACTTGGAGCGCATTAGTTGATACTCAATACCACCTGACTTTGGCGTACTGACGCTACCCACTGCGGCGGTTAGTGTTTTCGACAACAAAACATAGATAAAGAAGGAGGACAGAGCACTTCTTGAGAAGATTATTACTTCGAGGTCCTCTGGCATTTTTATGACTTGATTGGACTAGCAGATCTCGAAATAGACTAGCTTGATGAGGCGTTTATCGCTCAACCAGATCCTCCCAGTCTCTATTGAACGTGTTGTCTTCCACGGCGACGTTGTTGATGGCCCAGGTATTGTTTTCTTCCGTTTGACAAAGCCGTCTTGTCATTCTTTATCAGCCCCAGCTGTGCTGGTTTGCAAATATGAGCGGACCCGGCCCTTTCTGTTACCATTGTTCCTGTTCGGAGTTGGATAGCGATGGTGATGGTGACAGCGATGAAGCTAGCGTGTAAATACGAGGATGGGATGTTCCTATTAAATGAGCGACGTTGTCGAGCCTAGGGTGCAGCGACTCCTCTTGGGCGAGTGAATCCTAGAAGCTTAGTAGTGTACTGTGATGGTGGTGTGATAGACTTGTGGCCTTAGAGATGAGGTTAGGTGATATGTCGCAAAGTTATCGCCGTCGATGTCGCTCTCGCCTGGGCTTGACATTACCGTATCTTCGTCAATGCACTCTGCGTCATTAAAGTCGCACGTCAATCTAGCATTCCTTATACTATTTAGCGGCTCTTTGTAGCGATGCGTTTGGATATAGCGCAGGATTGCGGCACATTGCTGCACATTGACCGTTAGAGCTTAGATCTTCACGGCCAGTCCGGCTAGCGTGGTCCAGTTCCTGGTGGAGCTCTGCAATATATCCAGAGGGAAGCATGCGTGATACTCTTCCACATTGAAGTTAAGTCTTTACAATCTAGCTTTCAGCAGTCAAAGCAGGGGTGTCGAAACCGTCTTCCTGCATTCTGGAGGTTGCTGAAGAGAAGGAAGATGATGCCTTGCGACAGTAGATGGCAGACTCACACCTCTTGTAGGGGGTGGGGGAGGCGCCCAGCGAAATAAGAAAAGCGACCCCCGCCCTGTCAACTCCCAAAAATAGCTCTCACGTCAAGGGTAATTTTGGAATGCCCAAATCAAGATGCGGATTGCAGATTTTTTTTTTGGAACGTCAAATAGAAGTATTTACCATACTTTGACCGCAGGCAGAATATAGACTTCTCTATCTAGAAACATCAATTCAGACGCTCCACGCAGACAAGTCCCCACCGCAACATTATAGATAAAAACTATTCTTGAAGAATTTTGTTGCATGTCAGCACTTTGAGACCACAGAGAGTGGATGATTGCACTTTCCCCATCTAATAGGCTGCGCTTCCCTTGTAACAAAACTTGAAATTTGTTGGGTAAAGGGCGTTGATTGGAAGGACCTGATAGTATAGTATTAGTAAGGCTTCCTCTCACTTTTGTGACGTGTAATAAATGTTTTCCCCTCGCAGTTCGCTTATGATCTCCGTTTACGGAGGAAGCGCCCGAAGCAAAGCGCCCCCATTTTGGTGCAACAGCAGGGGGCGTCGATCCCCTCTTGCCTTATTAGCGCAAAGTTACTCTTCATGTCTTGCTAATACCTGACTTTCAGCAACGTCAAAACCATCAACTTCGGATAAACAAAACCGCTCAAACCATGGCATCCAAATCAAAGGAACCGCAGGAAAATGGAGATCGAGAGAAGCACGGTAAAGAGGCTGAACGATCATATGACAAACTAGTAGGTTGAGGCACTAAACCATGCGATAAGAGAGCCTGCAAGTAACGATAAGCCTCTAGGCCCCAAAACTTGCAGAGTCTAAGCAAGGACCTGAACTATCTAGTCGACGCCGTCCATCTCGCAGTAAAGGGGCTGGAGAACCGCTTCAGTCTTATTTGAACACCGGACAACAATCTGGAGCAAACCCTGTCCTATCACAAACAGAAAATGGACCCGCCACGACTGGCGGAGAAGTCAACCGCGATTTCCTGTACTATGATCGGGAAAATCAGCATTTCAAGGGACCGAGAAGAGGCAGCGGTGCTTATGCTTCCATTTCTGTGCTGGATCCAATCATAACAATTGAACATTACAATAAAGCATATCACGTCGCCGCTAGATTCAATATTGAAACTACCATTCTGGGCTACGATACTCGGAAAAGGTTACAGTTCCCTCCTCCAACTTTTCGTGAGTAATCTAATCAGCTTTTAGCAATGACCATGAATGGTTCTTTTCAGATGTTTGCCTTCAATACCTAAGCAAACATGAGATAGAACGGCTTATAGTAGAACCCGAGTCGGAACCCACAGCTGCATTTCAGGTGACAAGGAGTTCAAACACGCAAGTCCAAGGAAAGGCTGGTTTGAATTTGGCTCAGATTCCGTCCGGGAATGTTTCTTTAGGCATAACTCGCTCTCGTAATCTTGAAGTACAGTATTCAGTAAACACTTGGAGCCTCAGCGCCCACCAAGTTTCCAATGGTGGGTTTCCATTAAGTTGTTAAATCCATTTTTGACGTAGCCTCTAACAGTCCTGTAGAAACCGTGAGGGCAAGGCCTAGAGACAAGATGGAGTATTTTAAAGCCAAGCTGAGACCCGAGTCACAAGGAGCCTCGAAGCCTTGGGGCGACATAGGAGATCCACGGTACCAATGGTTCTGGACCGGAAATCAAGAAGAGACAGAGATCTTAACGCCTGATATCAAGCACACTGTCAAGCGATACATTGTCGTAACGCGTGTCGTAGATGACAAAGACTTTCCCTTAAGAGGGGAGAAGAAGAGTTCTGCTGGAACTTCAGATAAAAGCTTTCCCAAACGGGAGCTAAGGGATCTCTTAGACTTCTGGTTTTCGGTGCAAGTAAGATTAGAATCACTGTACGTGATCATTAATGGTAGCTTGCTCACCGTTTCAAGTAGATACGGGTCAAGAGAAGGCATGGGCGCATACACCGTCTCGTTGAATTCAGCAGCAATAAAGTCAAAGGCAGCCTTCTAAGTCCGCCCTACGTCGAACGCTTCAATCTCAAAGTTGAACCAGAGTTGATTAACGAGGGCGATATCCCAGTAGGAGATACTCCAAAAATCAAGGATCTCCTTGATTATATTAAACAGCAAGCAAGTGATCCTTTTTCTGTGGGATTAAACGACTTGATGCTCATTCAAGTAGAACCCAGAGGAGTGGGATAAATATCGAGGCGAAGACATCCGGAGCGCAATACCTTTTGTTCCATCGATCCACATGACGATAACCAAGCAAAAGGAGCAAGAAAAATATAACTTGGACCACCAATCTCGACCTACGTACACAAGAATGGCCCGAAGACACCTTTCGCTTGAAGCTCTGAGAAAATCTGGAATTGACTACGAACATGATATGGTGAGTCTTACCCCAGATAATTTGCCTATAATTTGGAGACGAGACCTGAATGACAGAGTGCAGGATCCAGATTATGTCATTATCAAACGGTGGGTTCCGGAGTGGGAGCAAGATGTATTATGGAATGAAACTCGAGCGATTAGAGAGCGCAGACAGGAACCCGTCCTATTTGAAACAAAAAAGAAGATTCATAGGAAGCAGGAGTATACAGCTCCACTTAGGACTCAGCAATTTCGAGGATAGAAATACTAAGGGAGGTACTCTCAAAGCACCTGCTACTAACGTGCGACCAGAATAGGGATTGGGGACCATATGCTCAGCAGGCGCTTGACTAGTAGCAAAACCTAGGAAGAAAGAGCTAGTTTATGAATCCGGGGATAGCCTTTAACACGAACTTGACCAATTCATCACCAGCTTTTAATTATCCCAGAAAAACGTTGCTCCTCTCCCGACTACATATTTGCAGGCTATAATCTCATTCCAACGATACCAAGTCTACCGCCTGCATAATTAATGATCTTGAAATTTGTGAATTCGCTCTTCAGCTAATTCAGGGCCGCTATTTTATCATAATAATTGGAAGTACGTGGGGCATCTAATATTTTGAACCCCAAGCCCTAGCCTTACTCTTCTCGGCCGCACTGAGAGCTGCCACCTCGTGATGACCGAGGAGTAGATAATCGTGATTTACAAGTTAATTATAGCCATCTTGTAAGTTTTTGAATTTTTCAAATACTTTGAAAAAATTGCAAATGTTTTGGTGTGTTTTGCGTAGGCACCAGAGTAGTTTGGGCGGTTGTCGGGTGATCTCTTCTAGTGGTGTCGTTTAATACCTGCACCGCACTTCCCCTCTCTCACCTTAAATAAAACCGCCGTGCACTCATCACAAACACTTCAGCTTCATCGATTTACATTCTCCTGCAATCATCTTCCACAATCGATTGAAGGAAACGTGAATACACACTAGCATCACGATGTCTCAGAGCATCTACGAGTACAAAAAGCTTACGGAACCGACCAAGGATCTCAGACTCGTTACCCTCCTTCCCGGGGAAGGCGAGGAGCATATCAAGCTCAGGATTACACATGCTTCTTTGGAGAGATCTGCACGCCCATATAGAAGTGACCAACACTTGAAACATGCTCGAACGAGCCTTCCAAGTGACTGGGAAGCGTATGAAGCTCTTGAAAGGCGAATCCTGTACGTCCACAAAGATGCGGCTGGAACTACATCTACCTCATGGCAACATCCAGATGCCAAGTTTACTCCGATTGAGAATGTCGCCAAAAGTACAAGTAAAGAGGAATTTTCGGGTCAAGAAGTTGGTTATGAAGCGCTGTCATATATCTGGGGAGCCGAAGATAATCCTCTGGAAGTTCTGATTGACCTTGGTTCCAAGGATTCAAACGAAGATGCCGCAGATATATTGGTTGTGGTATCAACAAACCCTCTTCAATACGCTACACTCTCGGTGGGACAAAATCTTGAAGGCTCATTACGACATCTGCGATCCAAGGATACGAAAAGAGTACTTTGGATTGACGCTATCTGTATCAACCAAACAGATATCATGGAGAGAAACGCCCAAGTGTCTCGTATGGGAGACATATTTAAGATGGCAGAGCGTGTCATAGTGTGGGTAGGATCATCAACAGCGGACAGTCAGCTTGCAATGCAAACGCTTGATTATCTTGGCAGACAAGTGGTGTCAACAACTGATCGGCGCCTTGCACCTGCGCCAGGTACTGTGGAAAAGACATGGTTTGAGTCTTCTGTTCAGCTTCCATTCGACGACAGTACCTGGAGGGCTATCAGTAACCTACTTCAACGCTCATGGTTCGAACGTCTATGGGTTGTTCAAGAGGCGCACCTAGCGCGCAGGGGTTTGTTCTTATGCGGTGAGGATGAGCTCGACTGGATCACCTTCCGTTACGCTATCCTCGCTCTTTGGTACAACAAGGCGGCATCATGGAGCTTGCCACCAGTGATGAGGTTGATAGGAAACCTAGTGGAACTACTTCCTGACAAGCACCCAATTTCAGACGTATTTTACCAAGTGTATAGCAGATCCTGTACAGACTCTCGGGACCGAGTATATGGCCTCCACGGACTGTTCCCGCGAGGTTTCCAGAAATTGATACGCCCAAACTATTCCTTATCAGTCGACGAAGTTTATAGAGATATGACAATAGCCCACATCAACTACACCAAACGTTTGGAATTGCTACGGCTTTGCCACACAGAAAGTTCCGAGGCAGTGGCCAGCCCCTCCTGGGTTCCAGACCTATCTTCCAAGTTAAAGACCTCACGAAGAATGGATTGGCAGTTTGCAGCTGGACACTCTCGCTCTGAAGTATCCTTCGAAATGTCAAACACATTGAACGCCACAGGCATTCAATGTGCAACCATCACGCACATCCATGAACCTCTACCAGCGGGCGCAGATGTACTTGAATGTTTGCGGTTGGTACGGGAGTGGGAGCCTGAAAATCTGGAGTCAGGAAAATACGTCACTGGAGGAAGTGTACGTGACGCACACGCCAGGACACTCACTGGAAATGCTCTGAAGGACAGGTTTCCAGATCGTGACTACGCTGGATCCTTTGATGAATGGATCGCCCAAGACTCGCCGACGGCTCTCTTTGGTGCAAACGCAAAAATACCTCTTTCAGCTGACTCCAAACCGACACCTATGGAGAAATTGGCTCTCTCCTTGTTACCAGGTCGTGCGTGGGTGACAACATCTGAGGGCTACTTCGGTCTAGCACCACTTGTTGCTCGTACAGGTAACATCTCCCGTGATTTTTGTTAAGCGTAGCTGATTGTAATCTTCCCAGGCGATATCATCTCCGTCTTCCTCGGCTGCGAAACACCCATCCTCATTCGTCCACAACCTAACAATACATTTCAAGTCCTAGGTGAATGTCTCATCTTCGGTCTCAACGATGCCAACGCCTTCCTAGGACCCCTCCCCTCGCCCTGGGCGGCTCACGTGTTTGACGACTCAACAGGTCTCTTCACTGTTCTCCGCTTCTACAATTCCGAGACAAAAATGAAACTTGATGAAGATCCTAGGCTTGGTCCGTTACCAGAAGGATGGGAGGCTGTCGATCGTGGGGAGAGGACCTCAGAAGATCCACGCATATTTAGATGTTTTAAAAATAAGCAGACGGGGGAGATTGTCAATTCGGATCCGAGGATGGAGCCTGAGGTTTTGAGGGGTAGGGGCGTGGAGTTGAGGAACTTTGCTTTGGTTTGATGGGGATGGAGTATTTCGGCTGATAGCGTCTCCGATGATTTAGTTCAGAACTTCAAAAGGGGCGTATGGTGAATAAAGCAGCTTTCTTAGTCATCGCCTTAGCCTCCGCCACTAAGCACTCACGTGCACACTCTGTTTGCACCTTCTAGTGTTCTTCTCCCTCTTCTTTCATCGCTCGTACACGCCTCAACTTATCAAGTATGCCATCGTAGGGTCATCCCAAGCTTCGCAATGCACGATGGCGGATCAGAACTCTTACATTCGATACAAGAAGGAGACCAATCGCTTGCTGTTCTGGGTCATCCATACCTCGAATAGCATCATCAAATCGGCATCGGGTTTTGCTCCAGATGCGGATGATGTCCTACCTAAAGTATTTCTGCTTCCTTTCTATCTCAATATATGGATTTTCTCGCAAAGTGCTCAGGCAACCAGGTCATATTCCTGGATCCTGATGAGGTCCTGAAATTAGAGTCCCGTGACTTACGTCCTGGACCTGGTCCTCTTGATGGATTTATAGGTCTTAGAATACTGGAGTCGAGTGGCCCTGCTAGCTATCTCTTATTCTGTACTACAACCAGTGTGGCCGTGCTGACTTTGTTTTTTCAGGTAAATACTACAGGGCAGATCACCGTGTCCGCTCTGGTATCTTTGTCAAAACTGATTGCGAAACATATCAACCCCATTCCGTCCACGATATACCGACTCTTCCAGTCCGTCATTGATGCAAGATTAGCCGCGAACTCTCTCTTTCAGCAAATCGCTACCGAGAACCCTGATCCTGAAATCGAACGAAGCAATGCGTCCCATAAGTTGTTCATCGAAGCGTTGTCTAGCGCCTTCAAAGCTCTTGGAGGCGAGGAGTGGAAACTTAGATGTAAATCTGACAGCCGGAAACCCAAGACAAGTGGACCAGGAGAAGCTGAATCTGAAGATGAGGGGGAAAGAAACGAAGACGAGGTCATATTTGCGAACAAGTTCGCAGCTCTAAATGTTGGTGACGCTAATACTGGGGAAGAAGATGACGAGGAAGAGGACGAAGAAGTTCCATCCGAGGCGGGTGTATCAAGACCGCGGCCGAGGAAGTCTGGAGGCAAAAAGAAGAAGGGCAAGGGCAGACGAGGGAAAAAGTCCACGGGGAAAAAGCCGAGCGTCGAAGCCAATATTGATAACATATCTTTGGAGAGCTTCCGAATCATCGAAGACGAGAATGGCGAGAGAACTGAATATTTAATGGCTGTGTACTCTCTGGTACAGCAATGGGTTGAGCTTCGGCAATACATTCAGAAACTTTGGCATGAAGTATCGTACGGCGGTCTCAACAGTGCTGCTGCTGCTACGGTGTCCAACATCGCAATCGGAATGATCAAACAAACACAGTCTGCAATATTTATTGATTTCCCAGGACACGATGCCTACGAGACGGTCATGAGAACCATCACACGTGGCAAGCCAGATCAAGCGCAGGGAATGTTTTCTATTAGCCTCAGTCGAATGAGACCAAAGAGTAATATGCGCGAAAAAGTTCAGGATGTGGATGTTGATATCAAGGAACAATTCCTGATTCACACCTACACGGATCTTTCCGATTTCATTGTGGATTTTCAGAAGACTCGAAGCGGGAGTCCAAGCAAGTCTATGCTAACTGAAATTCGCGATTGGGATCCAAATTTCAATCTCCAAAAAGCTACCACTCACCAGCGCATTAAGTGGCGTCGGGCCTACACCATCAATTGGCTCTATGACTTGGTTAATGTGTTTTCTTCGATTGTTGTCCAGCGCAATACGATGAAGGGGCAGCATTGGAAATACGAATTGGTCGATTGGTCCATCCGTGGATCGTGGAATAAACATCGAAGACTCTATGGCTTGAATGAATTTGCTGGAGATATCACGTCTCTTGCGATGCAAAAAATTGGAAGTGATATTCGGCAACGGATTTTGCCCCACCACGTTTTCGAAATGGCCTGCATAGTCGATTCCTTGACGGTCTCTCGGGGTTGGTCACAGAGCATTTTCAGAGGCCATGTTCTTATTTCCCCAGCACCGATGTATCGGCCAAGACGAGATGTCGACTTGTTTCTCGATCGTAATAACGAAAGATTTGGGAGGGGATTTTGCAACGCTGTTGATGTCCTGGCGCAACTGCTTGACCAGGATTCTATGATACATGGAGACCCGAAACGCCATCAAGACCAAACAGAGCTCCTCAAAGAAATAATGGACGATTTCGTGAACTGGCTAGGGGAATCCAAATATATGCATGGCCTAACTACAATTGCCCCTTCTCGCTTTTCTAACACCAATTCCAATGGTCTCTGGGAATATTCTCCGTTCCTTTGTGGCGCTGGACTAGTGGAAGCCTTGGAACTTTCGTATGCAATCACCTTCGTCCTATGGGACCGCATTCCGGAGCCAATGTTAGTTATACATCTGCACAATATGCTTGTACAAAAAGGCTACCTCAGCAAAGAGATTGGACTTTATAGAAGCCTACAGGAAATGTTCCAGGGCGCTTTCTTCGCAAATGGCAAAGTTCCCACGTCAGACTTTGGTGATGCTTTTATAACTCACATCCAAGAAACACACACTCGACGAGCTATTTTCGAGCGACGGGCTATTCGTCGGACAATTCACCAGACAGCAGTGGATATCCATGGACTACTCGAGCTGAATACCAATCGTTTCTTCAAGCAGAAATCATTACTCAAGATTTACCACGAAGCAGAATGGATCCCGGACAAAATCTCAGACAATGACATTACCCCACTCTCAACACTGGCCATGCTCCGCATTGGCCAAACAAAACATATCACGGATCCATTGACTGGCAGGAAGTTAGTGGAAAGCACACCGCTCGTGGAGCGCGCTAGGGTCTTAGGAGTTCCTGAAGACACGCTCCTCAAGATGTCCTCAGTCCTATCAATGCTTCGCGGTAATACTGACAGTCCGATAATTCCAGAACTGTTATTAGCCACACCGCTTGAACGCCCTGGGAAGTTGTTTCATTCAAAATTTTGGATTACAAGCCGTGAGTCAAGCGAACGTCTCCCGAGCAATCACGAGTTGCTCCAAATACTCAAACTCGATATCGTAAACGACATTTCTGGAGAAAAACGACCACTTTCCAGTCTAAACTACGTCTGGGCTACAACTCAAATGATGATATTGTTTCATTACGTTGAGGATGAATTGAAACGCCTGCGGAACCCTTTGTGGATCCGAGCATATGAAGAGAATCCAAAGATGATGAAGGAGAAGAGAGTTTCTCTTGCATCGCTTGTACTGGCAGGGGAAGATGAAGAATGCATGGAAGTTTTCGCTCAAGCGTTCGAAAAGTTCAGAGTAGGGTGGATGGGACACATCTACTGGGAGGATCTTGAAAATGATGACAAGATAATGAGCAGTCTAGACGACGAGCCGGAGGAAGGCGCTACATGCTCTGTCATGTAAACTTTGGAACCGCAAGTCCCGATCATCGCGGATGTTCTTTGATTTCTTGGTCATCCTAGTGCTCCACTAAAATCATACCAAGCTTTTGCACTTCAACTTCACACATTCTGGCTCTATTTCTAAATCCAACATCGTTTTTATACATTTCTATTCAAACTCTGCGCCAGGACCATATCATGATACCTCCCCCTTTTCGCAAACAACTCCTGATGCGTCCCTTGCTCAACCACCCGCCCATCGCCAAACACAAAAATCACATCCGCATGCACAATTGTGGACAACCTATGCGCAACAGCGATCGTAGTTCTCCCCTCCTTTGCCTTATCCAACGCACTCTGCACGATCCTCTCCGATTGCGTATCCAACGCACTCGTTGCCTCATCCAACACCAAAAGTCTCGGCTTCCGAATCAGAGCCCGAGCAATCGCAATCCGCTGCTTCTGACCGCCAGAGAACTGCAGACCTCGATTCCCACATGCAGTAGATAGCCCTTCTGGAAGAGAGTCTATGAATTCGAGAGCATTGGCCTGCTTGCATGCTTCGAGGATCTGCTCCTCGGTTGCTTCTCCTTCAACGCCCAGCGTGACGTTCTCACGTATCGAGCCTGAGTACAGCGTTGGTTCTTGTTGCACAAGTGAAATGTTCTGCCGATAGAGACGAGGAGAATAACTGGATACGGGGTTCCCTGCATACATGATTTGACCTGACGTGGGATCGTAGAACCGCTCAAGTAATGAGACGATTGTAGATTTCCCGCAACCGGAAGGCCCGACAAATGCAACAAATTGGCCGGGCTCAATGGTCATTGAAATATCTCTCAGAACTCGGTTTTCGCGGCGGGGATACTTGAAGCTCATGGAAGTGAGTGCGATCTCACCACCATGCGTATCTGGTCCTTTGCTCCAATTCTCGTCGTTCTCTTGCATCACGGGCGAACAAGTTCTGAGCCAGAGGATGTAGTTTGCTGCCTCAACGGCTTGAGTAATGCTTGTTGAGTATGAAAAGAACATGGCTGCCGATTGGCCTGCAAAAAGGGTGCCCAGAAAGATGATATAGAATTGGCTGGACGTATATTCCCCTTCAGATAGCAGTTTTGAACCATACCAAAACCCAAGCGCCATCACGAGGAATTCCAAAGATTGCGATAATGCATACCAGAAGATGGTCCAAAGAAGAGATTGGATGGAGTTTCGAACAATACCGCCCATCAAGTTCTGGTATCGCTGAAGTACGGAAGTTTCGAGGGTGAGGGATGCCACTGTTTTAATGGCCATGACTGCTTCGTTGGCGAGGTTTGCGCCTTCAGCGAACCGTTCCGAGTTCTTCGCTTCTAATGTGGTTTCGAGGCGTATTCGAATGTAGCCGGAGAGAATCAGTGGAGGTAAGCCACCCAAGACGACGACCAAGCCAAGTTTCCATCCGTAAGCCAATGCAAGTACACTTGTTGAGGTGACACTGATGAAGATGACGAAAATAAGGAGAATATTGGCACTGATCAGGTCTTGCAATTGCGTGGGCATGGACGATAGCTTTGAAGTCAAAGCACCAGAAGCGTTTCCTGGTAGGTTAAAGAAGTCCATATCTTGTCTCAACATGTTTGTAAACAGCTCTTTGCGATATCGATGGGTTACTTCTTGTCCGATGATGTTGCAAGTAATTCCAATAAGCATGTAAGCAACAAGATTTCCAAGTGCAATGACGAAGAACATCAGAGCATAGAAATCCGCTTTGGGTTGGCCTTGATCTGGTGGTAATGTGAAAACTTCGAATATCCGAGAGAAGATGAGTGCCTGAGCAGGAAATGTAGCACCAGCAATAAGACATGCTATGGTTGAGATGAAGAAGTATACGTAGAGAGATTTCTGCTCAAGAAACATCAAGAAGATGCACCTGATCAAAGTGGAACCTAAAGTTCCGGTCTCGGCTTTGGCTGCGGAAGAACCCAATTCGGCAGTGGCTGGCTTATAGAGAGAGTTGTAGCGCACGATGTCCTTCTCAGCATCGCCTTCTGCTGTTTCGGAAACTTGATCACTGCAGTCGCTCTGCTCCTCAATGTTCTGAGCAGCTACAAGCCTCGCATAGTGACCATCTGATCCCAGAAGATCGGAGTGAGTGCCTTGTTCAACTACCTTGCCTTCTGATATGACCGCGATGTTATCTGCATTCTTGACAGTGGCGAGTTTATGTGCAATGACCAATGTGGTTCTGTTGACAGACACTCGGTCAAGAGCTCGTTGAACGATTCCTTCCGCATTTGGATCTAAGGCACTTGTTGCTTCATCGAGAAGTAGGATTGTGGGGTTCGAAACGATGCTTCGTGCAATGGCAATTCTCTGACGTTGACCCCCAGAGAGTAGACCTGCTGCCTCACCAACCTCGGTGTTGTAGCCCTATAAGATTAGCCAACATCTTTCCGATCAGAGTAGATCACTTACGTTTGGAAGCTCAGAAATAAAGTCATGAGCATAACTGGTTTGACAAGCTTGCTGGACCAAAGTTAATTGCTCTTTTTCTTGGAGAAATTTCTGAGAGTCCGTAAATCCATTTGCAACGTTCTGAAAAACTGTGCCTTGGAACAAGACAGGTTCCTGAAAGATCGTTAGTAATGCGATAAGGGCGCAACAAATGGCAAACTTTACCTGTTGAACGAGACCAATCTGACTGCGAAGCCATTTGGTATTGCACTGCGTAATATCTACTCCGTCAAGCTCAATCGCACCCGATTCTCTCTCATACCAACGTTCCAATAGACCAACCAAAGTACTCTTACCACATCCACTTGCTCCCACAAGGGCTGTGGTCTTGCCTGCTGGAATGGTGAGATTCAATCCATTTAGCACCTTGATTGATTGTCTTGAAGGGTATGAGAAACTTAAGTCTCTTATTTCGATGTGGCCACCGCACGTAGATGGCTTAAGACCATCCTCGGATAGCGGATCCAATTTTGAAGGCGTGTCCATGAGCGCAAAGATTTCGGAAGCCGCAGCTGCAGCATTTGCAAAAGTCTGGAACTGTGGGGCAATCGCTGTGATAGTTGACGCCGCAATGAGAGCTGAGAATACAACACTGTGGGACAATCAGAGAGCTTCTGGGTAGATTCGGTTAGACTTACGTGAAGACGGGCCCAATGCCATCTATTTCGCCACTGGCAAACATCTTGTAGCCCTTCCAAAAGGAAAGAGCGACGCCAGAAAAGACAAAAAAGTACTCGGTAGAGAAGAGGATGCCATAAAGAATCGACTTCTTGTTCCCCTCGATATGCGCCTGCTGTAGAAGGTTGTCATATCTCTCGACCATTTTTGATTGTGCCCAGAATGCATGGATATTTTTGATCGTTGAAATGGCTTCTTGTGCAATTGATCCACCTTGCGAGTACATTCGCATGACGCGAGACTCGATTGCGACCTCAAGGGGAACACAAATGGATATAATTAACATGATTCCTGGAATGATGCTCATCGTAATGAGTGTCAATTTCCATTGTCTGACAAGAGCGACAACGAAGGCGGCAAAGAACATAGCAACATATTGGACCAGAAATGCAAACTTATCAGCAATGCCTTTATTGATTCGGGCTCCGTTTGTTGTAACCAATACTGCAACAGATGAAGGGTCTTTGCTGTCGAAATGCCAAATTTCTTTGCGTAACAAGCTATCCAAAAATGCTTGACGGAGGCTCCGAGTTGTTCTGATGGCGGCTATGCATATCGAAAGGGTGGAAACATATGACAAGACTAGCTTCGCTGCAAAAAGATATATGTACCAAAGCCTAGTCGAATCAGCGGCTCCAAAAACTTGTCTGATAGGGGTTGGTGAACCTACACATAGTCTAATATTATATGTCGAAATGTAGCTGGATCGGTGTTACCCGCTGAGAACTTGTTAAACTCTCCAACGGCATTTCCGAAAACAATTGTCATCAAAGGAAGAACAACTCCAGATGCAACAGAGGTTACTAGAGAAAGCACATTCAGAAACCAGCTGAGTTTATCTGCGTAATTGAATATGCGCTTCTTCAGTTAGCATGCTCTCTCGAAAACTTGATTTGAGCGCTTGCCACAAAGTCCTTGAATCCCCCTGGCCTCTCAACTGTGGCCTCAATCTCTTCCGATTTTTCCCCAGGATATGCATCGTGGTATGGTTTCTGTGGGACTTCGGTGGCCGTTTCCATCGCTTCTGGGAATCGCAAGCTAGAGTATGAGATCGAATAGACCCAAAAGTGGGGAGTGGTATAACAGCTTGTCTTCCGGCATGTTGTCCATGGAAATGGGTATTACTGTTTTATATTCAAAAGTGTTGCTCGACAAGCACTCTTCAAAGTGAAGGTGTGGCTAAGCAAGAAAGGAACCCGCGGCCTCCGTCGTTGTATTAGTCCGTCTCCGTCCCCTGCTCGGCGTTGGAGAGCAGTGGTACGCCTATTCGCTGAAGCTTAATAAGCGAGAGCCGAGACGCGCAGTGCAACGTTACGGAATCCGCGGCCTCCGCACATCTCAAGAACCATCATCCTTTACACCATACGCAGCTGATTTCCATCCTCATCTTTTCATCGGAGACTGAAGTGTTACATTACTCGGCGATCTAGAACAGCCGTAAATCCCGAAGAGCGCTGACCGTAATAAGTCACGTGCTATGAGTGGCGAAGTGGGCTCTACACCTACCCCTGAGCGGGATCATTCGATCATCAACACCAAACTCAGAGCATGTGAGGCATGCAAATCTAGAAAGGTAGGCTAGCCAATAACGTAGAAATATTGGCCTAATGACCTTTCAGATACGATGCGACAAGTTACAACCCTGCTCAGCTTGCAGAACTGCCGGCATTCAATGCTGGACCTCTCGACAGCCAGGAGAGAAACGTCAGCGCGTGTTAATATCAAACAAATAGTATGCTGATATATTTTGGTCTGTTTCCAGCCTGTGAACTAAGCTAATGGTATCAATCAAAAGTGAAGAGCATCTTGAGAGTATCAACACCCACCTGTCGCAGCTGCAAGGCATGCTTGCAAATGTCACGAAAGATTCTCTACCTACCATTGCCCAACGTTCAGCACCACAACCAGTGGGCCCATTCTTTTCACCCACTTCAAAAGATAAATCTGGCCCAACACAGTCTGAAGAAACCATCTCAAGCACCATTCCTTACCTCGGCGAATCCTCGTTTGAGGTTCATTCCCAACAAACAAGCCAAATTTTGGAGAAAGCTCTTGGCAGCACTCCACGCTCAAATCCTCATGATGATGATGGGTCTTCTGCATGGCAATCTATCCGAGAACTCCTCAAAGAGAAAACGAGTCATTCGTCAAAAACCTTCACGCACGAGGTGGTTCCTATGATACCCATCCAGACAGCACTTCGAGCTCTGCGGCTCCTTGGCGGTATGTATCGAGCTTCATGAATTTGCTCTATACGGCAAGGTCTCAATGCTGACTTTTCGTATTCTTCCAGATTCTCCAGACGGGATCCTGCAGTATTTGCCGATGGCAGACGCAACCAAACTTAAAGACATCTGTCAATTGGTGTATTTCCCCATCAAGGGATATTCAATGTCCGACTTGCTTATTGTCAACGGCGGCCTGATGAGTCTTCTGTGCAATGCGACAGAAGCCGAATTGAAAGAATGCGATATTGATCCTGCTGAAGCCACACGGAGTATCACAATTTGCGAGACTAATATTTCATTATTGATCGAGCGGATAAGCCCCTTTCTCGAGCCTACAGTTACTAATATCGACGCGTTATTGATATCGGTATGTCTGACCGTTGCTAGACAAGCGAAGGCTATGACTAATGTTCAATCATAGGTCCAAATACTTATAGGCCAATCTAAGCTCCAAAAAGCTTGGGTGTTACTTTCGATGGCTTCTCGACTTTGTCTTGACAGCGGATTGAATAGGCTTCAGGATGATCCAGAAATACCCGAAACATCAGAACTTAGAGAAAAGAAAACATGCTTTTGGCTTTCGTATTGCTTAGACAAAGCACTCTCGTTGAACTTTGGGCGAACATCGAACTTCTCCGACTTCGATATTACTATTACGTATCCAAGCTTCTCGAAGAGTCCCATAACTGCGACATATATAATCTGGATGGACCTCGGTAAGGTACAAGGAAGAATTTACGAGAAGCTTTATTCTGCGCAAGGTCAGCTGCAAAGTCCTGAGTCAAAAGCAGAAGCTGCGGGATCGCTGGCCAAGGAGCTCCTGGAGCTGCAAAGGCGATGCCAGGTGAGTTTTCCTGCTACAAACAATGAGAAGAGGATATCCTAATGAGAATGTTACAGGAAGTCTTTTCCCAATTAAGTGAACTGAACGTGCCTCATATAGACACAGAGATGACGATCTTGTCAAACTTGTCCTTGGTCTATCGTGCACTACCAACGCAACAGCCAGATCACCCCCTTCGATTCCCTGAGGAATGCATTGCGGCAGCACGAGAAGCACTCCAGTTACATCAGAGGCTCTGCTTGCTCTTCTTCGCAAGATCTGATTATTCTATCAGAATGTATATTGACTGGTATGTCTTCCCTCTCATCCTACTTCCTCGTCTAATGATCGATGATTTGCATAGGAACCTTGCATTCTGCCCATTTACTCCATTCATTGTCATCCTCGGAACAGCTATCTTGAATACAGACCACGAAGACATGAACCTCCTCAGTCAAGTTGTCGAGTCTTTGGAGAGGGCGTCGCGACAAGCTCCTGGAGCTACAAAACTTTACAACATTTGTAAAATACTGCTCAGAGGTGCTAAATCATGCATCGAGCAGAGCCTTGGCAGCCAACCTGCATCAATAGGGAGGCAGTCTCAAGTTCCGGTCAGGAACATGCCGGAATACGCGCAAGGAGATATACAAAACGCAGAGAACGGCCAGGCAATGTTCTCAGATGGCTGGGATCCACTTCAGCTTGATCATCTGGGGAATATGTCAACCTTGTTTGACAATTACTTGGCTGGGGGTGCGAGTTTGATGCCGATACTCGAGGGTGACTTGACACAATTCGATATGATGGATTCATCAAGCAACACTTATTGAATTGAAGAGCTGCTCGAATAGCAGGTACCGAAAACGCGGTCAGCCGGCGTCGGGTAAAGCAAGATCTTGGGTATACTACGGCCCCAACGTTGTTCAATTGCGGGAGAAGGTGCTCACAAAAAAACGAGAGGGCATAGATTTGTAGCTGAAAACTTGAGGTTGATTTTGTACAAATGGGTTGACGCTTGGCCATTCACCCTCCCTATCTTGCTATCTACTTTTGAGTCCGTGCCAACATATTTGCGCCATGAATGCTGTATTTCACTATTTACACGACACCCTCAATCGTACATCCAAGCATACCAGTGTACGAACCACGCGCGTGTTAGCCCGCGCGCTGGAGTGTCAGCAGCCCAGGACGGTAAGGCTGTTTGTCGTAGCTTGCGCCATTGCCAGGAGTTTGTCCCTGGAAGAGCAATTGGAGGTTACATGGATCAATAGGCATTGTTTGGTCTGCGCTGCTGCGAATCAGATCGCCGTGGCTGATATCATTTGTCCAAGTAGCACCACTATTCGCCTTGCCAGCGAAGGGAGCGCTCTCCCCATTGGTCTGCTTGGTCCACGCTCCACCGAGACTCGTGGCCGTGAAGGAGCGGAAGTACCTCCCATTCGAGCCAATCGCCTCAACAATCATAAGATATTGGGGTTGGCTCTGGCCCTGGACTGTATAGACCTGCACGGCCTCGAAAAGGGCGTTTGAAGAGTCGGTAAGGATTGTAGTCGCCGATGAGCCGAAGTCTCCCGGGAACTGTTTGATAGGCATACTCGCTCGGTATATCTTGCCATTATCGCCAGCAAAGAAGAGGTACATGTTGGTGTCATCGCCAATAACAGTTTGGTCAATACAGCCTGTGCTCGAACCGGAGATGGTCCCCGAGTAGAGCGCCTGCTCTGATGACCATCCATTTGCATTCGTGGGATCGCTGGACGTGCGATAAGAGAAGGCTGTCCTTCCCCACTGATATGACAGCACCCAGATATCTTTTGGGGCGAAGTAGAAGAGGGTAGGTGCAACAGTGGCTGAAGTCATCCCAGTCTGGCTCGCCGTGGCCATATCAGACCAGTCGGTAAAGAGGCCAAAGTTCATTGAGCCATAGTTCGCCGAGTTGTGGTTAGATGCGTACACGAGATGCTGACCCTTGTAAAGGGCATGAGTGAAGTCCTTGAGCGAGACCCAGCCATTTTTCGGCGTCGCCAAAGGGCTGTTTGGGGTCGCTGTCCAGCGGTATGTCGACGGAAGAGTGCAACTGGTGTTGGTGGTTTCTGCTGCGACAACCACCGCCGACGCTAGCACCGTGATACTTTTGATAAGTCTCATTGTTCTATTTGCTCTTCACAGCGAAATCAAAGAGAAGAGATCGAGCATGTAAGAAGGGAGCCAAGTAAGAGGACCGCTGTGTTTATATCCCCCAAGGCATGACCTCGCGAATCTGCCTCACTAGACGCATACCCGATATCCGAATAGAAGCGACCGAATGGCAGGTATTTCCAATAGTCATCTTTCAATTTTCTGCCCCGAAAGCAGTGGTGGAAAAAAATCGCGGTGCAAGGTTAAATTGAAATAGAGTACCTTGTTTACCTCAAAGTGGTTCTGAAATTTGGCAGTCCCTACTAAACTGCCACAGGCAAACCCCGCGCAACCATTAGTCGAATGAAACGAGAGTAGCACAGTACAGATACATGACCTTGCTTGTCGCATGTGTCCTTATAGCGCGAGGAATCATTCTACTGATATGACTCAAAGCAGTTTCGGAACGACCTTGTCCGTTTTGCGGGGAAACATCCCTGGACAAATGTAAACCTGAGACGATTCTAAAGCAAACTTTAATATCTACGCCAGATATGCTATTGGAGCGCTTCTAAGCTGTTAATCAACGGCCCGGAGTCCGGCTAGGAACCTTGATGAGCAAATTGCATCTGGACTACAGTACAGAAGAACGACACCACGACATTCCCAATAAGATTTTGCTTTGAAGGCCATTTACAGGAAATCAGCGTTTGTACGTTTTCCATAAAAATCGCTGGACTACTTTGGGTTCGAGTTTAATCATCTCCAGTCTTGGAGGAAGGAATAGCATTGGTGGCTATGGCAATAAGAGATGGTGGACTGAAATGAGGCCTTAGAGGAGAGGAAAGTGGAGTGGTGGCAGTATGGTGAAGGATCTCGGTAGTTCCATGCGAGGTCCGCTTTAACCTTCTCGATTTACTCCCGAAGAATCTTCTGCTCTACAGCTCCTATCCTGGATGCAATTAAAAGTGGGTTTGTGTGTACTCCGAAAATGTTACCCATGTCCTTTAGTTCTTTGAGTTTTCCCATGCACCGCGACCGCACTCTTCCATTGAATCTGCCAGCTCGTTAACGACTTTCTTAGCTCCTTCCCTCCGCAATGCATCGGGCCATCCGTGCTGCCTGTAAATCTGCCTGAGATACTGAATATCCAAGCCCGTTCCCCATTCTTCCGTCTGGGCACGAACTTCTTCTTCGCTGATTATATCGGATCTTTCATCTAGCGCCTCTTCCACCGCGATCGTAACCCTTCCCGGACAAGGTATAGGCTTTAGGCTCCGGTACGACTCCTTCGGGTCCGCAAAGAACGACTTGACATCAAATGGGCCGAGCTGATTGTATCTGATCCAATCTTCCATAATCTCACCATGCCGTACATTAAACAATAACTCAACGCCACCGCTTTCGTAACCCCGCGCAACCCAGAAGACGTCAGCTGGGTCAACTTCTTCGCCTTCATCGGAGTACAAATCAACTCCGTCTACCTCCAGATCTCATAGCTTGGATTCAAAATACTCATGACTGAATGAAGTGTAGTCTATAGAATTCGATTTGTAGTTTATACGCCTCGCTGTCAAAGTATGGTAGATGGCGTAGCACCTCAATCGCGAAGTCGGACTTGAAATTTGCGCAGTATTCGGGTATTAGGTTTGGAAATTCTTCAGGCGGAGGTATTTTTAGATCTTCTTCGTCGTAGTGTAAAGTGATCAGAAATCTAGAAAGGTCTAGGAAAATACCTGCAATCTCATCTGAAGTGTAAGGTAGATTGCCGGAGGCGGAGAAAGAATTAATAGATGGTTCAAGCGAAGTAGGTGGTGGTGTTGGAATGTTGTCTGGGATATCTATGGTGAAGGGATATATTCGATAGCTTCGAGCATCTAAGATCAGTTAATTGAGATTGGAACAGATGTACAGACCATCCTCCGGTTCCAAAAGACTCCGGGACATTCACAAAAAGGGAGAGTGAATCAGGTATGCTACCTATAAAAATACACCACCATTTTGCCAACGTTTGCTAGAGATCTCACTAATTACAAGAAGTGAAGGCTAAATGATGATTGGGTTGCCGAGCATTAAACTTTCAGTCACGCCTCACTATGAAAATCGTTGCGCTCACTTTAATGGGGTTGTGCAATTTATCATCCAACTTGCTAAATAAATCGTACTGGACCAACAATTAGTTGCCGAGGTGCTCTAGTCACTTCTTTTATTCTTTTCAGCTAACAAGTCCTTCGATCTTAGTACCATCTGCGTGCTTCCCATTTGCTAATGCGTTGATCTCTTCTACTATTATAGAGAGCGGGTCGTATGTTTTGGCTTCTTCCTGCATCTCCAAGGCTCTCTTTCTGTACTTTGGATTGGATTGCACCACATCAACCGCATGCCGAACTTGTCCTGGAGTTGGCGTCGCTGTCTTAAGATCAAACCCAACACCAGACCACTCTAAACGTGCAGATGTCAACGGCTTGTCACCATCAATCCCTCCGATGATGATGGGAATTCCGCGCGTGACAGCGAAGTTCACACCTCCGTATCCACCGTTTGTGAGAAAGACAGAGGTGAATTTGAAAAGCTCCGTGTAGGGGATGTAATCCCCGATATAACAGTTCTCGGGAACATTTATACCAGCTGGTAGCGTCGCACCCTTGATCCCCAAAACTACTATGACGATAGTATTTGGACGATCGCGAAGCCCCTCTAAAGCAGGAACAATCATCTCATTGTAGTCGATATTCAAAGTGCCTTGTGAGACAGCAATAACGTCCTTCTGGCCGACATTTGACACAACCTCATCCCACCAATGTGGCCGCCCAGTCCAGGAGTCAGGTACCATCGAAGGAAGACTTCCAGCAAATCGAAAGGTTGGTGACAGATCAGTGCGCGGAAATTCGAGGCTTGGAATACACATCTGAAGAAAACGATCCGGAAGCCGATCAAGATCCATCATGTCGGGGACTTTGACATCCTCTGGTACGTTAAGGTCTTCCAACATCCAATGAAATTCTCTCTCTGGTCTCCACGTTGCTTTTTTGATGTACTCGTACATTGCTTTTGATTTTTCCTGTCCCTCTGGTGACGTGATAGGACCTTGCTCCGGCCCATATGGTATTATGTCCTTGCTTTTCCCCATGTATGGAATAACACCAATTGCAATAACTGGTGCCTTAAGCATATTCGGTGCCCCAAGAAGCATTGGAACTGCACCTCTGAACCATGCCTCATGCACGATAACCACCGCTCTATCTGGATCCCGAGCTTTGAACGCACGTAGAACTTCTTGCACACCACGCGATTGTCGGAACATTGCTCGTGCAGGTGCAATACCTCGATAGGCCATTTGTTCTAGGCCAGGGGGCCAGAAATGCATCTCTGGCCAGTTTTTGTCGAAGTCTTTCTCGGTATAGTCCGCATTTCCGGTGAGTGCGTGGAAAGTAGCGCCGGTTTTCTCGATAGACTCGCGGTAGGCGTTCGGGGCAAGAAATGTGACTTCATATCCGTGACTGGCTAGATGACTAGCTATGAGTCGCATAGGTTGTACATGGCCATAGACTGGATGAGATCCAATCAGTATAAAAGGGTTTTGTTCGAGCGCCATGGTGAACTAGCTCATACAACTCTCAGAGAAAGAAAGCTTAGGTTTGCAAATGGCGAGTGAAATGAAGGTTGCTTTCTATACCAGAATCTCACGTCAGATGATCTACATACACAGCATGGGTTTTTGGGGTGATTGGGGCACAGGTCTTAGATGTGTGACAGGTCTCGGGATAGGTCAAAATCACCGTCCGACTTTCCGACTATCCGACTGTCCGAACTTCTATCAATACCTAACTAACCTAAACTTCTCGTACGCTAATAAAGCCGCCTATATCAATAGCTCTCGTTCTAGATACTAGTATTATAGGGATAGGGAGGGGAGAGTCCTAAATTGAAAGGAAAAATGTAGGTTATGTAGTAATATAATCGTACTTATCGGCATGAATCGTGCCCAGCCAGACTGTGAATTTAAAGCGTCCGGGAGACACATGAATTACATGTCACGTGTGACGCGAGTTCCACGTGACTCATTCCTCCTTGGTAAAACCACAGAGACGCTGGACGGAGAAAGTCATTCCGAGACCGAGACTCGCTGCGGTTGAAATAATAGCATCTAGAAACTTGGCGAATAGGGTGGTCTACAAGGTGATTGGCCGCAAGGTGCGCGAGCCTAACGCCTTCTGAGGGGTTGCCTCACTTTCGCCTTGAACTTTAATAGGATCCGTGTGTGTTCTGAGGTTAGATTCGGGATACCTAGCGAATGAACCACAATCATCCTGCCACTTTTTTCATGCGGTCGGGCAGGCAGCCGCTGGGCAGAAACAGGATTCACAAATGTAATAAAACTACGATAAACCCTTCGAACCCCCTTTGCATACACGATGAATAGATTCACCATCTGGCCAGCTCAAAAAGTTGGAAGCTCTTAACATTATTCACCCCAAGTATTTCTGTTCTGCCAAATTAACCATGTCGCATTCCAAAGATGGCTATGCCGTCGTCCAATGGAAATAAATCTTCGCATACACCGAGTCCCAGCCTCTTCAGCCTGGGCATGTTGGCTTCCAAACCCAATATGCGAATCCCCAGTTTGCAGAAAGGATAGTAGACCTGGGCTCAACAAACTGGGCCAGGTGTCGCAAGAACTAGACAGACGACAAATACATATCTCAGTGGATCAGCAACGTTGTGCTTCCAGCCGCTCGAGCGCAGGTTGAGGCTCACATTGCACATAGAAATCGAGAAAATGCGAGAAGAAGGAACGCTTGGAGAACTTGTGAAGGCGGCAGACTCATGGCTCAGGGACAGCAGCCACCGAGGTTGAGGGACTTGATGCCTTTTCAGCCTGGCAGGCTGCAGATCGTCGGAAATCCGCACTGCCGCGAGAAGCAGCCCGATTTTGGACGACAAGTGCCTTGGGTATGTATCTGGCCTCGTTAAACTTGTTCTATTCTGTTTGAATGCTATGAGAAGATAATGCTAATATCATGACTTAGATCTAAGTGCGGAAATCGTGAGAATAATCGTAAAGGTACATTTTATTGTTCTGGAGAGAACAAAGTGAAGTATCCTACTGGAAGCTAGCTGTAGTTGACGAGTTATTCTACACTACATTTGGTCACTTCTTTCGCACTTTCTATCCTTAGTCCGAGTGATTTATGTATTTGAAGAATAAGTAAGTTAATCAAGAGTTGTGCTGGGATTCAGAGATGTTTTGGAATTGGAGGTGTAGCCGTCCGAATTTGCTAGTTCTATCAATGTCCATTGTGATTTTTCTGAGCACCTAATAGTAAAGCCTGTAATCGTCTCAATAATCTGAGATTAGGGCCTATCTAGGTCTTATCAAGCGCGCCGCTTATTTTTATAACAATAATTCAAATATATGGACATTATAATAGTCGAAGCTACTGAAAATACACTAGTAGGCACCTAATTAATTCTCAATTGCATTAGTTAGTTTAGCATCTCATTAAGCAAAGCGGTTGTTTAGAACATCTAAAGTGTTCTAGCTGAGAAGGACGAGCACATTTTCCAAACCTGGATATGATTGTTCGTTCTCCCGTGATATCTTTTGCCCACGTCCTTGTTTTATTCATACCAAACTGTACTCTAGTTTTTGGCAAGTTTTCACAACTTGTTCAAGCTAGAATAGCCTCAGATATTTGCTCAAAGAAATGGTTCTTGCACAGGCAGGCAGGCCGCCTTTTACGGCTTCAATGCGAGCTAGGCTCAACTCTGTTCGAAGTACGAGACCTCGATTTTTTCACCCTATCAATCATTTCTTGACTTTTGAGCTATCGATGCCAAGATCTGAACCCCCTGAAAAAAGGCTTGAGATAAATTAAAGGGGGCATGCCAAGTGTATTTAATCAGCGACAAGTCATTTCAGCCTCACGCCAAGCTCATCCAGGCTCATCCCGTCTAGAAGCTAGCTTTATAGAGGCAGTCCCATCTACCCATCTCGAATAAGTATCATCAATGTTTCCCTTCCTCCCTTTTATATACTTCCCATCTCAAAACTTTTGCACTTTCAGTTTATATTCAACGAGTCTTTGGAAGAAGAAACCTCGATTGACCACGATGCTGCTCTCGGATATTGCCGTTCTGCTCGTCATCATCCCTTTCTGTACGGCTAGTACATGTAATCCATCCGCCGCACTGTCTTGGCCTCCATCTAGCAATTCTTCTCCAGGCTCTGGTGTCCCTGATGCTTGCAACAATCCCAATGGCTCAGCGGTTGATTGCTGTGCTCAGGTTGCAGGCACTGATGAAAAAGCTCTCCAGGCTTGCCTTCGGAATGCCGGACTTGGAAAGCTTAAGACCCGCGCTGCACTTAGTTGTACGAGTCGCGAGACATGCTATCAATATACTGAGGGATCTCTACTCTGTCTAGATAAAAACACTGGTATGTTGGTATACGATCCCTGCAGTATATGGCACAGGTCTGAACACAAAGCTGACTTCCTTATTCTCAGGGCTATATCACGATGACATTGGCGGTACTGGCGATTATAATACCGGGGAATACACAGCGCCAGATGGGTCAATGACGACTGACTTGGTGGGCGCAACAGCCACTCCGACGGCAACGACAACCTCACCGGGGCGTACAGGTGGCTCCCTTGCTTCTTCGACGCTTGTAAGGTCGGCTTCGAGCACGAGGAAAGTTACCTCGGCGTCGTCAATTGGTAGTGCCACGAGTGTTACTCCAGCTTCTGTCACGTCATCGATTAGAAGTGCAGGAGCGGAGGGATTCCACACTGGGGCTGGAGCCGGCGTTATCGTTGGGGCCTTGGGTTTGGTTGTGAGACTGGCGCTGTAGTTTCAAGCAGAGCAGGGAGTTTTGTGAGCTGCACCGTTGTGTATATCATATCTAGATACTTAGGGTATCTGGCAGAGTTCATTCCAATCTTGCTCAAATGAACATTTCAAATGATTCTGCAATTCGGATTGGCTACAATGAAGCCACAGTGATTCTCCGACCTATCAAAATATAATCTAAGTCTTACAGGTTACAACCAATAGCATCCGGCTCAAACTCACTGCATTGCATTGCACTGCCACCACACCCTGAGAAGCCCAGCGAGAAGCCTCGCATGACACTTCAAGATTTTATCGAGGTCCCAACAAACCTTCGCTTTTAATATCACGACCCACACTATTAGCATTTTCGTAGAGTCTCCGACATGTCTTTCGGATGGTCAGCGGGAGACATCGCCACCGCTATCGTAGTGACCTACGAGTTGATTCAGGCCCTAGACGATACCCATGGTGCCGCCAAAGACTATCGCGAGGCTGTAACGTTCCTTACCGATTTGAAGCGCGTCCTCGAACCTCTGCAAGCTTTCACAGCTTTAGATGCATATCCAGTGTATCGCAGAGAGATAAATCAGCAAGCTGACCTTATCAAACAACCGATCACAGAGTTTCTCGCGGCAGTATTGAAGTATGAACCGAGCTTAGGGGACATTGCGAGAAGATGTTGGCAGAGGAGCATACCAACAGCCCTGCGCAAGCTGCATTGGCACATCTTCATGATGAAGAAAGTGCAGAGTTTGAAGGTCAAAATTGAGTCGCACATGCGGATCCTTGAGTCGTTGATGCAACGACTTACCTTGTAAGGCCTTGGAATCCTTTGATATTTTATGCCTTGTGAAACTCGTGGACTGACTACTATCAGGGATTCGGTGTTGGCAACTCAACGGAGTCTCCCGGGTATGCTACGTTTAACGTTCGAGGAAACAATACGGCCTGAGCTTATTGATGTCCTTCGACAATGTCTCCACTCGAGACCTACCGGCAACCAATGCATGATTGGCGATGCAACGATCGCGAAGCTTTCTGAGCACTACGAGTTAATTTCGTCTAATATGGAAGAAATCAAGCACCAATTGACGAGACCTGAGATAATACAGCATCATATCCAGTCTGATATGCAGGCCGGGGCCGTTATTAACCGTCCAAAGGCTTTATCATATCTTCTAGGTCCAACTACTCTTACAAACGAAGTCTCTACCGAAGATCTCAATCAAGAGATACTCCAGATGACGGTTACACCAACGATAGTAAAGCGGGAGTCTTTATCAGAAGTGTAGGTCTCTTAATGTGCGTCGAAACTACTTATGTTAAAGCCTATATAGTTACTACCTTGTGTTTCTCTACCTCGGGAATTTCTTGAAAAATCTCTTGTAAGTAAGATTTCCACAGATATTAACCTTCTTCATTAACGATTCACCGTAGCTTAATATTATCAAGTAGAGTGCAGCCCACTCACGCGTTAACGCCGATACTGTTGGCAAAGCACAACATATCTTTCTTGGATGCCATAGGACGACCACCTCGAGTCTTACCGTTTGAGTACTTCCGTAGTTTCAAGGTGTGTCTTCGGTTTTTTGGTGTCACTGACCTGGTTATGACGATTCAATTTCCTGACAGCATCTGGACAGATTTTAAAAGCGTTCATTGAGCAAGAATTCCGAGACCTTCCAGGCTCTACTTAGGTCGATCGCGGTAGATATCTAATTCTCAGTCTGCGCAATAATAAGGCTTTGGGCGAGAATAATTGGAATTCATGGATCGCTCTAGGGGCAACTATTGCGATGTCTATTCTTGTGCGTAAGCACCTTGGATCTTTACCGAAGCTATAGGACCCAAAAGAACAACTATGTCCAGATTCCAGCTGCTCTGGAAGGTGGAAGAGGTCTAAACCCGAGTCTTGGGCGACGTGGTAGGTTTATAGCCCCCTTTTCCTGGGACCAAGTTCTTTCTAACCATCAAGAAGTCCACTTGCCAAAAACAGGTGTATACCTGCACAGTCAATCTCTTCAGCGTTGCAGTGCAAGCACCAGAGAACAAGACAATGAGACATCATGGTTCTGACGGAAGGGTGCTTGACCCTCTTCTCGAATTCGAGAACGAAGATATTTCAATTTTCAAGAGAATCGCACAAGAAAGATTGGATTTTAGTGCTCAGAAAAATGGGCAAATTCATCTTATAACGACGCATTCACCAGTTTGCCACCCGGTACCTTCCAGATTTCGGCCTAGCAAATATGAATGGGAAGTTGCCGCCGACTGGCAAGAACCCGTCACCTTCCAGGTCCCTACCTTCAAAAATAGTCACTGCAATACTGCGCATTACAACAATCCGAACTTTCATCCGGAAGAGTGGATACCTGAATTGACAACGATGCAAGGGGGAGATAGTCTACACCAGTACGTTCGCTTGCAATGAGCATTGCTCGATCTACCCATAAGCTTCTCGGGATTTGGCATGGCATAGGCTCAGTTTCACACCAAATTGAAACCCAAAAAATTCTTCAAATATTACTGAATTTAATGTTCCGTCTCCCTAAACAATTATCACTAACTTTAATCGAAATTCTCATCGATTTCTCTCTCTTCCTTCCTCTCACTCGATGAGAGCCCTCTCTTTCACGGATACGAATCGAATAAATCCCCTTTTAAGAAAGGTGCTTTTGCAGCACTCATCACGTTCATTGGTCGGTTTATGAACCATGCGTCCACGGGTTTTACCTTACGAGCCCGGCCTCACGAGTCTGTGGGCTTCAGGGCATTTCGCATACAAATAAAAATTTAAAATTTTTCTAACTTAAAGTTTTAATCTTGTATATAGTAATTTAGCAATTTTTATACCCTTTCCCACTATTAAAAATTGTTATAATTAATAAATGTTATAAACTTTTGAAATGATAGTTATGAATTATAGATTTGAAGGCCTGAAGCCGTTTTCGCGAAGCCTGGAAATGCCTTGAGCACACACCCATGAGGTTGGGCTCGTTACGAGCCTACCCGAGAAGGTCTGTGTTTTTAGTGATGTTTCCAGGCCTCGCAAAACCGAAGTCGATGACTTTACCTTGCATTTATTTAACAACTACTAAGCATATTATCTTTAAATTCGAATGTATAATATAAAAGAAACTAAACCCGATTTAGAGATCTTGTTCTAAGCAATTGCGATAAAAGCTGGAATTATCAAAGTTCTCTTTGGTGGATAATCGTTAGCGAAACGCCCGAAAAACACAGACTTTCTCGTAAATGGGAACTGCCCCGCGTTCTACAGCCTTCGAGGCAACCAACCCGCAGAACGAAGTTTGACAGCTCGACAGCGTGTGCATCCTAACTTCGGGCCGCGATTGCGATTAGTTTTTATTCGGGGTGTAATATAAAGGTCTTTCTTATATATAGACTGAAAGACTTCAGAGTTGTGGCAATCCAGGACTTTGACTCGCTGTTCCCCCCAAGGGTTCACTTCAAGCCTCAACTCAACGTTCACTGTACGTTACGTCATATCTCCTTGCTCAAATCCCATCTGCTCTCTACATCCCAATAATTCCAAATCAGTCATCCTCTGCCATAATGGAGCCCAAGGGGAGAAACGACCACTAAATACGCTCTTAACAGCAACGAAAATATGAACAAAGTGACATTGAGCAGTGTGAAGGATGTGATTCCGGATATTGGAGGCAACTTCCAACTTGATCCCAACGTCGTTGCGAGTAAGACAACTTCTAAATGACTTTCCCCTGCCCACTCAAGGCTGAAATTATGGAGAATTTCCTGAAGGCACCAAGGTTCTTCGAGCGAGCAGTTACGGAACCTCACTCTGGACTCGTACAGCTCGTGTAACAACGATTATTCCTGATGGCGGCGAGAAGGACTACTTCCTCAAGGTTCAGTTTTCAAATTCCAAAGGAGTGCGCCACACTGACAAAAGATATAGTGTGCCACTGAGGGGGGTGCTGTCATGATGGAAGGTGAATTCAACTCAATAACCACGATATGTAACTTGATTCCTTCTTTCGCTCCAAAGCCACTGGCCTGGGGCAAATTCAAATTAGCGTCCCCAGACACATACTTCTTCCTCTGCGATTTCGTCGAGATGTCAACAGACATGCCAGACCCTGTGAAATTCTGCGCTCGAGTCGCAGAATTGCATCGCAAAGGTGTCTCACCGACAGGCAAATTTGGATTCCACATAACAACTGTGCATGGGAAGACAGAGCAGCCAGTCGAGTGGGATGACAATTGGACGCGATATTTCGCAAGGCTCATTAGCCATTTCTTTGCCAGAGATCTCCTTTCAAATGGTCGATGGCCAGAATACGAAGCCGCGTTCAAGCGACTAGTTAAAGATGTCATCCCGCAAGTGCTAGACCCGCTTAACTCGGATGGCAGGAATATCAGACCTTCATTGGTACATGGCGATTTGTGGGAAGGAAACGCAACCACTGATCTCGTCACTGGGGAGCCTATGGTGTTCGATGCAGCGGTTATGTATGCACATAACGAGTATGAGCTGGGAATGTGGAGAAGGGAGATCATCAGGTTCGGAAAGCCGTATTTCAAGCAATATCTCAGGAACATGCCTCCGAGCGAACCTGTGGAGCAATGGGACGATCGTAATGCGCTATACTCTCTCAAGTTCAAACTCAGTTACTGTTTACATCGGCCAGGCTTACCTCTGGTTCGAGAAGCGTGCGTATTCGTCCAGCCTATGACATACAACATTGCTGATCTCAACACAGAATCCTCGCAGACATCATGCAGCTTGTGGACAAGTACCCGCCCAAAACCTCGATTAAAAGTAATCTAGAGCCACCTGGGGCTAATGAAGATGGGAAATCACTACCAGCAACCGCCAACGGAAGTGAAGTTCCTACTGATGAACTGGCCCAACTGAAGGTGGCTGAAACAGCTGTTTAACTCCAAGTGTGGATAAGACCAAAGTTAGCATAAAAATGCGTATGGGCAAAAGAGGAGAGAATTGTCCTGCAAGAGGCATGATAGTTAATCAAGAAGGAATTTCACTCTCCTTTGGTACTTATTTTCAATTTGTCAAAAGTTGTAGTTGCTTCCTACCAAGACTGGAAGTTCTATATCAAGTTTACATCAGATCCACAAGATTACAGCTTAGAGCCCGCAACGACAAATTAAATTCTAGAATGTAGAGTGCCATTTTGCAACCACTAGAAATATTTAGGTCATCTCAACCCCCACTTTTGGAGACACAGAGCTCCGGGTACATTGATTTTTCTCCTACAGTGCCCCCCCTGGTTCATTTGTTAGTTTGCCACAATTATGGAGAGTCGCTGCTCTGAAGACGGAAAGGATTGCACAAGCCAGATACTGGACCGTGCCAGAAGATCTTCACTTTAGATATCTTGAGAACGGTGTGCTGGTTTTCCCTCTTCAAGTTACGGCCAAATAGACGAGTAGCAAGAAACTAACACATGAACCAGGGGGGGCACTGTAGTCTTCGAATCATGTGGTAGAGCACTTCTCAATCCTGCATGGTTATTGGGCTAAACCTAGAGCCAACATCTTGATCTCTGCTGGCGCTTACGAAGACGCGCGGCATTGAAAACCGTCCATGTTTCAGACTTTTGGAAGCTATCAATATTAAAGAATGTTATTTTATGTAGGAGCCAATTACATTTTCAATAAAAGTATGACCCGAGACCTCTCAAACGTTTGCTTAAGAAATGGACGGTTTTGAATGCCGCGCGCCTTCGTAAACATGCAAGCACATCAAAACCTATAAAGGACAAGACTCCGCACAGAGAGAAATCTACGAGCTCACTTATAACAAGAAATCTTTTCATGGAGGGAAATAATGATCAAAATATTGTCGGCCATGAGACAAAAGCCTCGCAGAGGGTTAAACATGAAGACGAAATCCTCCAAGATCCCCAGCAAAATTTTCTCCTCACAACTCCAGTGTCTGGGACACAGAAATCAGCCTCGGAGTCACCCGACAACTCCGCAGAGCCAAATACAAACGATATAGCATATTTCTCATTCTCCAAATCATCTAAACGATGGATCACGTTCCTCGTAGCCATGGCTGGGTTCTTCTCCCCACTAAGCGCAAACATCTACTTCCCAGCCTTATCTTACATCGCTCAAGATCTCCACGTATCACTCGAACTTATCAACCTTACAATTACTGCCTATTTGATTTGTCAATGCATAACTCCCTCCATTACAGGCGATTTAGCTGACATGGTTGGAAGACGCCCTGTCTACCTGTTGGTCTTGACGGTATATTTTGCTGCCAATTTGGGGCTCACTTTACAGAGAACTTATGCGGGTCTGTTGATTTTAAGGATGATACAGAGTGTCGGCGCTTCTGGTAAGAAATTGCTGTTCCAAATAGTGAATAAGGCTGACGATATAGGAACTATCGCGCTATGCCTCAGTGTCATTCATGATATCGCCGCTCCGCATGAGCGTGGCAAGTATATGGGAGCTGCCATGACAGGGTACGTGGAGCTAGCTTTCACCGAAGTTCTCATTCTGACTAGAGATATAAGACCAAACGCGGCGCCAAGCATCGGCCCAGTCCTTGGAGGTGTCTTAGCACAAAAAGCTGGCTGGCGGTGGATCTTCGGCTTCCTCAGCATTCTTTCGGGCCTGAATCTAATTCTAATAATTATCTTCCTCCCTGAAACTAGTCGTGCTATCGTAGGAGATGGCTCTATTCCTGCAAAGGGGTTTAACCGAACATTATTCTCCTGCATATCCCCACGTCGTCGCACCACAACTTCCGAGGCAGTTCTCATCAAGCCTAAACTACGATTCCCGAATCCACTCGCCGCTTTAAAAATCCTCTTTGAGAAAGATGTGGCATTGATAATGTATGCCAACGGGGTGTTTTATTTGAACTATCAGTGCCAGCAATCTTCCCTTTCCACGATCTTCATTCGTGTTTATCACCTCAACACTTTGGAGGCTGGATTATGCTATCTACCTTATGGCATTGCCTGTACTATATCGTCCTTTCTAACGGGTGAGATTCAACACTTTTCTTTTCAAATATTTGCCTTGCTAATAGCAGACTTAGGATTGATCATTGATCGAGACTATCAGAAAACTGCTGCGGCAGCGGGGTTTACTGTCAACAAAACAAAAGGGGATGATCTCAGTGACTTCCCAATCGAGAAGGCGAGGCTGAGAAGTATCTGGTATTTCATGGGACTCTCAATGGCATGCACAGTTGGATATGGTTGGTCAATTGAAACGAGAACGGTAAGCCTGACGCCCCTAGTCCTATTATAAAAATGGTACATAATGCTGACCAACGTTCTTAGAACATGGCAGTCCCGCTAATCCTTCAGTTTTTATGCGGTGTCACAGTAACCGGAACCTTTAACGTAAGTCCATTCCAATTTTAATTCATTATACATCTGGTCGAATTCTCAATTAACTCAACTCAAATACGCAGGTGCTCCGCACCCTAACGATCGATCTCCACCCACACAACCCAGCCACCGCAAGCGCCACTATAAACATCATCCGCGGCACCTTTGCTGCTGTTGGTGTGTCAATCATACAAATTCTGCTTGATCATATTGGTGTTGGATGGACATTCACTTTGCTGGCTGGCTTGTGTGGGACAGCGAGCCCCTTACTGTGGATCGAGCTGAGACGGGGAATGGCATGGAGACAGATCAGGGATAAGCGGACTAAAGACAAGCTGTCACTTGAAAACACCCATATCGAGATAAAATCGTAGATTCGAGAGCGACATGTATCATAAATCAAGTTGAGAGTATTCAATTGAACTTAGGTAGCAGTGCAAAACAAAAAGGTGGTCCCAGCCTACCACTGCCTCGGAATACCAAGTAGGCGCCTGGCGCCCGCAAAGCTTGTCTAGCCATGCCTGCAAAGAGCTATCACATGCAGCTCGGCGAGCTTTTGGAGTGTGAGGCTGTTCGAGACTAGACGCCATTTTATGAATAGCCTTACCCCTTCTGGAGGACATCCGCCTGCGAGTCATGCGCGGGGTGGGGGGAAAACGTGCGGGGTAAAACTGGCCGAGTGCGCGCCGAGCGGGTTAGATGATACCGAGTCGCGTCATCGAAATTTTGATCGACAGGAGGATCAACAACGGCCCGTCCGTCTTCAGACCTGGTCGAGCGGAAGCTAGGCTTAGTGACTTCAAGAATTTCAAGGGCAAAAAGACAGGGTTCTACCGCGGGTCTACGAGGCTGAAGAGCAGGACGACAGGGCTTTGGAAGATTAGAATCGAAGAAAAAAGCCTAGCAGTGGGCTTCAGGAGACAGAAAATTCCATGCCACAGTGGCCCCAGGACGCTCAGGAGTGAGATGATGGTACTAAGCAGCAGATCGAGGACGTTCAAGAGGAGGGGTGGCATAGATCGAGATTCGATATTTACTCAGGAGCGGGCGAGTAAAAAAACGGGGGAACCAGGCACGAGCGAATGTAAAGCATTCGCATTGCTATATTTAGAATACTGTAACTGCATCCACGTGCTTCATTCCTCGCCCACCGACGTGTCGCTCCTAGCCACATCCTGCCACTGCCTTCCTAACCACATCTCCATCTACTCGTCGTCCTCTATATCGAGATGTGTTTCCTTCCACTTGCGAGCTGGGATTTTACGCTTGAACATGATGTCAATCTCGCGGTAGGATAGACCCTTCATCTCAGGCAGGTAGAAGTATGCCGTGACCAAGCAAAGGAAACCGGTAGCACCCCAAACGTAGCCGCACTTGCCGCCAAGATTTCCACCCTGCACTATGTCAGCAATTGTCACCGCACGACTCGGAGGGAGAAGAGTCCTACCGTCGGGTTGAGCATGTAACTTCCTAGGAAGATGCAAGGAATCTCAACGATGTAGTACGAAGCACGTCCCATTCCAGTCGTTAGAGGCCGAAGGCGGATGGCCGACGTTTCTCCAATAATGACCCATGAGGCGGGCGCAGGTCCCAGGGTAAACAGGACGGAGATGATAAGGCCCAAGGACGCCTGCGCTAGAGAAGCTGAATGCGCAGCTGCAGTCCCCTTGACAACATGGACAGAGCCTGCAATACCAAGGCAGATCAGTAGGAAGGTGTTAAAGGCCGAGCCCCAGAGGTAGATAGTACGTCGGCCAAAGTACGTAGTGAGGATCCAAGAAAGCATAACGAAGATCATCTGCAGGGCAGAGGTGATCAGACCTAGGGCGAAGGCAGTATTGACTCCCACGCCGGCCTCTGCGCTTGTATTAGCACATATGTTCATGTAAAACAGCAATGATGACAACTTACGCTCGAAGAAATAGACGGCCTGATTAGCAATAAGGTTACCCGTGAGGTTCTGTGCCAAGTACACACCGCACACAATGAGAGTGCGGTAGAGGTCAGTGCCTTTGAACAGTTCCAAGTGGCTAGGCTCCTTTTCGGACTTCTCGAGCTCAACGACACGGCGCATCATGGCGACAGTCTCCTTAGAATTCAGCCTCGACCTACGTCCAAGGCGCTCAACCGAATGTGCTGCTTCTTGGAGACGTCCCTTTCGAACCAGCCACCAGGGCGACTCGGGCGCACAAAAGATGAGGATGGCGAGAGGGGTGGGGAACATCCACTGAAGTGCAATGGGAATCCTAGTTTCTTTTCGTCAGTGAAGGACTTGCTTGTAAAGCGGATGAGCAAGTACTTGTAGGCGCTTGCATCATTTACACCGTTGTAACGGTAGGTGACGGCACCAACGATGATACTGCCAATCGCCCAGAACATCTGCAGCATCTGGGTAGCAGGGGCTCGCAGCTTGATTGGTACGATCTCGCTGCAGTATGCCGGCGCGTTGGCAATGAAGATGCCCCACGGCAAGCCCTCGAGAAGCTGGGCCACGAAAATAACTGGAAGCGATTCGGCAAAGTAAAAGGCGAAGATGAAGACATTCAAGAGCATGAGGCCGGTCAAGGTCGCGTAACGGTATCCGATACGGCTAGTGAGGGGGCCAGCAAGGAAGACGCCAATAAGCGCACCGAGCTGCCCAGATACTTGAAGTGCGGACTGCCACTTGGTCACAATGACATACTGATCAATTCCGGCGTCATACACACCATATTTTTGCTTGAAAGCAGGTAGGGCAACGAAATTGCCGATGAGGAAGACATCGTAGGACTCCATAATCTGAAGATGGTGTTAGCTGCGACTCCTCGTCGGAGGAAAGAGAAAAAAAGGGGAGAGGGGAGCTTACAATCGTGAAGGACATAACAAACGCCCAAAACGAAGCCATGGGGTACTCTTTCACGGCCTCTAGTACCCCCATCTTGTGCTCCGCGTTCTCTGCCTCGACTGCATCCGCTTTATAATCGGCGATTTTCGCTTTCTCGTCAAGGTCGTAGGCATGTTCCACTGGGGATATGCCCCCGGTGGCCTCGACCTCTGCGAGGTCGCCATGTGATTTAGACTCGACAGGGTCACTCATGTTGGCGGGTGTTTGGTTTGCCTGGATGAATAACGTGTAGTATGGGGGAAGAGGACAATCAGAAAGAAACAGAATCGAATGTGACGGGGAAGACTGCTATCTTATATGCTTTTCATACTGTCCCGCTTTACTGTAGTAGAGCCGGCGGGGACCCCATTCGCCATGTCTGCAAAGGGTCCGATTGACGAGCTTAGGGGAAGCTTTCGAGGCACGAGGCGAACTACGCCGCAAGCAGCTCGCGACAGCTCTAAGCTCTCCCCCGCAAGCTTGAATCTCGGCGTCGGTGTGGACCTATACAAGGGACTGGTGCGGCTGTGGAATGTTGCAAGCTTGTTTTGTTTGGATAAGTGGTTTTTTTACGGTGATGAGTAGTGACCTGTAGTGACTATTGGCATTGATTGGCGCGCATGCGGAGATCCTGGGCGCGGCCAACGCCACCCCAGCCTGCCCCCAGGACCCTGAGCGCCCCCCCAGATATCCCCACATTGTGTCTCTTCGCTGTTATTGACCCGGAACGAACGACCCTGGAGAATTTTCCCACGTATCACCCGGTCACCATTGGTCCCCGTTGGTCCCCATCGCAGGATACAGTAGTATGCATTAGCCCGAGATGCGCGCAAACACAAGCTCCTTTAGTCGAACATCGCAAAAGAGATCGGCCCTTTTTGAGAAACGCGATTACATGAGGGAAGGAGTGCACGCTCCAATTATTAGACACCTTCAGATGGGAAAACAGGGCCCAGGAAAACAGCCCCCGAGGGTAAGCGTATCCTGCAGCTCCTAGGATCTCTAGCCACTTAAATAACTGCCTGCGATAGCAGTAGAAATCAGATTACCGGTTCGGGCCCTCTTTTCGAATAATAACAGGTTGTTTTCCTGCGACAACTCTCGCCTGCATAACATATGCCAAATTCGAGCCCGGATTAACTTCTCGTTCGCTCGCCTCAGGTACGCCGAAATCGCGATTTAACTTAGCGTTTATACTAAAGTAACGCTTCCACGGTCTTTAAATCCTCCGCTAAACTAATACTCGTCCTATCATCGCACTTAATTCTTCCATCTGAAGCTGTCTAATGACATGGCTGGATCCTTGGATTTGAGATCCCACGATCTTCTTCTCCCAGCCCAGTGGTAGACGTAGCAAGATATATAAGACCCCCCGACCTCCCTGCTTTTCGGGTCTGCTTGCTTTAGTCCCTTCACAGTGACGCAATGCCATAGCGAGCAACTCAAGATGTCAGATAATGTCGAGCTGAAGAATAAGATGTACGAGAGCTACCAGGTCGCTCAGGCCGACCTTTTGCCATTCCCAGGCCTTGATTTACGTGAGATGCTAAAGATTTTCACTTGGAAGAAACGTGAAATGCAAACCGCGTTGAAGAGGTGTACCAATTCGTGATCCCCACTAATTCAGTCATTCGAATTTCAAGAGATTGAGAGGAGCAATTACACTTTTGCGTGCTGACATCTGGATACTGCAATAAGCATTAAACGCAATGGAAAAGTCGAGCCTTCCTAGATAGACTTCATATTGTTTCAATGTCAACTCAATTTCGCTGACGATTCATTAACATGATGTCCAAATGAAATCCAGGCCCAACCTCAACGAGAAGAATTATCAATCCTGAGGCAGTAATCTGGGAACCAACGCGGGAACGATGTGCGGGGAGGATCGAGACTGACAAGGAATGAGAGACTCCACTCCAAGGCTAAGAAAATGGTCTAAATCAGTATAGTCTGCGGCTCTCACATGCTCCCTGCCTAGCCCCAGATTCCATCCGCACCTATTAGACTGGACCCGGAGATTATTAGTCCCAATCTCTCGTTCCCGGGAAGCATCCCGACCATCCTAATTGTCGGAGAAGAATAGCTGCAAGCAGCCGCCCTCAATGCAACTCAAATCCCAGGCCAAGATCAGGAGCTAGCGGTAACGAATCAGAGCAGGTTCTACTAGAGAAGCCATGATTTGTCGATATCGATGCCGCCCCCACGTTGCAACAATGCTTCAAAGGTTGGCAAACAAGGCGAAACAACTCATACTGCGGTACGGCAGGCCGTAGCTTGGTCATCGTTCTTGGCTTTCGTCGCTATCACGTGACCTTAAGATTTAACTTGATCATGTGACTTTACTCGCACATAAGAGCTTTGATTTTCATGTATATTAGTCTTTAGAATAACTACTACACAAGCTTTTTTATCCTATCTACCAGCAGCAACCGCAGCCTCCTTGTCAGCGGCCAACATCTTCTGTATGGCTGGCCGATTCACGCAGCGGTCCCACCAAGCACTCACAGCTTCGCGACTGGCGATGATATCTCCGTACCCGCATGCGAAAAGTCTTTGGATCAACGGAATGTAGTAGATATCCACGAGAGTGAAATCATTTCCAGCCATGTAGTCTTTGTCGTGTAAGAGACGTTCTGCAACATCGAAAAACGTCTCGACCGACCGCAGTGCATCCGAGACAACGGCGTCATCGGGAGGCAGCCCCATGAATCTTTTGACAAATTTCTCGAATGAGATTCTGCCTGCAGGCTCTGCGAAGTAGAGTATTTCTGCGCACTGGGCCTGGTCGAACAGCGCCGCAGCTTCGACGTCGGAGTCGGAGGGTAGAAGTGGAAAGGAGTACTTTGTTGCAAGGTATTTGCAGATTGCACGACTCTCGTAGAGAGTGAATCCCTCGGCGGAAGTTATGACTGGTATTTTACCCCACGGGTGACGTTTCACGTGTTCTTTGGACTGGGTGCAACGGCGTTAGCTCCCACGAAAATCGAACGTTGTAGGAAAGGGGACAAATATTTGATGAGTGAGGAGAAATTTTGAGGCTCGATGCGATATACAATTTGCTCACGCAAGGAGAAGCCGCATTGTCTTCCAAGAGAAACAGGTAAACTCACCTTTTGCTCCCCTTTTTGAAGGTTGACAAGCACGAGTTCGTAATCCGTAAAGCCGCCTTCGGCGAGAGTCAGGCGGACACGATCGGTGTTGGTCGAGCCGCGAGAGCCATACAGAGTAAAAGCTGGCATTTTCGAGCTATGCAGTAGTTTCGACACGAATCCGGGGCTGTTTGTGAGCCTCGACATTTGTATAGGTACTTATTTCGAGAGAGATCGGGCCAGTCACTCGGTATATAAGCCGAAGACATCTCACTGAGAGCCGGAGCTAGCGGAGCTAGCGGTATCTGTAGAGCCTGGATGCCGTTACTTCTATCAAGACAATTGGAATTAGGAACCCAGGAACCCAGCCACACCGCCCTTCCAACAGCATGTGTGATTGGTGGGTTCGCTTTCGCTGCCCAATCGAGCTAGCGCCGACGCTTGCTGTCAGCCTCAACTATTTAAAGCGAGTCAACTCGCATTCCTCATAGTCCCGGTGATGAATCCTGCTGCATCATCTGATTCGTCTGCTCGGATTTCTTGCTTGCTACGATTCTTCTTCTTGTCTTAAAGGTGTTGCATGACAAGTGCGAATGTCCCAACAAGGATGGCCGGAAGCGTTGTCGCCCGCAAACGGAACATTGAATGTAGAACCAAGGTGAAAACTGGTTGTGCAACCTGCAGGTCAGTCATAGTGGACATATCCCATCACCGGTCTACACCCCAAGACTGTGAATCTAGACGAGAGGTCAGCTCTGCGGAGGTTGTGCTCAATCAGCAATAGAATTAGGAAGGTCAAATGTGACGAGAAAAAGCCGTTTTGCCAAAAATGTGTCAACACTGGTCGTACTTGCGACGGCTACGAGTCCCCCTTTAGATTTTTTACCAATCAACCCATCAACAACACTCATGCTCGCGGCATCACGTCAGGTGTTGGTTTGCAACCCATCTGGCCGACCTTCATTGAGATTGCCCCTCGGGACATCGACCTTCTCAATCGTTACTTCTCAACCAAAACCATGTTCGACGTGAAGCTGGGCTGTGACGAAGAAGCCAGGCAAGTCCTCCAAGCCAGCTTGACTGATCCGCCTATACGACATGCAGTCTTGTCTCTCAGAGCTCTTCGGGAAGATCTCGAGACGTCCGGAGATGGTCCAGCGTCTGTCGCGCAGCGGACCCCGAGCTGTCACTATGGCCTCCAGCAATACAGTATGGCTTTGGGGGGTCTTGCGTCTAACTTGTCATCTCCGGGCTCCAACAGGTTGAAGTCGGCATTACTTTGCTGTCAGGTCTTCATCAGCATTGAGCAGGTGAGGAAAAATTATGCTGCTATGGCCCAACATATCATTCGAGGGCTCAGGATCATGCACGAGTACCGGGCAAGGCCACATTTTGTCGCCGCGAACAAATTAGTACCAGCACACCATGACCAACTCCCCCTCCTAGATGTTTTCATCATTAAGCTATTTGCTGCACCATGTAAATTTGCAGATCGCCCAGCAACAGCCGACGTAAGCGGGACGGCGTTGTCTGTGTGTTTGATTTCGCCTCATCAACAGCCTGTTGAATCTTGCGATCTTCGCACGATTGCACCCGACATGCGGACGGAGCTTACAAGGATTGCTGCGTCGACGCTTGAATTCCTTGGCAAACTGTCGCAGGTCGAATCGGTAGGAATCGCTCTTCAACTACTATCTGAGAAAGCAGCTCTGCTGGGCTCCTTAGAATCGTGGCTCATTGATCTTGAACTCATGCAGACGGAGATCGGATCTCCTAGCCCTGAGCTTATTTCAGTGTCTTTCTTGCGCCTCTTTCATCTAATACTGAAAATCGTTCTCTTGGGAGCACTAGACTCCTCACCAGATCTTCATGCAGAGCTGCGGACTGAGAACGACCGATTGCAGGGCATAGCCAACAACGTGGGTGAAAGAGTCAGGGATTATATAACGTGCAGTGGGACTAGTAGTGGTCGAGGGGAGCGCTCCACAGTGCGTTGATATTTATGGCAAAGTGGCGTAAGATTGCATGCGGCCTCCAAATGCAGTACATAGACCGAACAAACCAATCAGCGGCTGACTCTATCTCTGGACCGGCCCCCCTCGCTAACTATGGTTATCTGCTCTGGAGGACCGGTCAACTTCATAAATAGATCCGCAATCACGTCGCCATGTTGTAACAAAGCCTCTTCGTCTCCCCACAAGCTCAAGCAGACAAGTACTCAACGGCACCTCTCATCGTCGAAAATCATGCATTTCCTCCTCCTCGGAGCCAGTGGACGGACCGGCCAGCACGTCGTATCTGAATTACTCTCTCAGGGTCACACAGCTGTAGCCCTTGTGCGTACCTCTGGCAGCCTCACCCCTCGTCCTGGCCTCACCATCGTCACTGGCTCGCCACTATCGAAATCCGACATACGCAGCACTCTCCTCGCGGCGCCTTCTCTATCACCTTCTGCAGCGATCATCACATTGAACACAGTCCGCAAGTCCGACAGCCCATTCGCGGCTCAGCTCTCACCTCCTCGCTTCCTGGCCGACTCCTGCGCCAATGCTTGCGAGGTTCTGGAGCATGCCGGCATTTATCGCGTTGTAGTGATGTCGACAGCAGGTGTCGGGGATTCATGGCGTAACCTACCGTGGTTGAGCAAGGCATTCTTGGGGTGGACCAACGTCAAGTACGCGCTCGAGGATCACGGCCTCGTAGACAAGGAGATTCGGCTGACGAAGATGGATTGGACTCTTGTGAGGGCTGTGAGGCTGCAATTCGACGATCAGAAGCCGACCGACACGAAGACGGACGTGAGAACGCTGGGCAGTGAGGGCAATAGAATGAGTATGACCGACAGCGTAAGTGTTACTAGTGTGGCGAGCTTCCTGGTCAAGGTTGCGGCCGAAGGACTCTTCGTCAAAAGCGCAGTGGTTGTGGCCAATTGAGGCGGCCGAGGAAGTCGTGGACTTTGTTAATATTGCTCTACCATGCAGGAAGACTTCCTGGACGAATTTGTTTTAATTGTTCTGCGTATAGCCAGATAATAGAATTGGTTTCATCGTGGGATCTGAACTTGGGAACGCTGCTCCGGAATCGCATGTTAGTTTTAATAGATTGATGTAGATAGTCGTGCGAGATCATTATCAGCATAATTCTCATTTACGAATTATTCCTCTGCTCAGCTCCTGGGTTCCCCCGCGTCGTTAGAGAAAATGGTACACGTGACCCTAAAGTTAGATAGCTAAGGGCTGTATAATCGAGTCCAAAGCTCTTCTAGAATTACTAATCAATCGAGACTCAATATTCTCAGCCACGACTCTATGGCCCTTTGTCTTTTTCTTAGTCTTATATCATGCTTGCATTGGAACCACCAATCCTAATTATGTTGTCCCAATCCTGGACGTTGACAAGTGCCACTCTGCTCCACTCAGCTCCCAAATATCAATACATCTTCGATATCGACAAAGTCAATTTACAGTCTCTGCACATTGAACTTATTTCAGTATGTTCCTGCGATGCCGCTTGTAAGCGGTGAGGGATTTGTCAGCCACCATGCAGAACGAGCCTAGCTGCGGGGTCACATCCATCTCAAATTAGCTTTCATCCATATCGAATACCAGTCTTGCGGTTGCAAGAATTTCACTAGTCTCCTAAGATCCAATCGAAGCCTTGGCCGAGCTGAGTTTGGAAGGATCGATTTCAACTTATCCCGAAGAGCGAGGCTACTGACAACCAGAATCGAGCACCAACCTTCCTAGGACTTGAATCATGCGGCTACTGCACACGACGACCCTTGAACTTCACGAGTTCTTTGGGTCTCAAACCCCATATTATGCTATTCTGTCGCATCGTTGGGGCGATGGTGAAGTTACTTTTCAGGACATGAAAACCCCAGGGAGAGTTCACATGAATGGATGGTCGAAGATAACGGGATGCTGTGCCCAGGCGAGGAGCGACGGATGGGAGTATACCGTAAGCTTTTGTTAGAAGTGCTTGACTCCTGCTTATGCCTCGTAGTGGATCGATTCCTGCTGTATCGACAAATCCAGCAGTTCAGAATTATCGGAGGCAATCAATTCGATGTACCAATGGTATAAGAATTCACAGGTCTGCTACGCCTATCTAAGCGACGTTCCTCCAGATACTCTATCCCCTCACTTCAGAGGTTCTCCCTTTCGGAAAAGCCAATGGTTTACAAGAGGCTGGACTCTCCAAGAGCTTTTGGCACCCGAAAGCCTGGTCTTTTTCGACTCCACTTGGCAGGAAATCGGGACTAGATCAACTTTAGGCTCACTAGTTTCGTCGATCACTGACATTGACGGTCTTCACTTACAAGATCCCTCCTTAGCATATATTGCTCAAAAGATGTCTTGGGCTTCCAGACGCAAGACGCTAAGGGAGGAGGATATGGCATATTGTCTTCTGGGCCTCTTTGGGGTCCATATGCCTCTACTATACGGAGAAGGCACTCAAGCATTCCTACGCCTTCAAATTGAGATAATCAAAATATCTGACGACGAATCAATATTTGCGTGGGCAGATGAAGATGTTGCCTCGTTTGAAAGGTGCGGAATGCTCGCACAGAGCCCCGCAGCGTTTAAGGGATCCGCGTACTTCCTCTCCAACTCTTTATCTGACCCCATTAGCGGTTGCGAACATCTGATACATGCGAGAGAAATGCCTTTTTTGATGACCAACAAAGGTCTACAGATCAGCTTGTCGCTTTTACAAGAAGGTTCGAACGTGTTGGAACATAGTCCCCCTGGACCCTCGATAGGGCAGCCCACTCGTGCTTCAGAAAAGGGGAAGAGGTACATAGCACCACTGAACTGCGTTTACGATGATGGAGAGGATCATCGAAACGTCGTAGTACGGCTGGAGTCCACCAGCAATGGCTTCTCTCGGGTCGAATGCGATAGTTTGCAGTTTGCAAAATACCCGCCTGGCCTTGCATCCAATTCCAGCCACGTAGCTACGCATGATTCGGACACGAATGTTACAGAAAAGGGAGGGTTTGTCCCACAGACCATATTCGTGCGAGACAACCGAGATCGGGACTTTACTTTTCTCATGGGTGTATGTGAGACCCACTTGCGAATCGAGCGACTTTTGCAAGATGGCTTCGTTTTTTCGGAAAAACCTTTCCTCACCTCGAAGATCCTCGCAGATGTGTCCACGCATGGGGACCGCGATCAGATCTTAACTGTCGGAGGCACTTTCGATTCAGTGCAGAGTCGCGGTGGGCTTGTTGTCTTCAAATTCACCTCGCAAGCCGAGAGCTTTGCCTTGTTGCTATGCCAATGGAAAGCTTCCCATGGGATAGAGTTGATATATGCTGGGGAAGACAAAATCCTAGACAATCACATTCGGAGACGATTGCGCTCTGCGAACGAGTCCAAAGACAGGTTGAGAGATAGAGCTATATGCTTGCTGGAGTCAGGCCCTTATGTCCTTGCATCACTCAAGAAGGGTGTCTATAATGGCCAAATCGTCTCCGTAGTGGATTTCAGCATTGAGGCACCTTCAGAGAGAATATTTGCGACCTATTTGAGCTCATTGGAGGACCTGGGAGACTAGAAATGATCAGGCTGAATTCCAGAACCATGTAGGTGAAAACATGGCAAAAACATGGCCAAAACTATCAATAGCCAATATGAAAATATAAATGAGCAAGAACGAATAGCAGATACAAGAGATGGTACATGTAGCCTCAACCTCAAACACAAGTACCAAAGCATACAACAGTAGCGGTTCCGGCGTTATCGTCACTGTCGGCCGTACCTGCATTGATGCATGAAGGAATAATTGATTTGATTACTGAGTACATATAGCGACGGTATATATAATAACAAGCAGCATCAAGAATGGGTTATTCAGGAAAAGACCACTGAACGGTGATATAAATGAGTGTATAAAGTGACGAGAACATGTGGCGCTTGCAAAATATCAGTGTAAAGGAGGTAAAACACCTCGGGAAAAACAAATACGAAGATGTATTCTAGTTGGCAATACTAGAACCGCCACATTGATCCTCTTAACTCCAACCTCGCTGTTAAGTCGTTTCGTAAACAGCAACATATTTCACCCTCATAGAAGCTTCAAAACCATCTACAGTTTCATCTGTTGGAGGCCCTGGATAAGAACCACCGACAGCAACGTTAAGAATGATATAGTAAGGACTCCATGCTAGTTCTTTCCATTGCTCGAAAGTACCGATTTTGGCGCCAGCGAGATGATAGAAAGCTTTGCCGTCAAGGTACGCTGTTATTGTCTGCTTCGTCCAGTCGTCATTACGCCTATCAACCTTCAACCCCCAGGTATGATACGCCCCGCCTTGGTAGGACACCCCACCGGCGTCATTTCGGTCTTGGCCATTGGCATCAACCCAGTGCATATTTGCGTAATTCTGGTTACCGATCTTGTCTACTATCTCGAGGATATCCCACTCGCCGCACTTAGGCCACGGTACGTTCGAGGTGCGGAAAGAGTCACCTTTCGTCCAGAAAGCTGGCCATAAGCCCTGGAACTTTGCTGGGCTGCCGGTGAAATCGGGCACAAGGATCTCGGATTGATAGATCATTGCCTTGCCAGCGCCGGGGGTCCACGAGCCGGTGCTCTCTAGGCGTGCTGATGTCCAAGACGTAAATTGGCCATTGGTGCTCTTTTTGGGCACAATATATAGCTGCCCATCGCCTGAGAGATGTGCGTTGCTCGCGTAATCGCTGTAGATCTGAAGCTCGCCATTACTGTTTGGTGGATTGTTGAGCTGATTCCACTTCTTAAAGTCGACGGGGCTGCCCTTCAACCCCTGAAAGTCATCAGACCAGACAACGCGGTAGCCGTCGAGATGGGGGATCGCTTCCGATTGACTAGCAAGTTGGGAACTCATTGTTGTGTAGGGTAGTAGATAGCAATGGACTTGCAATAGAAGATTGTAGAAAAGTGAGGTCTGATTTGAACTGGATGCTAAGAGGTAGCAAAGATTTTGCAATAGAAAGTTGTATAGAATTGAAGGTCTGATTTTCACCAGATTCTCAGAAGTAGGCAAGCAGAATCCCTCTCTTTATAGCACGAGCAAGTAATGTACCGGCCTCTTGCTTATCTTTTTTTTTTCCCGTGCATACAAATTTAGAATCTTTTACGTCTTACCAAACTATTAAGAGTTTTGAGCTGGTTAAATTAGAATATTCTAAATGGATACCGTAATATTACGGATATATCGCGAGTGAACCTACTAAGCATATGCATTTAATATTTGCGGTTCAGCCTTTCGTAATATTTGTGGCTCGACTAAGGGCTTATATTCAGCTGAACGATTAGATTTGGGAAAAAGATACGAGCTAGCACTGCTCCTATCATGCGATTCGATGAGAAGTTTATCCGTCTTGGCAGAGAGCCAGCGTACGTCTAGGAGCTGAGGGCTGTGGTGAGATTTACTCTTCACCGTCGGTTGCACCCGACGCCAAGCAAACTCACGCCAAGCAAACTCAAGCCTTAGGCTAGACGTACGCTGGCTTGCAGTGTAGGGGAACAACCAGCTGAATGATCAGAGTAAGCTTACAAGATAAGGAGACGAATAACTTACAAGCTTTATTCCAAGAGAGACTAAGCTATGAAGAGGTTACTGCGATAGGTCCGCCGTTCACCTGGTTTCGGCCGTCAAGATTTTGCAACAAGCCAGTCTTTGTTCCATTAAGCCACATCCATTTTTTGGCCACACAATTCTTCCTGCGGGGAGAGCAAGTTTTCAGCTGGCAGCCTTAGTTTTGAGTTGGCAGCCAACTTTGCTGCAGCCGTTTCTGGCTGACGGCCAAATCAAGCTTACGAGACGCGTTCAATGCCGCCAAACTTTTTTATCACCTCCCCTTCATAAAATTCCAACAGTCTTTGGGTGATTTTCAGATAAACAAGGGCCCGAGGGGACGACCTATCTACCTGCGGTAGGAGGGCGCTGCTTCTAATGAAATAGCTGACCTGTTAACACGTAACAACTAGTTTCTCCTAGAACCCCCTCTACCCCTGCCTCTCCCCTCTCCATCTTTCTCCCCCCCTCTCTTTTTCTCTATATCTTCCCAGGGGGAGACCCCCTAGGCCCTCCCCTCACGTAATAATTTGGCTTCCTCCTATGACGAACCTCATAGAACCCCCCTCGCCCTTTACTCTCTCTCCTCTTTACTCTCACCCTCCCTGTCTCCTCTCTCCCTTTAACTCTTCCTAGAGGGAGGACCCCGGAACCCTTCCTCTTCTTTTTTTCATTAATTTCTTTTTAGCGTTCGTTGTACTGCTACGCGCTATTATACTACCCGCTACGATAAGAGGGGTACAGCATTTTGGGACTAATAGGAAGACTGCATTAAAATTTGCGATTTAAGCTCCCACACACCTACCAAACAGAAGAAGAGGCTAGCTCTTAAATCAGATTCAGATTTATAATCGCTAGATTTTAAACACTGGATAATACTCTATATATTACTTCTCCTCGTTTGTTGCTACTGTTGGAATGTGACGTCACAAACGTCACGTGCCAATTTCTCACTTACCGCACACGTCATATAAGCTCCTTAAAATGTATATATATACCCTAAAAGCTCTGCCTTAACTAGGCAAGCTGCTCGTCAATATACTCTCGTATACCTCCGTTCAATAGCTACGAGTTCTTCTCCATAGGTTATCAAATAGGCTCGCCCCGCTACGTTCTAAGATCATTTACCCTCTGAATTCTCTATATCATTTCGTCCTAACATATCTTATCCCCCCGGAGATAGCAGACAAGTCTTAATTCCGCGGTGCTAAGCCAAGCGATGACTCAGTGGTCCCGAGGTTCCATTATTTCATGTTTACTCATCTAAGTGGACGACATGGCACGAGTATAACTAATCTATATCCCCACTTCGTAGAGCATACGTTATTTGCTATCATCAATAACTTCTTGAAAGAACGTTTCATTTATACTATCCAGCCGCGGACTCTAGGTTAGCCATAGAGCATTCTCTCTTCACACTTTGCCAACTTCAAAGCTCAGAGCCATGGCTCAACCACCCGAATCCGACATCTCCTCAGACTTCCCCTTTACTTTGCAACACATTGACGTTCTCGACTCTGAGATGGCATACATTGATACGGGCAACCCCACCAACACCACCACATCGGCCATCTTCCTCCATGGAAACCCAACGTCCTCATACATCTGGCGCAACATCATTCCTCACGTGAGCCCGAAGCTCCGATGCATCGCTCCCGACCTAATTGGCATGGGTAAATCTGGTAAACCGAATATCCCTTACCGGCTCGCGGATCACGCTCGCTATCTCGATGCATTTATTGATGCCGTCGCACCAACTGGTAAAGTAGTCTTTGTGGTTCAAGACTGGGGTTCTGCTTTGGGATTTCGCTGGGCTAGTCGCCATCAAGATCGTGTGGCTGGTGTAGCGTTTATGGAGTCCATCCGACCGTTCCCAACGTGGGATGATGCGGGGCGAGAGCAGGGCCAGGAGACTTTCAAGGCATTTCGTACTCCAGGCGTGGGTCGTAAACTCCTCATTGAGGATAACGTTTTCGTCAAGACAATATTGCCTATGGGCGTAGTGCGGGAACTGACGGCAGTGGAAAAAGCTTACTACGAATCGCCATATCTCGATGAGAAATCCCGGGAACCTGTTTATCGATGGCCGAATGAGTTACCTATTGAAGGGTCTCCTGCGGATGTTTACGCGATCGCGGAAGAATACCACAAATGGTTGTTGGAAAGTGAAGTTCCAAAACTTCTGTTTTGGGCGACGCCAGGGGTGTTTTTGAGAGAGGAGCAAGCGCAGTGGTATATAGAGAATTTGAAAAATGTCAAGGGTGTGTTTTTGGGGGAGGGGGTGCATTATTTACAGGAGGATCACCCACATAGGATTGGGAATGAGGTTGCCAACTTCATCGATGCTTTGGACTCGATTGTCAACACTGGTAGTTCTTTTCAACGGAAGTTGTAAAGTGAGGAATTGAAAGTAGTGATGATTTCATATCCTGCACCTCAATTGTAGGAATGAACGAATGTGACGAACGACAAACAAGGATGGTAATGGTCTTCTCGTCTTATCTCAAATAGTCTTTACCACTTGCTGGTCTCCACCTCGAAACCGCCACTCATGGTGCCTTGGTGTCTCCTATCTATTTTGACACCGTCACTCCGCCACCTTAATAATCTACTGCATCATATTGACGACCGCATTTCACAGTCCAGCCCATGCCATACAACAAGATCTCTTAATAAACAAAAGAATATATTTATATATTACCGAATATAATCCCCTTTCCCTAAATCACATCACTAACCTTAATCCCTGCAAAATTCGTCCCATCGTATGTCCCCACTTTATCAACACCCGCCCTAAAACTCTCCGGCGGGCCTAAATAACTATACCTCAATCCCCCCAAATCAACAATAATCTTCTGAATTACCACTCCGGGTTCAACCGCCCACACCTTCAAAGTATGCTTCCCCTTCTTACTCAAATCATGCGTCGTCGTCGTCGTATTCCCGCTTCTATCCAGCCCCCACACCGCATCGCCTACAGCACCGAGCCAGCCGGGCGGATACCCGCCACCGGTATAGTTGCCTACGAATTGGATTGTCTGTGGCGTTTCGGCGTCGAAGGCGACGCCGTATTTGAGCGGTCGTAGAGCGCCGTTTTGGTTTTGAGAGGGCGAGATGAGGAGCGTGACGTTGGCTTTCGATACATTTGTGAAAGTGAAAATATCGTATTCGAGGACAGGACCAGTCCCAGCGGGTTGCGAGGGCGCGAGGACAGGCATCAGTGTTACGCCTGATAGAGTCCGCCCGTGTGAAGGCAGAGTGGAGTACGAGACGCCGCTGATCGCTGTGTTGCGCGTGGTGTGCTCGGCTTCGATAGAGAGGTGCTTGTCGCTCTCCACGAAACCTACGAAGTCGCTGGGTATGGCCACATTTTGCACCGGAACTTGGACCATTGGCGCCGGGTAGTTGCCCCAGCGGGCGCCGCACGAGGAGGTGATGTTTATGTTCACAGTGGTGGTGTTCGGTGCTGCAGGGGCTTTGGCCCAGTCGATAGAGACGTATACACGCGTGTCGGTGCCATTATCGCCTCCTGTGTACCCTGTTGAGGGCGAGACTTTGACGTAGTTTGCCCATGGTGTGGCGTTCCATTGGCAACCGTCCATACCGCGAGAGAAGATGTCGATCCAGCGTGTCTTGGGTCCATATGGATCCATGGGTGGGAGAAGAAGATTGTTCCCGGAGTTGTCATGGTAGATATCGTCTCCAGAGACAGTGGCATTTTTGCCCTCAACTCCAACACCAAGGTTTCCAGCGAGAGAAGTTTCAAGATCTTGAACAAAAGCAATTGGTGGAGCTGTGTTGCGCATTGGCTGTTGCCAGTAACCCCGATATCCCAAATGGGTTTCTACTTTTGTCAGTACACTCCTACGAATCGAAAAGCTCAACTCACGATCGAGAATATGATTCCACTTCCCATCTAGCAAATCATGATATCTCTGCGTCAACTTCGCGTCCTCTTTAAAGTAATGCAAAACCTCCATCGCCTTGTCATTAGCCGAACTTCTCTTCTGCTCAACATACTGCTCGTTCTTCGCCGCATTGATATAGATCTGATATACCGTCTGGCCACCGAGAACCGGCTGGAGGATCATCTCATAAAAAGCCGCTTGGTATTCATTATCTAGATCATCATAGACTGCTTGCGAATCGTTGGCCAACTGCTGCCATTGAGCAAGGACCGCATCTGCTTCGTTGTAGTTGATGACGCTGTAGAAACTGGGGTCCATAAGCTCGTACTTTCGTCTTGCTGCGTACATGCCGTATCTTTCGAGGATCGAGACAATGGCATCAGAGTGTTCTGCGTCAAAGGAGAGCGTTGCCCATTGCTTGAGCCAGTCCGGGACACTGTCATATCCCCATTTTGGCGTGTCGTAGGCTATATCCAAGAAATGACTGATGGGAATTTCTAGAGGCTTGATATCGCCAACGTTAAGAATCCAGATGCGGTCCGCTTTTCTAGCATAAGCCAATTGCATCTACTACTCGTTAGCACTAGTGTAGCGGAAGACGTTGAGTGGAATTACCTGTTCTACAGTGTGCTCAAGCTGGATCGTGTTGATCCACTTGTAATCTCTTGGATCTCCTACATAATCAATGTGGTAGTAGACGCCTGCACCACCCGATCTCGACGTCTCATTAGCAAGCGGCAGCCTTCTGATATTCCCCCAGTTATCATCTGCCCACAAGAGCGTAATGTGGTCCGGAACTGTCAAGCCCATGTGCTCATAGTACCCCTGCACCTCCTTATACAAGCACCACATTTGAGGTATCTCCGTGACATTTGTGCCGTTGAAAACGTCAGCTAGGATTTCAAGCTGCGCATTGACAGCATTTTCCACCACAACGATAGCTTGTTCGTCCGTGAGGCTGATTGCGGTGTCGCCACTTCCGCGCATCGCCATGGTGAAGAGACTACTTGCTGCGTATGGCTTGGCTCGCTGAGCGCCATATCGGAAGAATGCTTCGATGGCTGCCTTGTTGGAATTGTAAGCCCACTGGCCGTTGCCGCCGTACTGTTTGCCGAATGTCGGCCATTCGTTTGAGGCTCGCATCATCGGTTCTGAGAGATTTGTTAGTCCATATCTTGTTCCAAGAGGTCAAATTTCTTACCAGTATGACTTGATCCCATCACAATGCCGTACGCATCAGCTAAAGGCTGGTTCGCAGTATCGTCCACGTTGAACATACTAGCCCACTCAGCCGGCCAGAAGTAATTAGCTTTGAGTCTGAGCAATAGCTCAAAGACACGGGCATGGAAGTAGTGGTTGAATCCAGGGCCATAAGGGCCAGGCGCATAATTATCGCTGTCAATCAATTAGCAGTGCATTCAGAAGACAGGATGGGAACGTACTTAATCCAATTAGTCAGAGCGGGCTGCTCGTCATTAATGAAGAATCCTCTATACTTAACACTTGGACTCCGTTGCGTCTTCCTCCCCTCAAGCGCCCAAACACCCTCTGACTTCTTGACCGGAACATCTGCAAACCACCACCAAGGAGAGACGCCGATCTGCTCGCTCACATCGTACAGGCCGTAGATCGTGCCTCTCATATCACTTCCAGCAATAACAAGGGCCCTATCAATGCCGGGGAAAGGATTGTCGACGACTTTGGTGATGTACGACTCCCATTTCCCGCGGATTGGAAGTTCGCTGAACTTCTGGGCAACTAGCAGGGCGTCGATGACGTCCGACTTGCCGATTGTGCCGGCGATGATTACTGTCTTGAGCGTGGAATTGTTGACAAGCGTTGGTCCAGTAAAGTTCTGCGCCGGTCCTACAGTGTACTTTGAGCGTGTTAGCCACATTCGAAAATACTCGAGTCGTCTAGCGAGGACGAGGACTCACATTGATGAAATTGGTCGTGGGCTGGTACGTATAATACACTGTCGTCTCGCTCGACGCAGGTGAACCTTCTGTATTGTTATGTGATGAACTTGGTGGTGGTTTCTGTCGTGGATTCCATGAGCCTCCATTTGGACCACCGCCACCATCACCTCCACCTGGGGGATGGGGAGGTCCCCACCAGCCCCATTGAGGATCAGGATCTCTGCGGGCATGTTCGGTGCGCTTCGAATAATTCCCAGCTCCAGGCATAACAGCCCCCTGCCAATTGCCCAACGTCAAATTCGTGCCCGTAGCCTTCCCAAAATCTATGGCCAGATCTTGAGCAGCTCGGATCACTCCCCACCAGTCATTCGCGCTGACCAGGATCTGCCCATTAAGCCCAGGTCCACCCAATTGCAGCAGGCCCGCCGACGAAGACGAATTCGTCGTGACTGTCGCATTCTGACCGAAAGCTGTCGCCGTAGAGCACAGTGCAGAAAGCGCAACGAGTAACGACTTCGTCCTCATCGTGACCGACTCTTGCGGCGCGCAACGATTGGCGACGAGAAGTGGAAGAAAACGAAGCAAACAATCGAGGGAGGCTCGCCGTTTAAGAATAATTTAACTCAACCATAGAAACGCGTGCGCGCCAGGAAGGATAAATTGATAGAAAGAAACATCATTTCGAGGGTCACCATTAGCTCGAGCCAGGGACCGGCGGTCCAGATGCCGCAACGAGTAGAAAGTTCGGATGGACGGATGAATATCGCGGAAATCTGGGGGCTTGGCGATAAAACCAAGCATATGATAGTTACGAGCTGTACCTTACATGCAGTGCGGGCGGTGCCGCAAATTGAAATAAAAAAGTTGGTCATTGAGAAAGGAATCGACATGAGCTTTGCGGAGGCCGGTGGATAGATTTTGCGGGGTAGAATTGCTGATCGTTTAGGCTGAACAATTAGCTCGAACCTACGTGGCGGCTGTATAACAAGGTTTGATGCTATTCCAGGTCGCCAAGGGATTGGCGCAGCTAGGAAATTTGATTGCAAATGCACCAATCGACGTTGCCGGTTACGAAGCCTAAACAGAGGCTCATAGTGTCTCGCGTAACGTGATTTCCACCAACTTTGGAGATGAAACTGTGATATAGACCAACGTGTTGGATTCAAAGGGGCCAGATTGACCTCATCAAACGGCAACACAGTTTACCCAGCAGAAACACGTCCGAGGAGTCGGAAACGAATCAGATCAAGGCACAACACAAGCATAGGATACTGCGATTGTGGGGAACGCATAGTGGAGAGATTGCCAACCTTCAAGTAAGTACTTACAAAGGTTGCACCACCTCTACAACATCGCTCAATTGCCTGCCGCAGCCTCTCTCGCCATCTCAAGTGCCGCCTTCATATCCCCACGATTTCCAAGCTCACCAGAATGATCACTTACCAGTCGCAGAAATGCAGAACGATCCTCGGAGAAAAGAAACGCTAAAGTCAAAGCAGCTGGGATCTAGGTAACACAGAGTCGAAGTAGAGCCAAAGAACTTAGCTGCGCTCCCAGCTTTCATGCATCCATCCCAATGTTGTTCTTGTGTATGGCGATGTCGTCGGGAAAATGCGTGACAACTCAAAAGGAAATGTATGGGTCGGTGATCGACGCGGGTCCAAGAAAAGAACGAAAGGGAAGGCGAAGACCTGCCGCGAATCTAGTATTCCATCGCCTTGCCGTAAATTCTTTTCCCGTCTCCCGCAATTTTCTTATATTTAGGCATCAACCGTACCGGTAACACCAGGCAGTGTGGCTGCATCGACAAGAATTGTTTCAGTCTTTCCTTCTGGGACGAATGCGTACCTTGGCATCATAGCCATCCTTTCTTCCGGACTCAAGTCGTTGTCTGAGTAAATCATCTTGATCGGCTTTTCCTTCTTTGCTTTCTTCTCGCCTTGCTCTGTCTTTTCGGTCGATTCAGTGTTTTCGGCTGTTTCGGGGGCTGGGGTAGGAGTGGCAACGGCGGTTGGCGCATTGGAAGTTACAGTCGACGTGGGAGCTGTAATTGGTACTAGTGCCGCCTCTCCCTTCTTCGGAGGCTTGATACCTGCCTCAGCCATCCTGATAATCTCGTCAATGTCATCAGCTTCTCGGGCAGCACCTGAAACCAGGTCGTCCACCGAAGAAGCGTTAGTCGAATAATCCCCATTGTAGCCTTGAGAGTGAGGAGGATAAGCTGATGACATAGCTGAGTTCTGATCTTGACCCTTCCATCCATTACCTCCCCATCCGCCCTGCTGATGAGGAGGGGGGCCTTGATGCAATTGCTGCATTTGATACGGGGGCACTGCAGGAGCTCCAAATGATGGTCGTTGGGGCAGACCGGGTGCTGGAGGAAGACTCGGAGGTCGATTTGGGAGGCCGCCATGGCCTGGTGGGGTATGCGATGGTGGGCCTTGGTAGCTGTTAAACGAACCCGGCGGTGATCCTGCTCCAAATTGTTGACCGGGGAAATTTTGGTTCGGCTGGTAACCGGGGGGAGGAAACGATTGCGAGGCTGAATACTGTTGGGGCGGAGAGTATTGAGGTTGGTATTGGGCACCGGGTGGTCCAGAGAACGGAGGTTGTTGGGGGTAAGACTGTTGGTAAGCTACCGCAGGTTGTGTATACGGCTCTTGAGAGAATGATCCATATCCCGCACCTTGTGTTGCGCCAAAAGTGGCTTGTGGAGGAGGGAACGGTGATGCATTCTGTAAATAAGGGTGTTAGCATGGTGTGAAGGTAAGGAAATGGGGCATATCCTTACAAAAGCGCCAGGGCTCTGTCCCATAGGACTGTTGGCCATAGGAGTATTACCACCACTGCTTCCGCCAGCTGCTTGTTCAGCTTTCCGAGCCTTGTGCTCTGCTAAACGCTTCTTCAGATCTGCTGGTGATTCGAATTTCGGTTTCTTAGCTTGTCCACCTGCTGGGTTCGCGCCACCACCTGGAGTAGGATTGCCGGTAGCTGCTCGACGTTCGGCTTCCGCTTGGTAGAATCCTGCAATGATACGCTGATTATGTGCTTGGGCGACCTCTGCCGGGATACCTTCCATGCCAAAAATCTCCACCTCGAGTCCTTGTCGGTTGGGTAACGAGTTGTCGACACTGGCCAAGGTTTCCTTGTGGACCTGATTCATATGGACGGACAAGCCTGTGCTGTCAGCAGAGCTCTCACGAACAAGGACGGACAGGGTATTCACAACTTACCTCCTGCTGTGTTCAGTCTCCGGCCACATCTTTCGCATTTGAAGTGTTTAGCTTTCTGGTGGGAGATCAGAATTTTGAGGTCATCGAAATCACGCTCACCTGCGACGCATATTAGCAATTGACAGCGTGGCAATGGTGATGTACTTGCAGTAATAGCACCACGGCCGAGCGAGCAGCTCCTCCACATCGGGGTGACCGCGCTTCTTCTTGCCCATGATGATCTCGACTGGCGATGAATCAAGAGGTCGAGGGTTGTTGGATCGATGCTGTCTCGAAGGTCTCGAGACGAGGAAGAAATTGCGGAAGGCTGGAGATCATTAACCGCGGCGCTAACCAGATGAGGTAAGCGCGATCAAGTCCATTTTTCCAATATCGAAAGATCTTTCTCCTTTTCTTTTCCTTCCTCCAAACAATGAATTATGTCAATGCATTCAGTTCAACCTGCTCACGGATATGATCGCTATTATACTGGTTTGTTCTCCTGTCTATGGGAGTTTCTATTTGTTCTCTATCCAACCAACAACGCAACACCTTGATCAATCACTCCGTCTACCTGGCACTGATGCTGAGCCCTCCCTTTTGGGAGGCCTTTCAGTTTTCTTGCGTCTTGTGAGGAAGTTGAATGGAGATTGAGAAGAAATCTTGTCCTTCGGGGCTTGATTTCCGGAGAGGGCCGCTGCAAAATTAAATCTGGACCATCATAGTCCACACTCCTCCTCCTCGTGAGCCTTCCACAGGAGTGTGGCTCCATGAGTACCAACATCTATTCACCATGTATGAAAAGAGATGATAGTGAATATATCACAGCTTTCTGCATCCTCAATCAACTTCCCGATCCCTGATTTTAATTCCTTGTCATGTGACCCACGTGCCAACCAGAAATCCATCCTTCCAAGATTCTCTACCTTCAGTGTCAACTAATGTTAGACTATGCAGCCCTGAAGGCTTGCTTCTTCCTCAAACCTTCTTTCGCAGCACTGCCAAGAATCCTGGCCTCGACTGAAAACATACTTTCTAATTTGCGACAAATTAAAGCTTGAGCTGCGCTATGAATGGTGAGTGGTCCGAAGAAGCAACGTCATTCAGCAGCTATCTCCATTGGAACGGATAAGGCTCAACATCAGCCCACCTCTTTTGCTCTCGGCACGTCGGGTTCATAAGACGATCGTTCATATATGCCCGTATTTCTTCAAAATATTCTACCGTTCTCTGGTGGGCGTTGCATAGCTTTTCGAGGGCAATCAAACTCGAATTTACCCCGCAATCTACGAACGACTACTCGCAACCACTTCAAGATGTCGTCAAACCACCCCACCATGTTTAATATCACACGAAGGATGTCCTCTATCCATAAGGAGACCAAACCTCACGAGAAGCATCCCAAATTCGGGCATCTCCCACTCAGTACCAGTGGACCTCAAGATTGTGCCTTGACCGGTACTGCTCTTCTCAACACGCCATACCTCAACAAGGGTGCTGGATTTCCACCGGAAGAGCGGAAGACATTCAAATTGACTGGTTTACTTCCTCAAAATGTCCAGACCCTGGATCAACAAGTCAAGAGAGCTTATCAACAGTATTCAACTCGGGTGAATGATCTAGCGAAAAATACGTTCATGACCAGTTTGGCAGAGCAGAATGAAGTGTTATACTATCGAGTGAGTTGGCATCTCTGGTTAATCTATCTAAAAATTCTATTTCCCGGTAATACTGCCCAACGTAGCTTTCTCGTTCGTCTCCTTGGTCTGGTCCTAGCTGAGAAATTGCACGTGATGGTATGTAGTCACGTGCGGTTGCTGTTGATTTCTCCTCTCGTTTCTCATCAAGCTTGCATCAGCAAGTTCCAGGGAGTCCTGGAAATTGCTTTACTCTACAGATTTCGTTGAAATATTCCAAAGCATTTATTGTCCTCCGAATCATCATGGATCGATTCCGAATCTGATTTCGACAGTTGATCCAAGATCACCTAAAAGAGATGTTCTCCATCATCTACACTCCAACAGAAGGAGATGCAATTCAAAACTACTCTCGTCTATTCCGCAAGCCAGAAGGTTGCTTTCTGAACATCAATGACGTTGGCCGAGTCCACGATGATTTGGCCCAATGGGGATCTCCGGATGATATCGACTACATCGTGGTCACAGGTAAGCACTTGTGACGCCACCTCAACACGCATTAAACTAAAATTCAACAGATGGTGAAGAGATTCTTGGCATTGGCGACCAAGGTGTAGGAGGGATTCTTATCTCAGTAGCTAAGCTTGTCCTCACAACCCTCTGTGCCGGCATCCACCCAAACAGAACGCTCCCCGTGGTTCTAGACTGCGGAACCGATAATGAAGAACTGCTGAACGACGAACTTTATCTTGGGCTTAAGAAACCTCGTGCGAGAGGTAAAGAGTACGATGACTTCGTAGATACATTCGTCCAATCAGCTCGAAAGTTGTACCCCAAGGCCTACATCCACTTCGAGGACTTCGGCTTACCAAATGGTATATTTCCCTCTAAACCATTTCTCTTAAATTGTTCTTGTAGCTTCAACTGACAACTCTCAGCCCGCCGGATCCTCGACCGCTACCGCCCTGAGATTCCTTGCTTTAACGATGATGTCCAAGGAACCGGCTGCGTCACGCTGGCTGCCATCATGGCCGGTCTTCACGTGAGCAAACTAAAGCTCGAAGACATGCGAATGGTAGTCTTCGGTGCAGGAACAGCAGGGACGGGTATCGCGGACCAAGTGCGAGACGCGATTGCTGCAGATAGCGGAAAATCGAAAGAAGAAGCCGCCAAACAGATCTGGTATGTCTTCCATGCCCACCCCTTCAAATATCTCTGACAAAATCAGGTGTGTCGATAAACCCGGCCTCCTCCTAAAATCCCAAGGCGACAAACTCACTCACGCCCAAGTCGAGTATGCACGTGACGACTCAGAGTGGGAAGGCAAAGAAGGCCATGATCTCTTTGCAGTCATCAAAGGAGTAAAGCCCCATGTTCTCATCGGGACGTCCACACGTACGTCTATCTCCCCTCCTCTCTAATAATCAAACTAACAGCCCGTCTCAGGGCCGAAGTCTTTCACCAAAGAAATCGTCCAAGAAATGGCTTCCCACGTCTCACGCCCCATAATCTTCCCTCTCTCCAACCCAACCCGGCTGCACGAAGCCTCACCCAGCGATCTCAACGAATGGACAAAAGGGAAAGCGCTCATCGCGACCGGGTCACCCTTCCCACCCGTCAAATACGACGGAAAAGAGTACGAAATCGCGGAATGCAACAACAGCACCTGTTTCCCAGGCATCGGACTCGGCTGCGTGCTCTCGCGCACCAAGCTCCTGTCTGACAAGATGCTCGTCGCGGCGGTGAAATCACTTGCTGCTCAGTCGCCCGCGCTGAAAGATCCTGATAAAGGGTTGCTGCCTGATGTGGTGCATGTGAGAGAGATCAGTGTGCATATTGCGAAGGCCGTTATTAAGCAAGCTGTTGAGGAGGGCTTGGCTACGCAGGAGGGCATTCCTGACAACGAGGAAGACTTGGAGGAGTGGATTCGGGAGCAGATGTGGGATGCTGCGTATCGGCCCCTGAAATTTGTGGAGAAGGACGGTGCTGGTAGACATGCGAGGGGGGAGATGGGTGTTGCAGGGGCGGTTTAGGTGTAAGTAATCGACTGGCTTGCATACAAGCCGAAACTCAAACTCGGAGGCAAGCCTACAGAGACAAAAAAAACGTAAGAGAGTTGATGTACTAGCAAATCTTAGTTGATTAATTCGAAGATACTCTGACTCGGCTCCGAAGCATTTTCTCCATTTCATCCAATATCAAGCTACACAGATAATCGGCATCCTTGACTTCTGCCCTTCATGCCTATTCGCCATTGTACCTATCATGATGCAGCCATCCAAGAGCCTTAATGCCCTTAGGCAACATATCCTGTCTGCCCAGAGCAGTAAGATCCAGAAGCTGATTAGTAACGCACAGCCCATCAATCCCCCTCTCATACCCCGAATATGTGTGATACACCGCTCCCTCCGGCCCAACAATGAACACACTCAATCCGCTCTGCTCACCTCTAGTAAAGAACAACTTCCCCTTCTCTTCGAGAGTCTTCTTGTCCTCCCAGTTAGACATTACAGGGGCAACACTCTCATCATTGGTGGCATGAAAGTGATAGTTGAAGTCACTTCCGGAGGACGAGTACCATGGCATCGTCCACCCCATTCTCTTCTTGAAAGCTTCAATCTTCTCAATTGGAGCTCGGGATACCATCGCAAACGTCGTGCCGCGAGAGTGCAAGTGCTGGAGGTGCACGGGGATGTTATCAGTGAAGAAGGAGCAGCCGATGCAGCCTTCTGTCTCGTCGGGACCGAGCATGAAGTGGTAGATGATAAGCTGCTTGCGGCACTCGAAGAGTTCAGCGAGAGCGCGGGGTCCATCTGGACCTTGGAAGGTGTACAGCTTTTCGACTTTGACATGTGGGAGTTCGCGGCGTTCTGCAGCAAGAGCGTCGCCGGCTTTCGTGTATTCTTTCTCCTTTTCGAGAAGGAGCTTGCGGGCAGTAACCCATTCTTCGCGTGTAGCGGTCTGCAAGCAAAGTTAACGGGACCCAAAGAATTGGAAGTGGAGGCTGTAAGACGAAAGTGCCTTGCCTGAAAGCCCATGTTCACTAATGATTGAAATGCTATATTGTTGAATTAGGAAGGATTGGTGTTGTTGGATTTCGAAGCCCAATGTGTTGAGTGACTTGGAGATCTTTCTTGTGGTGAGAGGATCTTGGAGCAAAGGAAATGCCTACGAGGTTTTATATCTTACAACATCCCACCGGAAATCAGTGAGTGCCCACCGGACTCTGTACGGAGTCCGCTTTGATCTTGCTTTCCAAGCAATCGCCCATTTCAACTTCGAGATTCATAATCACAAGAGTCAAAACTACGAGGAAGACGTTCAGCTTTGACTCTCATTGCTCGGTTTGAGTTATCCCTCTCGGTGAAGCTGGCAAAAAATGTGCCGTCTTACGCGTGGGCACGCGACGAGGCGTCGAGATAGTCGCGAAGCCACGTGAGGAGTCGGCGATGATTACTATTTCAGCTTCTCAAAAAAGCAACGAACCTTTCTTTACTTTGATTGGCTGTCATGGACACTATGCAGCCTTGGGTGCTGAGAAGTACGCAATAGTCCGGGTATCACAGAGCACGTGGCTTGTGCTACCGAAAAGACTTCATCCTCGAGATAGCATGACTCTGAGGACTGCGTCCGGACCGTGATTCGTCTTACACGTGTTCATACTGATTGACTGCTGACCAACAGCAAGACCTTATACATTATAGGTGAATATTACCCTGTATCATCAGCACCTGGACCAACCAGCCGTCCACAAACCCAATAAGATACATCCAATGAATTTTGGATTCGGTGTAGGCGACTTCCTCGCTGTTATCCAACTGAGCAAATAGGTCTGTCCCCGGTTTGATATCCCATCCAAAGTTGAGATGAAGCACCCTCTGGAGGATAGCCTTATCTAGAGCTGTAGAGGAGCTTGAGGGGGAGGGGGGCTGCTGCGACCGACGAGATCGCGTAGAGGAGAGAGGCCGCCTCGCTTAGCCGGCCGGCCGCCTACTAGACATTAGGACTACTTAGTTCTCTAGGTAGACTACGCTTCGAGAGTAACTATAGTCTTAAGAACTTGACCGCCCTTAGGGTTTTATCGTAACAATACTCTTCTTTTTAGCTAGGGTTTAAGAGGTGTCTTGGACATATTTTAGGATTCTCTAGACAACTAGTATAATATAGCCAGTCAGACATTAATGCATGCACTTCTATTATCCCTCATTTCCATCTTGGCCTTTGCAAGAATTCTCACACTTATAAGAACTCAAAATTTCTTTTACCTCTTGCTGATATTATTACAAAACTATTTTGGAGGCTGGTGGTTCTGCCGTTCTGGTATCTACTATATATGGCGATTTATCCTACAGCCTAAATGGCACCTCGTGGACGAAAGTTTTGAGTTCGGTAAATGATCTACTGTTTGCACCCCATGATGAACAATCTGTGGGGAATTGAATAAGGTTAATATATTTTAATCTATGCTTTACTTTTTGTTTCGGTAAGTTCAAGTTTCGAGCTATCGCGTGGGAGAGTATTTGAACTCCTCATTCTCGTTCGTTTTGCTCATTGTCGACCTTTACTTTCTTTCACACCTGCCCTCCCAGCCCTGTATTAACATTGATCAAGATGCATTTTTTCACTTCTCTGTTCTTCGTGGCAGCCACTGTTCAGGCTCACTGTTTGTCCTCTCATATCGGATATTAGAAGTTGAAGCTAATATACATATATTCAGACCATTTCCCAAGATTAATCATCAATGGAAAGATGGATACGGCAGACTGGTCTACAGTTCGCCGAACAGCGCTAGTAAACGTCCAGGGCAACCAGGGCTTGTCAGGCGTGGGCGCCGTCACCAGCCCCGACTTCCGTTGCTACCAAGGCACCACCGCACCCTCGGTCGGTGCCGTTGTTGCCGGCGACACCGTCGGCTTCCAAGCCGCTGCATCGGTCAGCCACTTCGGGCCGGTGCAGTTCTATATGGCGAAAGTGCCGGAAGGACAGGACGTTACCAAATGGGCTGCTGACGGCAGCGTGTGGTTCAAAGTCGCATCCATCAGCGCTGTTATCACTGGAAAGGCTCTCACCTCCACGAGTGCCACTTGGCCCGCTTATGGTACGCTGTCCCGCTTTCTCCCTTTTACGTTTTGTTTTTGCTAATATCTAAATCTCTACTTAGGAGCAACCAACGTGTCATTCACGATGCCAAAGAATATTCCCAACGGCGATTACATCCTCCGTGTTGAGAGTATTGCGCTGCATCAAGCGCAGGCCGTCGGCGGTGCTCAGCTTTACCTTTCTTGTGGCCAAATCAGTGTTACAGGTGGCGGAAATGGAACTCCAGGACCCTTAGTCGCGATACCCGGTGTTTACAAGGCTACTGATCCCGGATTGGTTTGGTCTTATAGCACGCCGCAGATGACCTACACCACCCCAGGCCCCGCAGTCTGGACTGGTTAGATCAAATGAAGGGTGATAGTGTATGTAGTCCGGATGCTGTAGATGGATCTGAGTAGCTGAATAATTGTCATGGAGCACGCTTTCTGTGTTTCTTTGACAATGTCTGGCACTGTTTTGCTTCTCGTCCATCCTCATGCGACTGTCTTTTTCTTCTTCTTTTCTTTTATTTTTCGTGACGCCACGTGAGCAGTTGTGATCTGGGTTCATTAGCTGCTTCTTGTATTATCGTCTCAAGGAGAGAGTTTCTTGGTTTTCCGTAAACGCATTCCTTCGGGGTCCCTCCTATCGGTTCTTCACTGAAGTCGCGCGTCGACGCACACTCTTTCTCATTGCTCACTGCAAGCTCGGCGGAGGATCTGGAGAAAGCAGGGGCTTATAACAGGCGAGCCTTTTTTACCTCAAGAGGACTCCTCGGGGTTGGTCACCAGTCAATTCAGTGGGGAGATGTCATTTTGGTCTTTCTAGGCGTCAAGTTTCCGAAGCTGTGGCAACTGTCGACTGCGAGTGATCGGGGATTCCTATTTCCACGGAATAATGAATGGGAATTTATAGGCAGGGGTATTGAGATCGAGACCTTTCAAGTGGAATAGGCATTTCAATTTTGACTCAGATCAAGTACATTGGCTTTGTTACGATCACCGTGGATCCCACTGAGGTGAGGGATAGAGACGTGGCACCGATATTTTTCATAAGGCTAGGCGAGCAGTCACACTTTTGATAAGTCCTATAGGGGCCTTTGTTATACCTATCTTTTCCTAAGAAGATAATTATTAATAAACAGAGTTATTAATAGGTAATAAGAATAAATCGTCTGTAGAAATGATAATTTGAAAATCATACGCAAAGTCATCTGCCACGAAAACTTCTCGGTCGTTCATCATTGTCAAGGTCTGCCCAGCGTATGTGGCAAAGTCAACCACGATCTCATACCTTTCTGCGATAGATATAGTTAGGCTCTTCAATGTTACAGGCTCACTAGTAAAACCTGCATTAGATGTGACTATCTGAAAGTCTATAGGGCTGGAATTGGATTATTGGATGCTGAGTCGAAATGAACGGCTGAGTGACATGTCGAGTAGACGAAAGCGATATTTTCGAGGCTCTACGCTTAGGAAGGGCCATGGCTGATTATTTATCTCCACTACGTCGCCGAAAACATCATATTTCTCGCCTGCAATGGATGTCAGTTGAGCGTCATCGTCGTATTGCTTGCAAGACAAGCCCAACGGAATATCGAAGTCGCCCTGGGACAGTCCCAACCGAGCTTCAATATCTGGATCTTCGACAATATAAAATCCAGATTGACCGCGGTACACGTTTTGGGCAGTGATACCCACTGCATGATCTTTCCATTCCGTCAGATATATGGGAAGGAATTCACGAAAGCATTTATTCTTTCTTAGTCTTACCTGTTTGCATACGAGAGCAACTAAATGCTGACAAGGCTCTCAAAGCTATGCCACGAAGTATCACGTCCAAAAAAAATTTGGCCTTCACAGCAGCCTTCACAGCAAAAGTGACGGTGTTGATCTCCGGGAGTCTATTACGCAAGAATACGAGGCTGAAGTCGTAATGCTAGTATCGGAGCTGTAAAAGGTCCGGCAGCGAAAAAGTGCGATGCCGCCACCGGACGTTAGCAACGTCCGGTGTCCCTTGAGAATCATGAAGATCTTAAATCGTTGCCTATGGCTGTGATTCCAAGATGATCCAACGATGGAATCAATACTATTTAATCAATCTGCTAATTTTGTGATCATGAAAGGCACGTTCAGAGCATTGGACTGTCTCTGTCGAATATGAAGGACGCACTACGCACTCAGCCTGCCGGAAAAGGAGTGCGAAGATCTTTACTCTGTGCCCTCACGACTTTTTTGGTCCTTTTGGTATGTCTAGAGAATCTCCTCCCGTTGCGTAAAGACTGAAGCTGACTGTCATTCAGAACTTCTATTTCTTGGCGATACACTGGAGCTCCATCAAAGACGGCGTGCTAGGCTCTACCACGAGAAACGTTCATGACAGCGGAGATGACAGGGACTCAATGATTGGAAATGTGCTATTGGCTTTCTCGGTTGCATTTTTGGGTTTGGGGACTTTATTGTGCTGGAGTTAGTGGTACAACTGGAAATCAATACCAATTGGTTATTGACTTGTTCTCTGCGTCGAGTTTGTCAGAGAATCAAGAGCACAGCTTTGAGCGAAAGAAATTGTTTCTGCCCGGTTCTATAGCTGTCTTGATAGATTCGGCCGAAATGGCTGGATAAACTTCACCAACCAGCGCGTCCTTTCACCTCTCACTGTCTAGGGATGTGGTCGTGAAATTGTATTATTCAGTGCCTCAGAGGCGCATAGACTTACTACCTACCTTGATAAGCCATATTAACAGATATAACAGTTGAGTCTTGGCCCAAACGACTCTTCTTGTCAATGTAAAATGTGTTGCAACAGTAAACGTATCATATGAAGATGACCTCATCATAAATGGTTATGTCTTGCATCAGCCGTGACTATCTTTTGCTCTCTATCATCCAGATACAGGACCTCTCAGGACTAGGAAATAAGTCCAATACTCGCGCTCGGAGATAAATTGCCTTCTCCGCGATTGAACCGTTGGCGAGATAAGTAAGAAACAACGGGAAGTGTTCATAGTCGGAGATATGAGATTTTCTAATCCATGTGCTTTGAAAAAGTCCATACAAGTACAACACAACTGTCAGGTCTCCTTGCAATCATTCGCTTACTATTGCCCCTCGTCCAATCGTCCCCCGCATTACCAAAGGCGAAGCCTGTGCGGCCCTCAACATCATTCTAAAAAACCAGCGCTGAAGTCCCGCGCTAGAGCTTGCATTCACAGCGTTACGTTTCGACAACCCCACCGCTTCATTAGCGTACACTCGCATCAGACTCTCGTAATGGCCGATGGCATCATTGAGTTGCATATTACCCGAAGCTGCTTGCGTTAGCCACTCTGTCAACAGCTCAGCGTCACGAAGTGCAGTATTCGCGCCGACTCCTGCCATTGGCGTCATGTTGTGGATCGCATCACCCAGCAAAGTTATGTTGCTTGGAGCCCACGCTTCTAGAAACGGCATAGATCGCAATGGGATGGAGGAGATTGTCGAAACATCAGTGTTTGCGACCAATTCCCTCAAACCTGATGACCACCTCTCAATGCCTTTGAGGACGAATTTCTTTAATTCGGACGATGTGTGTGATGAAATAACCATGGAGTCATCCTCAGCCGGAACCACGTATGCCCAGACGGTATGAGGAACCATTGCACCAACGTTGTGAGTTTCGCTGGTTGAAGGCAATGCCCAAGACGACACAAACATCCATCCTTTGTCGCGAGGGACGATATTATTGAGCGAGCCATTGATCAAGTCTGCTGGGAGTGTGGCACGCTGCTCGTCACTCAGCGCACAACGGCCAGCTATGGCATGAATGCCGAGATCGAGTCGTTGGATATGCGGTAGGTACTGCTTGCGAACTGATGATTGTGCTCCGTCCGCACCGACCAAAACATCCCCATCTGCGGTCGTGTTGTCGGCAAAGTGGACGCGGATCTGCCCATTTGGAAGCCGACTGAAGCTCGTGAACGTCTTGTTCCAGTGAACACGAGCAGCGTCGTGATCGTTCAGCCCATCAAGTAAGATATCTCGAAGCTCGACTCGTCCAATACCACGACGCTCAATCTCCCCTGCTGCGACTCCAGAAATTTTTGCATCATTCCTTTCTGCCAATAGTTGCAACTCAGTATCTCGAAAAAACAATTGCGTCCCAGCCGACGTGCTCATGGCCTCGAATCGATTCCAATTGGCCGCAGGTATGCATTTTTGGAGAGCACGTTTGCCATGTGCGTCGATGTGGATGCCGTACCCAGCAAGGTTTTCGGATTCTTGCTTCTGCGACAATCAGTCGGATCTTGTTGACGAAGCTACTCTAAAACTAGCTACGGACGGGATTATCTACTCACCTGTCGTTCGAAGACATGGACATCTAGTCCTGCTTTACGAATGCCATGCGCCAAACATAAGCCACCTAGGCCGGCTCCAATAATTAAAACGAGCATCTCAGGAGATATCGTAGAGAAGTGGAGGCTTTTGTGATTGATCTCCTCGATATTCCCGCTATTGTTCTTTACCCTTAACCAAGCAGACGAAGTAACTCCTTGGGTTGATGCGAGTTTTAAGTACTAGCCACACCCCGAGATTTCAGACATTTTCCAATGCAACGCCCAACAATACAGCTGCAAAGTAGTTGCCGAATTAACGTCCGGTCCTATAGGCCGAACATGTTTTTGCATGATAACTGCAAAGTTCGGGGTATCCGGAAGAGTGTGGGCTGTGTTTTCGTTTAAGTTCATCATATTCTCCGGACGTTATTAAACACCGAAGCCACCAGAACTGCCGTTACTCGCTTTTTCGGAGAGCTCTCTGAACCTGATATACCCACTCTCGGAGCTCATACACTAGGCTCCTTTCTGTCAGCCAAACATCAAAATTGGATCCCTGTAAACCAATCTTTCTACACGCTATCAGAATCATGATACCGCTCATGATATGTATGCGAAAGCTTAGTGAGACCAGACTGAGCCTTCTGCACGACATAGGATCCTGGTTGGTAGTAAAGGCCTATAGGATCAAGTTCAAAGAGTCGTAGGCACTAAAATTATCACAGGGTTAGATCGCATGTCGAATACCCATGGCTGTCAGATCCCCTACCGTCATACTAGCATCCTTAGCACAGCAGTAAGATTCAGCATTACGATCAGAAATATATGGCGCAGTTCACATGAGCACCAAGTCTATTAATTGGAGCTTCAAAGACTCATCAAACTTCAATTTGAGGCACGAGTACTAAAAAAAAGTCGCGCATGGTATTAGGCAGGAGAGACACTACGGAGTGGATACGCTGAATTTCTGCCAGAACCACTTCTTGATTTATTCTATAGCAACATTAATACCACTCTATTCCAAAACGCTAGAAGATGGCCACCTAGAGTGAATAGAAACCAAAGTCTACAAAGTCCATTGGCCAGGCAGCGCTTTCATCTTGACCTGAATAGAACGGCATGGTTAAATGGTTGATAAGCTCATAATTATCCTCCAACATAGTGTCAGATACAATAATGTCAGACGTTCCATGTTGTTCTGTTGTAGTGCCAGTATTTCGGAAGTTCTGAAAACCATATCTCTCATGATCGGACCTTTTGCTCTTTAATATCGAGTCCCTGATTTGAAGTGCCATAGATGGATAAGCATAAAGCTTGTTCGCACTCGCTGTCTCAAATAACTTGGATATACTGCCATTGTAAACATCCCATGCGAGTGTTTGGTCATCTATTAGCAGGTTGATGGTCTCAACGGGGTTCTCCATCCTCTTCTTTAGCATTGATAAAGCCTTGAATGCAAACGGTGCACGAAACATTGTCAACAGGGGTAACACTCGAATCGTTTCAATATCAGCGTGTAGGAACACTTCGAGTATGGACTGGCAGCCTTCGATAAATGAAAATAGCGCTTGTATATACCTCGGGCTCATTATCCCTTGTGGATTATCAGCCATGCCTCGAGACTGATCGGCTAATGCGGGCAAATCGAGCTGATGGATGTTTTCGCCATAGTATACTGTAAGCTCGTGTAATTTGCTTCTGCAGAGGCCATAGTCGATCCTCAAGGACTCTGGGAAGCTCATCAGCGATGCAAAGCTACCAGTACAACTTACTTACCGATCCAAAGGACTGGGTCTAATTCATTTTCCCATGACTTGAGACGGTCATGGAAAAGCGAAAAGCCGTTCTTGATGCTGGTTGTCTCTAAGAACGACTGATCGAGTCTCATCTCTGCATTTTGCTTCATGCTTTCAATATCTTCAGCAATCGATTGCAATCGAAGCCACGCCAATAGACGACGGTCGTTGATGTTTTGACTACTTCGAAGAAAGAGCTCGATTATTGAATCGGTGGAGGAGCTAAAAGATATCATTCTCTGGCGACGAAAGCTCACTGCTAATCTGGAATGGCGTTAGAAAGTCGTCCTCAATATTGAACAGTAGTACCAACCTCGAACACGTCAAGTAGACCCCAAACATTGTGCGATATCTTTCCATAATAGCCAGGGAGGAATTTGTCGCGAAGTCCTGAACACTTTGGGCTTGCGCATGTAGCGAGGTCCTTCCGCCTAGTCCGAGCTCTAGAGCCATCGTACCTGCCATATGACTCCACTGATAGACATTGAGGTTGGAGAGATCGTCTGGTGGACATGCCCATGTAGAAGTGATGAGAAGAGCTTGCAGAAGATCCATACTTTTACGTCCTTCTACGACAATCGTTTGGCTCAGCAAAGCAATATTCTTATCGTGCATAGCTCGGAACAATCTTGGTTGGGAGATGCTGCATGCTGTAGTAATGACAGCGTTGACCATAAACGGCTTCAGTTTCTCGAGCTGTTCTAATGGTATCTCTCCAGGAATGGAGATTACTGGATATTGAGGTAACATCCTCGTGACAAATGTCTCGACTAGCTGTGCTCTGGTCTCCGCGGAAAAGCTGTTAAATGGTAGGACTTTTGAGGACAACTCTGACAATATGCGATTGAAACTCGGATCGTGAGGATTGGGCGCTGGCGGAGTGCTTGTGTGCAAAGTACCATCGCTGGTTGTAGCAGTTGTATGGTCATTATTGGGAGGTGTTGCCGAGGACATCTGAAGTTCCGACTCCATTTCATCATGGCTGGCTCCTCCTGGACTTGTCCCGTTTCGTAAACCATCAAAGGCAGCGGTCAGAGACGAGAGTTGATTCTCCAAATCGGCGACACGAGCGCTTGTCTTCCTGCGAGTACGCGTCTTCGAGATTTCCTTCCACTCGCAGTCAAGGCCGCCCACAAGGCATTTCCGACATTTGGCGTCAGTTTCGAGAGTATCTGTCAAGCATCTGATTTTGGCCTTTCGACAACCCTCACAGGCATGACGCCCGATAACTCTCTTCTGAGCATTCCGGGACATACCTGTGTGCAGTGATGTCCGCGAGACATTTGCGGAGCGAAGGGGTGCAGAGGTCGGACCATAATATAAGATCCGTGATTGTCATGATCCAGCTCCGGACCTTAATAAAGTCCGGAAGTCATTCCGCTCGGGCCAATCAGAGTTTGCGTATTACCCTGATTCGCCAGCAACACGGATTTACAGGTATATTCATCCTCATTCATGTGTTCGAGAACGGATAAAATTTTGAAACATTAATGCGATGAGGCGGAGCGTACGAACACGTATACAGGTACGCTAATAAAAGGGCAACAGTTCGGCGCCGAAGGATATGGATCTACCAAAGCTGCCAAACCGTATAAGAGCCATGTGGTCGCTGGAGACTATTAAGGCATAGAACTATTCCAATCACACATACTTCACAACGAGATATTTACACCACAACCAATCATTCTTCTGTTAAAATTCAAGGCCACCATGACACGCGGATACGTCTCCCCAACATGGCCGAATCCCAACGGCCCAGACGACGCTTCCATTATTATCTATGGCTTCGTTCCTAGCAAAGAAATTCCCATCCTCGCATTCATCCTCTTCGGGACCGCGCTTATCTCTCACACCTATCAAGCTTTTCGTTATCGCACATGGTACTTCCTCCCCTTCACTTTCGGTATTGCCATGGAGATTGCCGGCTATATCCCACGGTATCTCTCAGCAACCAAGGATCCTTACAACAAGATTTACTTCATTGTGCAGTATTTCTTCATTGTCTGCACACCAGTGCTTCTTACTGCGGCAATTTACGCTTGCTTATATAAGATGGCGGTATGGGTGACGAAAGTACGCAGCTCTACAAAGAAGGCCATGGGGGCAAGACCGAGGTGGATTCTTTGGACTTTCATCGCAGCAGACATTGCCACGACGATCTTGCAAGTCGCAGGTGCAGCCCTTATTGGCAAAGTGGAGTCAGATCATAAGGACTCGACGACGGCGAACCATATCCTCCTTGCTGGTCTGGTCGTGCAGGCCTTTTCTTTCATAACCTTCCTCTTGGTCTTCTTCTCATTCCTTGGGAACTTGAGGAGAGATCCTACCTTTGGACGTACATTCGGAGGTACTAGACGTTTTATCTACGCCCTGATCGTTGCATCTGTTCTCATCCTACTACGTATCGTGTTTCGCCTTGCGGAAACTGCATCGGGCGTTTTCGGCTATCTTATGATCCACGAAGCATACTATGGGGTGCTTGAATTTGCACCAGTAGTGGTCGCAGTACACATCCTGTCTGTATGGCATCCAGGGCGTTGGATATCCGTGGCGCCACTGGCTCATGACAGAAATGTGTCTGCATAGAAGATTTTCAATGTACTGCAATTCGGCAGCGGTGTTCGTGGTGGTGAGGTGATGTTGAATTTTCTTTAAGGAAAGCGAAATGAGAAATGTACTGTCAACTGGGTAGGGGCCCTTTTCTGGTCCCTCGCGAATCGGCTATAGTTTCCATGTTACTTATATTTGGGTCATGCAGGATCATATTGCCTGAAGCATAGCCACTAGTCTAAGCCTATCAAAACCTATCAAGATATCGTGAGGGTAGTGTCCGATTTCGCTCCCCTGTCACATAGAGTAAAGGCCCTTGCCGAGCCGGTTTAAGAGTCTTTATTTCATTACCAAGAAATTTCCTAACATCCTTGGTACTATATTAGAAATGTTTAGTGGCAAGTTATCACAGCTTATTTTATTTTCAAACCTAATATAAAACTGCTTAGTGCCAATCGAATTATTTCTTGGGATCCTTTCTTCGATGGCTATGATATTAATGATGCCAGAAACAGCTGTGGCTGCAGCACCTGCGCACTCTTGATCTTGCTCGACGTGACGGAAAGAGCCGTGGCGGCAGCATTTTCAATGCCCTGGGCTTTGCTAGCAGCAGCGGGAACAGCCATGTTGTGGAAGTTGATTCGCTGTAGCTCAGCAAATTCGTAAGACATGTTTAGGAATTTCTTTTTGTGGCTTTCTGCAAACCTGTTTAGCAACCCTCCATAGCCACCCATCAGGTTCTATTTTTGGGCTTTCAGTCTGAAGTTGGAATTTCTCACTCTCTACATAATTTTGGTATGTTGTGGTCTAATTCTCACGCGAGAGGGACTTGAGGAGCCGTGAGCTGCCTCCTTCCATCTACAATGTGGTATCAGGCCAGATAAAGTGTAAGTCACCTTTTCGGCTTTTCGAACGTGGCTTTACAAGTTACACAGCCTCCTCTTTGTGTGAGACATCTTCAGATAAGGCGGGGCTGTCAATAGGTGACGGTCAGGTTACACAAGTTCAGCCCAATACTGGAACATATTCTCCAAGCGGAGTAGGCCGAGGCAGGGCCAACGTGCGACTGCAGTATGGTAGGCCTATTTATATTACGAAACAATCAGAGGATTTGCGCCTCACAGCTGAAAGATAGGCGGCCTTAGTGCAGCCTTCTATTTCTCTTTCCATATAGATACGGAAGACATGTCGTATTTGCCAAATACCTAGCCTTACCAACTTCCACGAGGCTCAGGTACTCAACTACTTCAACATTTTGGTTGACATATACCTTTCTGTAAATTAAGAACGCGGAACCGAGAAAGTATTTCTCATTATGCGCTTGCTCGATACCAGAACGGCGAAACTCAAAGCATTTTTGGAGGACAATACAAGACCTCCATATGCCATTCTGTCCCATAGGTGGAAGACGGCAGAGGAAGAGGTCACATTCCAAGACCTTAATCGATTCCATGAGAACGATCCGCAGCATCCATCTTCGTTAGCTATATCATTGAGAGCTGGTTATCGGAAGATCGAGGCATGCTGCTCTCAAGCCTTACGCGACGGTATCGAGTGGGCCTGGGTCGATACCTGCTGCATCGACAAGAGCAGTAGCGTAGAGCTATCTGAAGCAATCAATTCCATGTTCAGATGGTATAAAGAATCTCGTGTCTGCTATGCGTACCTAGAGGGTGTGTTAACTGAAAGGGAATTGCAAGATAGCCTAGAGACATCAGATTCGGAATTTATGGACCAGCTTCGCACAAATGAGTGGTTCGATCGGGGCTGGACACTACAGGAGCTACTGGCCCCACGCGAAATACGGTTCTTCAGTGAATCGTGGGCCTTTATTGGTAATCGGTCAACCCTTCGACAAGTGATTAGTGAGATTACCAGCATCCCGCCAGACTTTCTTATAGATTACCGCCTATCCAAAGCCAGCATTGCGCAACGAATGTCATGGGCCGCAAAAAGGAAGACATCCCGAAAGGAAGATATTGCATACTGCCTCCTTGGACTTTTCGATATCTACATGCCTCTCCAATACGGCGAGGGTGAGAAGCGAGCATTCTACCGGCTGCAAGAAGAAATCATCAAACGGTCGGAGGACCAGACCATATTTGCATGGGGATACGACCTGGCACATACTGATAGAGACATCAAAGTAACGTCGGTGATCGCTAGGTCACCATCCGACTTTGCGGGCTGCAAAGATGTCGTCCCGTGCAACTCGTGGACGCTCAAACACACCACCCATCACGAAATAACCAAAATCGGTCTTCATCTTGAACTTAAAACAAGATTTAAAGGGGTTTCCAACATTGGTATAGGCATTTTAAACTGCAGAAAAACGGACGACTTTTTACATCTCATTACGATTCCACTCTCCTATACGAAATCCAGCGACAGAGCCTCCCTTGGATATGGAAGACTACTCAATCCACCCGGCCTTTTTGACGAAACACGACTACATACCGCACCACTAACTGAGATGTATATTAGCGACCCCGAGTCAACGACTGCTCTGTCAACATCCAAATGGTCTTTTCCACACTCGGTCCTAATACCTGTCTATCCGGGCCTACAATGCGAAACTCTGTACATCGACGCTTCTTTGAGGAGTGTCACCAGTAACTTTCATAGTCGCCAAGCCACTCGCCACTGGAGTAACAGTCGTAATATTGCTTACCCCGCTGTCGCTCAAAAACAGATCCACGTGTACAGAACTGATGCCCCCGTACCCTCCCAAGAGCCTGGGAGGTATCCAACGGCGTATTTTCGCTGCCGGTCAAACACTATTCCTAGATCTTCTCGGCAAGATGATTTCCTGGTAAAGATTGAGCTTACACCTTACGATTCCTGGACGGAACGCGCACTCAATGACACGAGGTCTAGTTTGTTTGAGCAGACACGGGCAAGCTGGAGATTTCGTTGTTGCCTGGCCCAGGCGCCTGATCCGCCTCGGCCTTCCTCGCCTATATTCGGATCGCTCCACGACCTAGAAGCTCTTGAATGGAGGCAGGACATTTCTAGCGGTAATTCGACAATCACGACGTATATCTATGAGCAAACGCTTCTTGGTGACCCGACACATATTATTGCGTTGCGCAAACTGTATGGGAGACCGCCATTCATTTTGTGTTACCTATATAATGTTATAAACACAATTGTGTTTGATCATCCATACCGGAGCCCAGTCCGGTTCAAGCGCTGGGGACATCTGGCTCTTGTTGCAATTATATGGTGGCTTCGGAACGTTCCATATACGATTTCTCCTCTAGGGTTCTTTTGCTTCCTTTTTGGAGCATCATACCTGGAGACCCCAGAGTTGAATACTGCAAGTGTATTTACAGCTGCCCCTATTCGTATTGCTCTGTTGTTTACCCTTGGAACAATACTAGTTTCATCTGGCGTCATTAATCTTTTCCAGCGCCCTGCCGGTAGTAAGGTGAAAATGGTTATAATTTTGGTAACAGTTCTAGCTTTTCTTGCTATTTTAATTGGGTTCATAACATTAGTGGTCAGTATATCAAAAGATCTGATTTGATTTGATAGTGGATGGTTTTGGCCACGCATTGGACCAGCTCATCCACGAAATGTATCTAGTTAATTATAAATAGCTGTGCTAGTGTTACCTAGTTTATGCGCAAGAAATTGACTACTAGTACGCAAGGTCTTGTTGTTATCTTCTCATTCGCACCACACTTGCCTTGCAGCAAAAGCCAAGGACGGAAACTGGCGAGGTAAATTATACTTGTCATTAAAGTTTACCTCATTAAAGTTATGAAGATTATAGTCTGAAACATTAAAACTCACTCCTGCAATACCACACAAAACCACAGCCTTAGCCTTTGGCATTTAACCTTGGATATGGTAGACGTAGCAATTTATTTAAAAACTGGGAAGCTTTCTCGAATACACTACCAAAATGGGAATTCGAATTATGGCCTAACGGCATCCCTGAACTTAACGGGCGTCTTCTTGTCAAAATCCAGCGGTGCTAAAGCCTCGCCAATGCCCCCAGCACATACTCTCCTCCTCCTCAACAGGCTGTATTCAAGGTTCAACGAGTGATGGCAGGAAGGGCGTACCCGATTATGGAAGCTGATGCTCAGTAAATTTGTCCATTGCAAACACTAGGCAAATAGCTTCATGAAAGACTGGAGAGGGACTCTGAAAGTGATAGAATTTATCATAAAACATTCATGTTTTTCTTTATTTAGACATGGGTTGATTGATTCTTGGCGACTGAGATAGTTCCTTTCCTTGCTGTTCTCTCTTCCGTGGAAGATATAAAATGCAAATTTCAGATCGTTTTGATACATATGCCATACGGACGAAGATCTTCGTCTCTCGGACTGACCCAATAGTCTCCAAACTTGTTGAGGTTCGCTGGGTTCACTCTGCTCTGAATCACAACCTTGTACCTCTTTCCATCTTTCCCCGTGAATTCCTTCGCGTACATCTCGGCTACGGCGATATTGGGCGAAGAGTATATTCCACGGCCGTATGCAAAACGGACACCTTTAGAAAGCTTGAAGCCCTCATCAGCAATAGACAAGCTGTTATGATAGCCTGTTCCATGGTACGAGACCGGCCATTCGCCTTGTGCGTTCGAGCTGCCAAGCCAGGTATTTGAGCCGTACTTGTCTGTCACCTTGAGTGCGTAACGCTGCCAGGTACAGGGACGGCTATAGACGTAACCACCACGTGTGAAGGAGACCCCAGAGTCGTTGATGTGCGTAAAATCGAAGTGGAAGCTAGGATCAAGAAAGTTCCCCCCGAGAAACATAGGGCGCGCGGTTCCACCGCCACGAAGCCTAAGAACCAAGTGGAGTGTCGATTCGAGCTGGATATTGTAATCAGAGACTGTTCGGCCGTCTTCAAGCTGCTTTCCAGCAAAGATCATTCTTTGCTGGTCAGGAGGAATTCCCTCCTCCTGATGGATCTTCAATTTGACACCATCGATTGTGTCGGCTGAAGTGACTTGGAGCGTGATCGTTTTACCAGTGAGTGTCTTGACGTAAATTGGAAAAGGTTTTTGTGAGCCGGAGGTGCTTCCTGACGAAGGCGCGAGATACTGTTTCACTATCGGTAGAGGAGTTGGTGAGAGTAGTGATGACTTGTGGAACGCTTTCATGTCAAGAGGCTGCGAGCCTTGTGTAGGGTCGCGGGAGTACTCATCGTAAGGAACCACGGGGCTGCCAATGAGCGCCCCAATGGCCGAAGCGACAAGAGTCGAGCTGAGAGGCATTTTTGAATGAGAATAGGTGACGAAAGTAATGAAGGTTTTGTGGTGGGTATGTATGGCCGTGAAGAGCGGGTGTGGGCTAGGTAGGCACGGTGTGGCATTTTCTGATTTGCGGGCTTTCAAGCCGCACGATAAGCCAAAAGCTTTCTAGTCTGTAAGTTATCAACCGTACAGCCTGGCATTTGTCGTCAAAATACATCGAAAGGGCCGTGATCTATGGCTGCGTTTTAGAACTACAGTGAGTCACCCCACAGTGAGCTCTGCTTAGAAGCTCGTAGTATGCTTTAAATAATGAGGGTAGTGAACGGCATTAGACCGCGCGACGGCAACTTCTTCGTTGGGACACCTTTTCCAGGCGGTCCTCCTTTGTATCGCGCCCAAGGCAGACTCACGCCCTGCCCAGGCGTCCTCGCTTGATATGGCGCGCCCGGTTAAGGTAGACTTCATGTTCCCAACTTGATCTCGACTCCAGTAATGCATTTAGAATCAAAATATCCAATAGAGTGGTCAGTTTAGTGTCCTTATCAACATTAATGTACTCTCCATTCGAGAATCGTTCGACAGGCTTAGTAGCTAACCACAGGGGCTCGCTTAAGCTTTCCGGCCTCGGAAGCACCTCCCGACCCGGCTCTTTGTCAAGCTAGACTTGACCGTTACCTAAGTTGCGTTCGAGTCAGGGACGGGAGAGACAAAAGATCTGCTATCTCGCCTCATTTCGAATTTAGAGACATTTCGAAACGAGATGGCAGGTTTAGTGGCGCTAGGCTTCACATCCTAGCTGCGGATCTTAGGGATCAGCGGCAGGGGGTCGCTTAGCTCGAAGCGCTTCTTGACAACCACCGACTCAACAATGGAAATAGGGGCCAGAGAATATCCAGGAACGTAGAAATATTGCTTTCTGCTTTGAAGGAATAGTACATCTGTGATACTTAAAGTTGTGGAGTGTTCCTGGCGATTCCGCAAGAAATATTACGCAGCTCGCTAATAAATTTATGCTCCATAAGCAGCTGAAAAGTTTTTTCACGACGGCGACAGCGTAAGCAGAAATATCGCGATGAACGAGACAGATGGAGTGATTGAAATCATTCCATTTTCCAAATCACAAGATCGAGACTTCTCGGGATCAAGAGAGTGAAGGAGCGAGGTCTGATGATGTAAATGATATTAACATATTGTCATTGAATTCTGATCTGTCTGGCATCCTGCCGCCAGCCCAATGCTCCATTTTATCCGTAACGCCAGGCTCCCCCCAATGATTAAGTCTAGGGTATAAACGCTTCAAGTAATATGGCCTCTCCGAAAAGAAATTCGTGAGCTGGCGTAAAAGTCGCTGCCCCGCCTCGCCCACATCTGTGCGGTGGTGGATTGTCCATTTCCAATTTCTCCTTCTGTCCATTATAAGCTCATTATCTAGAGCAGTGTCATTACACCAGCCAGTCCCACGAAGGCTATTAACGCCAGATTTGGTACCACTCCTCCCAGTGCCATCGATGTCTTTATGCCCTTTGCCATATCGAGTGCGAAGTTCGAGGCCGTGAAGGTGACGTTCGATGTAGCATGGAATGTCTCTGTTCCGAATTGCACAGTCCCGAGATATGTCGAGGTCGGCATGAGATTATGATCGACAAGGTAGTTGAAGAGAGGGGAGATGTCGTTGTGGAAACTGGTGATGTTGTCCGAAGCCAACCAGGAGAAGACCGTTTGTCCAGCTCCGTTAGGACCTGTATAGAGGGAACTGCAAGAGAGTTAGCCTATGGAGAATTATCAGAGAAGATAATGGTAGCATACAATGTCGTCCCATTCAGCTTGGTGGTTGGGGGAGTCTTGGTGAGGTTGGCGCCAATTGCGTTCGCATAGCCGTATTGCCCCATCCAGACCATCACTTCATACTTTGGCTTCGTCGTGCTGCTCATCGCTGTGACCCAACTTGGATCCAAGAACATGTCAATCACAACGTCTGCCGATGCCTGGATGGCACTCAGGCTCGAGGATCCGTCACTTGGTGCCATAGTCCAGTCGACCCCCACGGCCAGTTTGGTAAGGTTCAGGAGCGGGACTGGAAACTGAGTTGATGCTAGCTTGACGTTGGGAAAGGCGTGAACTGCATCTTGATTCTTGGTCCATTTCCACTCGGCGCTGAAGGAATTATCGCCCGGGGGTACGGTGACGCACGAGGCTCCAGATCCATCGGCACCCCATTCATTTGTGCTGACTATTCAAGTCAGTTATGGCAATAGTGGTCGAGAAATCGCTGGTGCCTTACATGTGATCCCAGTCACAGGGCTTAAATATGTTTGAAATTGCCCACAATACACCGATGTAGAGGTTGAAGGCTGTATCTGTGCTGCGCAAAGAACGGCAGCGAACACCGCTGACAGAACGACTCTCGAGAACGCCATTGCGGGGAATTATTTGATGGGTTGGTGGGGTCGTAAAAGGAAAGGAATTGTTACTTCTGAAGTACAAGGTCTGGAACTGAAGAAGAAGAGGCTCTGACACGAGGGATCATTTAGTCTTATAATGCTTAAAATTTTGTGAGATGATTTTTATTTTTAGACTGATAGCGATACGTGCTGAGTGAGATTTAGCAGGAGGAGGCACTGTTGTAGAGGCTGAGGTGCGCCAGGGTGTTGGCGGCGGGCCCCGGCGGGGCTGAGCCTCAGCCATGTCCGAACCCACACCGAAGCTTTCAACCAAGCAGAAGAGTGACAGCCTCATCCACTCACCTTCATTGGTCGAAAGTACGCTTACGAGAGTGATATGCCGCAGCATGTATCACCTAAAGAGCAGCCGAAATTCTCCAAAAGAGGCTGACTGCAGGACCTTCATCCACTTAAGTTGAGACCACCTCCTCCATCCCGCGGGAGATGGCTTTTCTGACTCCTTCAGATAGCCTTCTGTCATCTTTGATTTCTTATCCGGCTGCCGATCTCCAAAGGTGCCCCGATCGACGATGCGTGCCTGCTTTTCATGACGATCACGTGACCAGCTGATGGACAGCACAAAAATCCCTCTGCCGGTGCTTATATGCAACAGCTTCCCTCTTCATCGGACTAGACTTGTGCAGAAGTCTACTGGCTTGAGGCTTCTTTTCAGCGTGCTGGGAAAAAGCCGCACAATATGCGGGGCCGTTGTGGGGTCGCCGGCTTCCATCCACTTTCCGAGCCTCTCGAAAAAGCATCGTTCCCCCGCAATTTGGGTTCTGTGACTCACGGCCTCGAATGTTGATTTCGCGGGGATGTGGAGTAATTGCCAGTGGGATTGTGTTCGCATAAGTATGCACACTTTAAACCCCTTTTTTACTTGTTTTCAAATCCAATTTTCATTCTCCCATCTCTTCAATATACGTGTACATCCTTTTGTACTTTTACAAGGAAAGGCACTATAGCTCCTAGTAGCTTTCTGTTCTCCTATCGTCATTGTAGATGATGGTTTTTCTACCTCTTCAAACACAGAACTTCCTGTGTTTAACACCCATTTCAGCTGGGATTCTACTCGTGGTCGTTGGCTATCTTCTTTATGTTGGTCTATATTGGGAACACTCCACTGCCGGAAATTTATACTGAAAACCTCTCCCAGATCTTCTATCACGCCTACGCCACCCCTCTCCGAAATGTACCAGGGCCGTGGTATGCAAAGTTCACGCATCTCTGGTTAAAAGTTCAAGTTCTCGGAGGTCGACGGGTCCACTACATCCACGAATTGCATCAACGTTATGGCCCTATTGTTCGTATTGCTCCTGCGGAGATTGCAGTTGCGGATTCTGCAAGCTTTCGAGAAATCCACAGGATCAAATCGGGCTACCTCAAAAGTCCGTGGTATCAAGAGTTTGGACCACCGGGTGTTTTTACCATGATTGACCCTCACCAGCATGCAAAACGAAGACAGCTCCTTGCGCGAGGTTTTAGCAAGTCTTATTTGAGGCAGAACTGGGAGCACGTGGTCAAAGAGAAAGCAGAGATGGCCGTGGGGAAAATCGGGAGAGATGCAGAGAGGGGCACGGCTGATATTCTGAAATGGTGGACCTTCTATACGACGGATACTGTTGGCCATTTATCGTTTGGAGAGTCATTCCGTATGCTGGAACAAGAAGAGGTAAATTATTTCCTTTTTTTCTGAATCGCCTTTGGGTGGCTTGCTGAATGCATACATTTAGAAAAACACGTATATCCATGTTCTCGAATCGGTCCTCATGATGAGTGGTATCCAGACAGAGCTTCCCTTCCTTCGGTACTGCAAGTATCTACCCATATCATCAATCCGAAGACTATTCACCGGAGATGACTACGTTCTGGAATACGGCACTCGTGCGATATCGAATGCCAACGGTCAGGATGGCCACACCAGCAACGTCTTTTCCACCATCCTCGCCGAAAGCGAGAAAGACGGCTCCGCTCTCTCAAACATGGACGTGAACCTTGAAGCTGGGAACTTCATCGTCGCTGGATCTGACACCACCGCCATCACACTCACATACCTAATCTGGGCTGTCTTAAAACAGCCCGCGCTACAACGAGCTCTGGAAAACGAAGTCCATGGACTCGCCCCTGATTTCACAGACACTGATCTCGAATTTCTCCCGTTACTTAACGCTGTCATAGAAGAAACTCTCCGCCTATACGGCGCTGCACCCGCCAGTCTTCCCCGGACAACACCTGTTGGAGGCGCCACTCTCAGTGGATATCTTATTCCCGGTGGCACAACCGTGAGCACTCAAGCCTACACAATCCACCGCGATAGCTCGCTCTTCCCAAATCCAGATGTGTATGCAGTTTCTTATTTCCAATCTTGCATATTTGCTGACGAAAAACAAAGTTTCGACCCGTCCCGCTTCCTTCAACGAGAAATGCTATCTGCAAATACCTCTGCTGCACTTCATGCTTTTGGCGCCGGATCGAGAGTATGTCTTGGGGTGCATCTAGCTCGTATGGAACTTCGAATTGCGGCTTGCTTGTTCTTCCGTGAATGTGTTGGCGCGACATTGGCGGATAGCTGCACGGATGAAAGTATGGAGATGGAGAATTACTTTCTCATAGCTCCTAAGTCTCACCGTTGTGAGATAAAGTTGGAAGTTAGGGGTTTTTGAGGTGGCCAGGCTCATCAGAAATGAGCAAACTCGAGGTTGTAGAGAGACAGATAATTCATGTCAACATCTGATGAAAGAGAGATAACAGCTACCCGATTCAGAGAACCATGAGCTTGCAGTAGTGAGCCTAGGCCTATGCTTATTCATGTCTCTGTCCACAAGTGCAGTCCTTTACCACTAAATTCAGCCCTCAATCGTAGACACGTGACCCCACCTCTTCACTCTATGTCAAATACTTGTTCCTTTTCCTCGGTTTCTCCATTCTCTATAGCTTCGAAAAATTCCCCGTGCATAATTCTGGCAAGGTGACGCTCCCCGATGAACCTGAATCGTTGATCCACTGGTCTAAGTACCACAGGAACATTACATCTCCAAAGTACCACAATTATGTGTCCAGATTATGAGTGATCTGGGACCAGAGCATATTCTCCACTGCGATTGGTGACGGCGATCCTTCTTCCTAGGTTATACATGCCTAAGCACCCCAAAAGAAGTGTTACACGTTCGTCCTACGTTAGGTATTCATACCGATCATCTTCAACAGCTCTCTCGACCTATTCCGCTATTTATCCAAGGGAATACAGTTGCCAATTCGGGCTCTGCAAAGGATTGTTAGGAACTGAAGTATCCCTAGAACCCCGAAACATGGTCATTGCAAGAGACTTTACAATTTCCGTTAACGAAACAATCGCCTCCGATCGACTCTCGTCCCATTTCTTATCATTCAAGCCAGCCTTTTCTTCCCTGCGGAATCGAGAAGTAGCTCGAAACGTGTTGTGTAGAAGAATTCAAGCCCGTGGGTATCTGGCGTTGGTAATGGATCTCGCACTGCAGTTATCGTACCCCAAACCACGACTTTGCGGAAAGACCACGCATGTCCTCGGAGAAATATGCCTCGACCTTGGCGGAGCTGGATGCATCGAAAGCTGCTGCAGCAATATCTTTTGGTTATTAATATACATCTTATCTTCAAGGAAGCTCGTTCGATTCCATTTCTCTTCTCAGTCGGGTATCCATGTTCTTTGGAGCCCTATTGGATCTTGGCAAGCACAAATTGTGTTCAAGCTCTGGTTGTAGTCACGATCATCTTCACACGACTAGCAAATACGTCTTCATCTTCTACTGCATAGTTGACGATCAACCCTGCATCTTCCAAGCTCTCATCCACGAGACCAAGAAGTGTGCAGACTTGATTCTTCGCCACAGCAACTGATAGGTTTCTGAACATCCAGAGCAATTCTGTAATTTTCATGATATCAGTCGTGCTCAGCGCCAAGTGCCACAAGTGTTTGATTCCTGCCTCAAGACAATCCTTTGTTCGGCTGATACGGTAAATTTGTGAATATCGAATCGACACTCAATATAAGATCTCCCAATATTAAGGAGTTCGCTTTATCAGTCTCTAGATCTCGAGAAGTGCCATGTAACCAGACAATGTTAGCCAATTTCCGTACGGAACGGACAACCTCTTGTATCGCCCACATTCTGCTGAATCAGGGTTTTGCGAAGAGGTGATACAACGCGTACCACTCTTCATCTGTAAAGGTAGTACTGGTGGCATATATACTTTCATATATTTTCTATCAGACAGACATCTTTAACCGAAGTCATATTTAGAGCAAGTTGGCGTATATTATTGTTGTATACATCAAGGACTTCTTTATTAGAAATTATAAAAAGCTCATCGTAACCTTTTTGAGAAGTAACAAGCTTCCTAGCCCTTCCTCATTATTTGCAATTCCTTCATCAAATTCAATCGAACAATTAGAAAGTGAAGGACGCAGGCAAGTTATAGTGCTTGAGCCTTTACTAGATGAAAGGTGGCTCTTTGGTAGTAGCAGCTGAGGTCTTAATAATTAGGAGTTCGTAATAGAAGTCAGAAACTGTACTACGGTTTTATACCTCCTCTCAGATGCCAAAGCCAGCGCTGTCTTTCCGTTATTATCCCTGGCCTCAACGTCTGCCCCCTTCTCTACCAGTAGCTGCACGATAGCCTTATGCCCTCCCATAGCCGCCCAGCTCAATACCGCCCCCCCAGAAATGGTATCCTTCGCCTCAATATCTGCCCCTTTCTCTACTAGTAGCCGCATAGTAGCCTCGTACCCTGTCTCAGCCGCCCAAATTAGCGCCGTCGTTCCACGATTACCCTTCATATTAATATCTGCCCCTTTCTCTAATAGTAGCCGCACGATAGCCTCGTGCCCTCTCCCAGCCGCCCAACTCAGCGCCGTCGTTCCACGATTACCCTTCGTATTAGTATCTGCCCCCTTCTCTAATAGTAGCTGCACGATAGCCTCGTGCCCTCTCCCAGCCGCCCAACTCAGCGCCGTTATTCCATCATTATCCCTCGCCTCAATATTTGCCCCCTTCTCTAATAGTAGCCGCACGATAGCCTCGTGCCCTCCCTCAGCCGCCCAGACCAGCGCCATCCTTTTTTCACCATCTATTTTATTAATACTATATAATCGTTTAATCCTATTCCAGCCCTTCTCCCGAAGAAGAGCTTTAGCAAGAGGTAGAATACCAAAATATGAAGCTAAATGCAACAACGGGAACCAGTGAGGCACTTTTCTATATCGGTCTTCCGTGATCCAAATTGTTCTAAACCACGCCTCACGAACTTTGGACTTCTTTTGATAGAAGGGGCGAGAAAGGTCAAATATATCTGCTGCATGGCTTAGAGATCGTGCATGTTCGGGCCAGTGAATCACAGCATATGATAGCAAAGGGAACGTGTTCAGATGTGCAATATCTCCCCGAAGATTGACTGCACCACCCTCAAGAGCTCCATTGTGAAGGTAATCCATACACCTTCTTGCTACTTCAAGGTTTCCATTTTCTTTCTTGATACGAAAGGCCTCAAGTTCGGAGTTTTTATCCGGGGTATCTCGCAAAAGATAATCCTTGGCTGATTGATGGATGAGACGAACCTCGTCTGCCTCGATGGTTATGAAAGATCTGCAATGTGATATCTGGTCTCTCACAACCTCGGTAAAACTGAACTCGTTGGACGATTTAGTGCTGATTTCAACCGCGGTGCCAAGCTCAGCAAGTGTTAACGGGCGAACCGCTATAACAACCCAGAGTAGTATTTTGGCGGCGAGTTCTCTCTGATTGACGTCAATCTGAAGTAGCATACGAGCGTACAGCTCGTCTAAGCCAGGTGGAAACTGTTCTAAAACTTTCTCGATTTCTGTGGCTGCACAATTTCTTAATGCTTTCGTAACTAATGAAACCCATAGGAATGTGCCTTGTGCACGCTCTCGTAAAATGTTCTTGACACGGAGACGGACCGGCTCTGGGCACAGTGCGTATGCAGGGAGATGCTCAACTCTCTCGGTAATGAACTGCTGGATATCGTCGTTGACCTCACTGTCCGCATCAGGATCTAGTCGTATGCGAGCAACGCCTGTAAGCAGCTCTGGTATCAACTTGGGAAGGTCTCGACTAACAACGATCATCTTGAGACGATGAGACGAGGTAGTTTTCACTGAGAAAAGAGCTTTTAATTTCGTAAGAAGCACCTCTAATGAGGCTTCGTCGCACTCATCAAGACCATCGAGGATACAGTAGATAGGACCCAGGGAGGGGTCATGGAGCATAGTAGTAAAGATCCTCCAAAGCGTTTGGAACGACGAATCGGTAAACAGAGATCTCTCTTGGATCTTGAAGATTGGTAGGATATGATCGAAAAGGTTCGGCTGAAGTTGCAAAAGCTGGAAAAGCAATCCCCTGATAATAGTGGTAGCAGTATTTCGTTTGTCGTCTTTGTTGTCACAGAAATATTGCAGGAATATGGTGTCTGGTGAGTCCTTCGCGTTTCGCTCGAGCTCTCCAGCGAGGAAGATGGAGAGCATGGTTTTGCCTTTCCCAGGGCCGCCGGATAGCCAAAGGAGTTGCGAATCTGAGCGCTTCTGCAATGGCTTTGGCAAGCTGTTCTTTTTCAGCGGAAGTCCCAATCTTCATACCGTGCTCAGATGTCAAGAGCTGGACATCCTCCAGTATTCCTTTCATCAAAATTTCCAACTTCCTTCCTTTGCCTATGGTTCTTGCTGCTAAAGAGTAGGTTTCCAGTCTCGAGGCACCTTCTGCAGGGATTGCCTGACGGAACAGCCGATCCAGATTTTTGACCTTCTTTTCGCAAGCCTCAACAACATCCTTCACTCCCTTGCACATCTCTTCATTTACGTCTCCGCTTTCAATGTGCTGCTTCGCAGAGCCCAAGATATTTGTGACAATTGGTAGCCGTTCCGCGACCTCGCGAAAAGCCTTGGGCAAGCCTTTCGCATCCTTGGCGGCGTCAATAACTTTCTTTGTTCCATCAATAATTGATATGATCGATGAAATGACCCCCATAACCAGAATAGCTTCGGCGCCGGACATGATTTAGTGATAGAAGGGTGTTCAATTGCCTCGTGTTAGATATCTTTGATTACGATTGGCAAGAGATGATTTGAACCTTATTCTCACGAAAGCTGCTCGACGAGGCTGTGCAGCTTAGTTGGTTGTGCGTTGATATTCGAGTGGAAAAGACTCGCGACAGCTGCTTCGTCTTCTTTTGTTTCACATCTATGGAGAGGTGTAACTTCGTGCTTCTAGCACAGGCGATGTCAAGAGTGAGAAATCGAGGAGTCGTGGTCGAGGTTGTTGGTCGAGAGGAGTCAAACTGGTGCGAGGCTGGCAAAACCTCAGAGAGGAGATCATCATCTCTAATAATAGATAATCACGTGCTCTTCAGCTGCTCCTAGCAGGGATTCTCGCTTTACCACGACATATCTACTTCGTACACGTAGAAGGGTTCACCATCTAAATGCCCACCGCTCAACCGCCCAACTTGATTTTTGGAGACCTTAACGCCACAGATTTACAAAAACAACAACATATTCGCAATATTTAGAGTATTCTTCGTAATCTGTGAAGTTTTTAGAATTTTCCGCCAACTTTAAAAAATCGATAAAATTTTGGTTGGGTGAGCAAAGTTTGTCCGCGCACAACCTGCATCCGCTTAATCTGTCCACGCGTAATCAAATTTGCTTGCGCAACGAGCCCTGCACGACCAGCCTTAGTACAATCCAATTTGCCTGTGTTTTTGGCAGCGCTCAACCCGCCTTCTCTCAATCTGCTTCCGTAAAACCTAATTTGCTTGTGCACAACTTTGGCTTCTCGGTTGTAGAGAAATCGCGGCCTTCTTAGCCATTTGAGATGATATCAAAGGCTTTTCATTCCGAGCGTACCTCAGCATTTGCACTCGAGCCTTGATGACTCCGTGCCAACGTCGCTCACCGCTACCTAATCTCCCCGATGCCGGAATTTACCCAGTCACTTAATTGTGCTATCACACGCTTCACTTCAAAGCATTTACCTTTACCTTCGCTCTCTCTGCAAGCTTCACCATGGATGTCCCCTTGGCTTTACCACGTGATATAAGCATGTGCGGTATATCATTTTTACTTTACCTATGCCATTCTAGCTTATTCGAGCCAATTATAAGCTATTCTAGCCGCTTTATCGATAATTCTTCCTTAATTGAGATATTAAATAATATTGGGTTTTGAAAATAGTACGGTCTCCCGGCTCACGTGCGTTGCTACGTGATTTGTCGCTTTAAGCAAGCACGTACCGCTCCCTTAGCAAGTCGAGGCACGAGTGCTAGCTTAAATAAAGCATGTTATAGCTAGCTGTGACGTTAGCTTTCACCTATTAGCGTTGTCAGGGCTTGTAGTTGAATACTGTAATTGAAAGCTACAGAGACTGTTTAATTACGAAAGGTTTGATTACCCTTCGAGAACGTGTGTTGTTCCTACTAGATATACCTCATATCCTTCCTCTAACGAGTCGCTATCCCTTGCGTCGCTATCTCTCGCGTCGCTACCCCTTGTATTGCCATCACTTGTTACTGGAAACCTCTAAGACCAGTTTGTTAAGGTTACATCGGTCCATTGCCAAGCTGGCCGCAGCGGAAGTTGCGAAGCGGATACCCAAAAATAGCTTTCCAAAATGGCAGGAAAAGGCGGTGATCTTGGAGTGGACGTTGAACAGCACCTATATGACGGAGATCATCACTTCTCTTCTTTTCGCGTTCGACTCTGGCCCCCATCCAGATTATTACCATTGTGCCTCACATGGCCTTATTCTACAGATGCCTAGCGATGTAAACGACCGTACCGACTGGAGCCGCGAGGCTGCGCGCTGGACGTGGATCACAGGTACCGACCCTGAATCACGACGTCGGGCTAAAGCCCATACTTCTCGAGAAGTCAAACGACGGAAAGCTGACCTGAGCCAAACGGCTCGTGATAGGAGGGCTAGCAGACGCAAACCCTGGCTGCTGGCCTCCGCAAAGCTCAGAAAAGATTCTGAATTTGCCCAATTGGCAAAGAATGCCCTTGTTCCAGATCCAGCGTCGCCACTTGGTGCCGGACGCGTAGACCCCTTTGCACAACATCCCGTTCTCTTCGAAAGTAATGAGCTACATGAGTTGATGGATCATTGTGAGTTTGGAAGATAGCTTGAACGCCTGCGGACGGTACTGACTTATCCAGTCTTGTTCACAGCACCAAGACTTCGGGCGAAACCACAACAGCGCGTATGCTTCCTACCTCTCTTCCAAGAAATCCGCCGAGTCGCTTTTGAACTTGCACAAGACGACCCCGCTGCATTCCACACTATTCTTGCTATCGCATCTGCAGATAGATCGATCTTGGGTGAAGAGGAAGAGCCAATTCAAGCTATAGCATATAACGCATACTCAATCACGTTATTGAACAAGCGGCTATCGAATGCCGAAGATGCCACAACTGATAAAACAATCACTACTGTCGCGTTGCAAATAATATTTCTGGTAGGGCAATCGCAGTTACTTCCCATAATACTTCTAACAACTCTTCAAGCTATTATTTGAAGATTGTGATGCGGTGAAAGCACATGCAGATGCTCTAGAGTGTCTTGTGAACCTTCGTGGAGGCTTGGAATTCTTTGAAATATCGAACCCTCAACTTGCTTTGCTCATTAATCTGTATGCTTATCTCTATTATCTGACAAGCAACGCCAACTGATAAGTTGGATGCAGAGCTGATTATCTGCCACCCGTTGCTGCTTTACTTGGGACCCGCAGATTTCACCGAAGCGACGAGAGTGTCTCAGAGGCTGCGACACGTTCGCCAGCGGCTCTACTGGCTCCAAATGGATTGGAAGCACTGGCCCACTTCGACATGTATTTCGACATAACACGAATTTGCCTGAGCTTGCAACAAGCTACAAGTACAGCATTCTCCGGTGACTTGTGGACATCCTCGGTGACGGAATCAAAATTGAAGTCTCAACCTCGGGACTTGGTGGTTCTCGGAACGTCGAAGACTGCTTGGGGCCGTCGATGCGAAATCATGAAATGCGTATGTCTTGCAGGTCTCATATACATGCATGTAATATCTCGGGAGAACACCGACATTCGCTCTGCTCATGAACGAATATCTCAACTTCTCCCGGAATGGGATACATCGTGGAAGCATTCGCTTGAACTTTTGATCGGAGAACTACTACTTGGGCCTGGAGACGAATTTGATAGTCTCACAGCATTGATGAGGATTGGTACTTTCTTGAATCAGAAATCTTGGTATGACATTAGGCGGCACTTGCAAGATATCTACCTAGAGGTTCACGATGGGGCGTTGCAAAGTAACATCAAGGTGGAGAACTCGCAAGATATGGAGATGGCTGGTCTGACAGCCTTGTTTGGGTTCTTTAACTTTACTGGAAGCTAGTCATGGGATAGGGATGGTTCCTGGGAGGTAAAATGCTCCGTTGTAAGAGAAACTTATAGACGCCGACCTCCTCCGAGGGGGTCCCTATAAGCCCAAATAGCCGGTCACTTGGTAAACCCTCTCTCTTAGAGGTTAGTGTCTGCTCGCCTAACTAGTGCTTGGGCGGGTAACCTTATGGAAAGGATGTTCCTTCTACTACTATTTATTGGGGGGATGGATCTGAACCTGTGAGCCACGAGATGTCCGCTCCAAGGTATCAAAGCCCCTCCTCAAAAGGGCTCCAAATTTCGACACCAGGGATATGTAAATTTCCACCAGCATGATAGCGATTGGCAGTCCAGTCCTGCAGCTGTTTGAAGTTGCGGCATGTGTGTGTTACATCGGAATCAGCATAGTATCGCCCCGGGTTCGGATACCATTTCATGCCATACGGTGTCATATCTCCAGCACACATGACATGCTGCCGAAGCTGGTTGATACAGTGACCTATGTATCCGAAAAAGAAGCAAAGTGTTAGTAAATGTTTTACGACGATGCCTAGTCCTGTTTCTGTATTTACTTTTGATCACTAACCTTGATGGAGACGCAAAGATGCTTTACGGCTTGCCTTGACCGGGTAGAATTCCGGGTAGAAGGACTTTCTTAAGTTATCCTGTATTGTATCATCTTGTCAGCAGTTGACAAATGAGTATTCAATGCATAATACTCACAAGACAATGCAGTGCGTGAAAGAGGTCGAGACCGACAACGTAACCATTCTTGTTATTGTTCCAGTGGACTTTATAATCATTAGGCCAAAGCTCCTGAGCTTCTTTTTCAGAGATCAGAAAGTCTCTTTCTAAGAAGGGGGCGAGGTCAGCACTTCAAATCATTTTGTATATCATCTACTGTATTAAAGTACTCACGCCCTTCAAGAGTAATATTATCCCAAGCTGCGTCAACCTCCCGCCCAGCACCAGTATAATTGATGGGCGAAGGATTGGCGAGGAAGAATCTTCCATGGTCGTCAAAAGCGGAATTGCCGTTGAACTGTACATCTTCCAACTCGATGACATCTCTTGCACCAACTAGTTTCCATATTAGTTAGTGCCTACCGATCAACCGTTAAGTCTTTTACATACCGAGATCAGAACGCTTCCACACCTGATGTCCTATAGCCGTTGGAGCTTGGGCATCTGTACAATGGTCATAGGGAGTTCCCACGCTCTGCTTTAATATCAGGCCGAGGGAAAGAAGGGCGAAGAAAGTGGTCGAGAGCATCCAAGGCCAAAGCGGCCGTGGACGCGGGAGGAGGAGGGCTTGCTTCTCAAGGAAAAAGTCAACCTCGGACGATGAGTCTGTATTTGCCGTACTTTCTGAGCCCATGATTGAATTGTTTCGAGATTGGTAAACAATATAGAGCCAAGTTATTGTGTTCCGTGCAAAAAGGGCGATTGCATTTACTGGCAGATATTATTTTCCGAGACGGTCATTCCGTTCCGAGACGGTTATCGTAGTTTCCGATTCTTCGGAAAGTAAGTGAGGGGAAGATTGCCTTTCACAGAATATACAAAATATGCCCCGACTAATGGCGTTACTGTGGCATATCGTAATAGGCTCTAATTTTCGAAATTATGGGGTAGAAGATGCGGATATGGGGCTTTACTCGCCTATACATCGTCTGCCAAAACACTGTATGCAGGCTGTGATGTCTCGGTCCGAGGGCAATCCGAGAGTAATCCGAGGATCTGCGCTCTTCGGACCCCGACGAAAGTCACGAGCCCAGTTACCAACCCAACCAGACCCACGAAGCGATCCGCTCAAAAGAAGACCTACACGATATTCTGCCATAATCCCAACTCTCAAGTACGACTCCGTGTGTATCAGTACGAAAACCACCTCAGCTTTACATTATGGAGACCATCCGTAATATGCGCCGCAAGCTTGAGGACTATTCACAAGCAAAGTAGAATACGACGAAGAACTCGATCTTTCTCTGCAATCTGAAGAAAAGGATGAATCGTACTACCACGATTCACGGTCATCCGAGGACACGCAGACAGCGCCTTTGAGGCCCAAGGTGAGGCCGTTCGTAACTAGGCGACCCTCGAACAACCGGGGTCTCAAGCTCACCATCGTTGCTCTCACCGCGGCTCTCGCTGTCGTGTCAACGTTTCACGCCATCTTGCTCCTAAATCAACCACACTCCCAATGTGTCCCTTCCCCACCTCCTCTCAACGAGGCAGTTATGAAGGGCAACAAGCAAGTCATAGATTGCGGCGCGTCCGTACCGGAAGCTAAAGCTAAAGGCTGCTCCTGGGACGAGCTTACAAAGGCCTGGCTGCCGGCCGAGTGCCCCCGCTACGGCATCGATGAGTATAGGATGGAAGGCATTGTCAACAACCCTCGTGAGAACGCCTCTTCCTGGCCTTACTACTCTGATCTGTCGGGCGAGGCTGAAGTGAACTTCAATGCCCTGGCCCGGTTGGACGACCACGACCCTAAGCTCAACTCCTTTACCACAACCCGCCAGCACCTGATACACTGTGTGTATGGCCTAAAGCGTGTTGTCTGGTCGTACTCGAACGGCTATGGGGTGTACGACAAGATCTCTAACATGCACCATGTCAATCACTGCATTAACCAGTTGTATCGAAGAGCAATCAGGAAGGATGATCATGACATTGATCTGATCACCACTGCTGTAAATGTTCATTTTGGTAATTGTGCTCTATAGGAATCGAATCATATCACTGCCAAACGCTGGGCTTTTTTGGGATCGGGAACCATTTAACTGAGGTATCAAGCCACAAAGTTGAAAAACAACGGATTTTATGTCGGGTTCAGCTTTGGAAATGTCACATAAATGTTATAGTTTCGCTAGACAACTTGGTCAATATCATGTCTGTTGTTGTCTGTTTCGTGTGTACGCAAAAGCCACTGCCTATATCTATGCTTCACGGGCTTCAATTTTCAAGTGTTGAATTCTTAGCAGTATTCGTATCGTCATTCATCGATCCCAATCACTTCTCGTACACCCTCAATAATCTCAGCTGTCTTGCCTGCAATATCAGCATCCGTATCGATACGTAGCTTCATCTCCTCATCCAAATTGCCCCACCCTCTCGTCTTTGTGGCGAATGTGCCAAAGGATGCCGTGGGGAAGCTCGTCATTGTCCTCGGGTCCAGTGGTCGGAGAATCGGCAAATCCTCCTCCTCGTCTTCTTCGCTCTCTAGAGGAACAAAGATGACCCCGATACTATAGTCCCCCACTGCCGTCCTGATAGCTCGCTTGTGCCACGTTTCAAGCTTCGGGTGCGTGAGCACCGTCAACACCGGATTCGTGCTCTGGAGCCGCTTCGACTCGGGCGTCGCGAAGACCGCATTAACACGTGAGGTAGATGCACTGGGCGGAGGATGCTGCGACGGCCACGGGTTCGAAGAGCTCGAGTCAATCGAGCTCGCCGATCCCCTGCGGCTCGTTGAGGTCGACGACGACGACGTCCCGCCAAAGCCCGAGAAGACATCGTTGGCGGGTCTGGACTCATCAGGGAACAGAAGCCCGGTCCGTGTCATCTTTGAGAGCCACATGCGCTGGTAGCGAGCTTCGTTTGGTTCCTCAGCGCCGACTAGAGCGGCCTTGGCGGCAGAGTCATGCTTGCTATCCGCTATGCAAAGCTGGCAAGACAAGGCGTCCGCTGTCGACTGGGAAATTGCCACTTTTCCGGCTGCGCCGGTAGACCCTATGATGATGACAATGTATTTGGAGGGTTTGCGGCTAGAGTCTGATGATTCCGATGGCTTGTCCGGGAGCCGATGCAGCAAAGTCTGAGGCGTCGGGGGCCTCGCAAAACTCGGGAAGTCTGCCATAGTACCTAAGAACCGAAAAGAGTGTATCTAAAAGCTAGGAGAGATTTTGACTTTGATAGTATAGTCACGATGAATAGGTGGTGGCTGCAAATAAAGTTCTTGATTGGCGAATATTCAATTGAGACCACAACGGGAGGTGTAAACTGTTGAAAAAGAGCGGCGAGGATGGGCATACCCAGGATTTGTAGGTATAGGTACTTTTAGCTTCGGGCGGCTAAGTAGGTGTGCATTGTCTTGTACTGCCAGCCAATCAATATGGTGTGCTGGCGATATACCCCGCTCGACCTTTCCCATAGCCCCTCTGCTATACGATTAACACGTGTTAATCATAATCAAATCAACTCCTAAGGCCATTAATTATAATCAAATCATAATCAAATCAATATAATCATGACTAAATTAATTATATGTGCACGTGACCCGGAAAGACTACCTAGTCTTTCCGGATGTTACGGGCGAACCCGAGAGCTGCTTATTCCGAGCCCTCGGTCCGAACATATGTTTTATCCGAATTCAACAGGTTGGAGGTCAATTTCATAGCGTAGAACGATTTATAGTACATGAATATGCTACTCAAAACCTTCCGAGGTGAGTATTATAAAATAGTCATCTAGCAAGGCTCGCAATTCATTATTCACAGCGATGCACCCTAGGAATCCGCTAAATATTCCAAGGTATGGCATTACCTGTAGGCGTCCCCTCTTGCTACCCGCAGCCATGTAGAAGAGAATCAGGCAAAGCGATGTAGGGAGCAGTTGGTGCAGTTCTTGCCATGCTTGCTGGACTTTTGAGATATCTCTACTTATATGCGTCAGTATTTCACAGCGAACTGACTGTTAGGAGGGAGTTTGCTGTACCTTTCCTGTATGCTGCTGGAAAGGACGAGGTGGCTAGCTACCTGGATCAAAGCAATGGCCGACCCAAGAGAGTTCTCAATGCAGCGCGATCGCATCACTGAGGCAGCCCCGCCAGACACGCCATCATCGTCGACTTTTGTTGTGAGTGGTGCAATCCAGGGACAAAATATGAAGAACACAGCCTTGTGGTACAAATAAAAGACGCGTAGGAGCCGGCGTTTCTGCCCAGGGGTGCTGGAATGGAGTATGCCAAGAAACTTGGAGGCATCTAAAGTACAATCGAGGTCGTCTGATGGAATGCAGTCTGTTAGCCATTTCTTTAGGAGTTGTTCGTTGCATTCAAGTTTCTTCATCTGGTCCAGTGGCGAGTCGCAAGGGTCGGCTTGCAAGGCGCTGGGACTATATTGACGGCGCAGAACGCCATGCATCAGTGTAAATAGAGAACAGTCTGTGATTAAGTAATTCTGCTCATCAATTCCGGGACTCGCTGCATGACTTATCCAGTCATGGTTGAGAAGCTGCCAGAGAAGCGTTAGCATCTGATACTAAGCATAAGGTAAAAATCCAGAAGCTTACTGGCGGCATGCCCTGATGGAGAGAGTGATTTACTTCTATGCAGTATAGAAATCTCACGGCACTGTCTGCTAACTCGTGCTCCTCGTTGGTAATGCGAGCCTGTGCCCGCCATGGCTGGAAAAGTCCCAGAACCCGTGCACATTGCACGGCTCCAGCAACAAGTTCCCCCGTCACTGATTGGTCGCACAGATTTGAAATAATCACCTGCTTTGCATTAGTATAGGTATAATTTAACATAAAAATATCGCGATAACACACCAGAAGTAAAAGTACCTATAGTTCGATTATTAGATAGAGCGACTAAAGGCCACATCAATAATTAATACCTGAAGCTTTAGTAAGCTGTCAGACGAGCTGCGAACGGACCGCTGACGTTCAAGAATATCAAAAAGCCTTTGCTGTGCCTTCTGTAAAGCCTTGAAACCTGGTGCCGACGGCTCGCGTAGCAATGCAGTATAGGAGCCGATGGCCAAGACAGCCCCCGCAGAAGCGGATACTAGCGCCTCGGCATTTACTTGTCGAGATTGCTCTATAATTTCATCTACGTATGCTCTGTTGATAAAACTACTAATGCCGATTAAAGAAGGAAGTCAGTTGATCAACTTCAGACTCAATGAGTTGTGAAAAAAGACTATACGTACGGGTACTCATCTACAAAAACTTTTCCCAGAATAAATTAGCTCAAAAGTTTCTGCTGTGGATGCGAGACAAAAACTCACCGTCACACCACTGGGGTATCATGGCTTCATCGTCGAGATGCCAACCGGCCGTAGGAAAGTCCTGCTGATCAACGGCGGCATTCATAGAACTACAAAGTGTCTGCTCTAGGGTCTGCATAAATTTGGTTACTCTTGTAGATGTTGATTTTGAAACACCGTGGTCAATAAGATCTAGCAACCCATATAGGTTTGCTGCCCAAAAGTCAACGATCCTCGTTGCATGTGTCGTGTCGAGGGTTTCTATGGTAGATTGCTGATGATCTAATGCAGGGTCCAAGTCAAATAACTAAAAATATATGAGAAAGCTGTAGTAAATGGATGCAAGTCACATACCTCAGTATACGTTGTCATACTTCGGCAATCATGAAGGGAATCCAACGAAGAAGACCCCCGTAGTTCATAATTGTCATCCTGTGTATCTTCCGTCGTTGCACCACCTTGCCTTTGGCTATTGTACAAAATGTCTTCAAATGAGTTCGAAACACGTACAGGCGAGTGCATACCAACTTCAGAGAAGAACCCATCATCTTCAGACAATGGCACAGTTATCGGGTCACTTATTTCTAGAATGCTAGAGAGATCCAATCCGGATAGCAAATCGGTTTGTGTGGTTTCCCAAGAGAAGCCTTTACTCAACGACCACGTGGATGTGGTTGGAGATAGAGGCGTCATGAGAGGCGCATGCGTGGTGGGCTGGGGTATGCCATTCCAGCGGCTCACTGCCCTTGGACCTGACAATCTTCGCTTGTGCAGGATTAACTCTGGATAGGTGCATTCCTGGCCAATTTTCTGAACACAGATAGAGGATGAGCAACGAAGCAGAAGGAATAGAAGTTGTTGTAACATACTTCACAATTAGGACATGGCTTCGCTCCATCACCTTAGAGTCAGCGTTAGCGATATGAATCGCTAGGCACCACCTGGAAACTCGACCAAACTACGGGAGTCAAATACATACAGCGGACCTTTCTTGAACGGCAAGCCCCACAAGCGCCTCTCCGCCGGGTGATACGGTACGCGGCTTTCGCATTTGCCTCTTTAGATGCCCCGGATGGCATTGAGAACGATGACATCGTTAGGTCGATGAGACTGAAATCTCTTGCAGAACATCAAGACAGGCGAGAGGGGAAAGACGCTGCAGGCATCGTATAATCTATCCCGCATACCGCAATGAGTATTACATAGCTTCTCGGCAATAACCTGCCAGCCAGCATGTAGCTTAAAGGCACAGTGGACACCCTGGGCAGAATGATTCGTTTCAAGGTGTACACGTGCCACACGGCACCTTCCCCGAGCCACTCGGAGGTGACTTATAAGGCGTAATGCCTTAAACGCTAGTTACTAGGTAGATGCAGTGCATGCAACTGCTTTGGAATCACTAGTGAGAAAGATCTTCAGAGCTCCTCCTACTATTAGTCTTGCATACGAAGGATTGTGTTTGCTTACTGCGGAGATACGTGCCCTAATGATGCCCCCTGTGATTATGCAGGGTCTTTCGTGTTAGAACTAGCGCGGCGCTAGGAATTAAAATCTCTGGGACGTACCAAGAGGTATAGAGCTGGAAGTCCTCTTTGCGATTGCAAGCAAGGCAGATAAACAGTGGCTCACGTCATCGAGGAATGCCTGTTGTATTACAAGCAACGACGGTGAACATTTGGGAGACTAGTGGTCTGGAATATAGTTGATGTATTATCGAACCAAAAAAGAGTACTTAAAGCCGTGATCTTTATAATCTGGATTGGACTGCTTGATTAATTTCGAGTAGTCCGGGAAATCATTAACACTGCCCTCGAGGCGGTATAGATTAGAAGGGTAGGGGATGTGAGGTTGAAAGACGCTCGCCTTACAACATCACTCGATCACTCGTGCTTACAACGCCAAGCTAGGGGCCGACATACGATGACTTGGACAAACTTGCGAATACCATAGACCTTATCGGCGTTCCATTGGCCAAACGAAGAAACAATGAAGGGCCGAATACTGTCCGCTCGCGCTTTGGAAATCGCGATGCGTCCGTCTCCCATGACTGTTAATCGCTCTATCTTGAGCAGCTTAGTAGTCGTATCCACAGGACGACGCCCCGCACCTATTCTATCCAGGTGCGGTGGACGCATCCCAGCAGATGTGGTCCTAGTGGCGCAAATAAGCTTTTCATGGACGGAGCAACCAGAAGCAACTTTACGAGTACGCACAAGCCAATTATATTGCAGTAAACCATGAACGACGCGTGAGCACGTCTTGGGTGAAGTCAGGGACCCCCTAGGCGTGGCGCTCTTAGCGGAGTAAAGTGTGGGTACGCTAAGAGTAACCCCTTCAATTGGGAGGCGGGGAGATTCTGCGGGTGCAGAAGTTGTGAGATGGAAAAAGATATAGCGAAAAGCATTATTAGATGGCCTTCGAAGCTTTCTTTTCCTTAGAGGAGCGGATTAGAGGCTCTCTTATTCGTGTCCCTTAAATCTAGCTTTCGCTTAGTGATCTTGCTGTGGAGGTTATTTCTCATTAGCTATCGTAGTATCGTGCGCGGAAATCGAAGTCCAGCGTATTCCTTAACCGTTCGAAAGCTATCGTTGGATAAATGCTTAATCCGAAGCCATGCATGAGCGGAGGGATCTAACTTGTTCTGCTTGAACCTTGCTTTTGTTTTTCTCCACGCCGCATTGTGCCTCAGAATCACGGCGACTTTGCCCAGGGCGAGGCGGTGTGCGGCGTTGCAGCGAGTCGCCCCAAGGATACTTCCACCGCACCTGCATGGGATAACACCCCAGGCCAATTGTCTATTGCCAACAGCTAATATTGTTACGACTATATCTATGTTAATTCTTGTCTTATCTAGCTGATTTTTGCAGATACAGAATACCAGATTATTAAGGATTCTTTCTGTCTTATTTTAAATCATTGAATTGGCTTTTTTGGGGGTTAGGGCGTTGTAGGGTATGGGTTATCCATAGGGACCACCCCCAGAAAATAGCAGTGACTTTCCTATATTAGGTACTTGTAACGGCACGGGCGATCTAAGCTACGGCAGAGGCATATGGGAGTGCGTACGTAGGTTAATAAGCTCGATTCCATAGGCTAGCTACGAAGGAAACAAAGAAAATAAAGAAGAAGAAGAAGGATAAGTAACTAGAAGAGAGGTGATAAGCCTACGCAGGCTACGCCGCAAGCTAAGACCCCCTAGCTCAGGGGTAAACCCCTGGGCCGTGCACGTGACCCAAAGACCACCCGTTACAGTACTCGCAAATCTAATAGATAGATAAGCGAGAGTAAAGTCGGTTAGAATATTGCCCAATAAAGGTTTGTGGGGTTGGTCCGTGGGGAGGCTTGTGAGTTTTCTCGGAAAATACGGTACAATACCAACCAAAAGCCTTTGGGAACCGTTTAGTTTACTGTGACTAGAATTGTGGACAAGGTCAGTTCTATTAGCCTAAATTATGGCCAAAACCGTTATAACGGGGTCCGATTCCTGTAGGTAAGGAGGTCTCGGGGTGGGACAGCCTCCATACTTTCCGAGTATCCGTGGGTCCGGTTGGAATTCCGAAGCTGAATCCTTATCGAGCCATTTCGTTTTTGTATAATCAGGAATCTTGTGCTTTCAAAGCAACGATACTTCTCTATCTTGCAGCTACGAAATGTACAAACCTTCTACTGTTCTTACTTATTGAAATCGCTCGTGAGCACAGGCAATTGTTACAGCGTCTACACCCTTGTATCGTAACGGAGCATCCAACTCAACCTCAAACCCAAACCAACAATTTTTTTGGAGGCCAGACTCAAGTCTACATAATATCATGTCTTCAAAGTACGAATATGCGCCGCTCCATGAGCAGGAAGAAGATGATGTTAGCGGGCACCAAATGCCATTGAGATCAAGAAAGACCGAGCCTAGCTGGCGCACCACCGGCCTGTACATTCTCTCACACACGCTCATGTTTGCCGCGGGCTTACTAGCATACGGTGCTTCGGTCCTTATCATGCACAGCTTTGACAGTCAACCCCCAGTCGTCATGGACCAGAAGAACCCCACCACACCGTCAAAAGCCAGCGCAACAACCGTCATTCACGGCGTTGAGGTAACTGGTACGCAATGTGGAAGTACCTGGCAGGAAGCGAAGGCAATGGGGTGCCACTACGACATGATAGCATCGGCATGGTATGCACCCGACTGTTTTGATGGACAGGTGTTGGACCATATGCTGGCAGAACCCTGGGTCAACTTCACGTGGTACGCAGACAGGGCTCACACCATTGTGGTACCGACCGAAACTGTCCTGAAGGGCGAGTTCGACATGGTTTATCCTGATAATCTCTTTCACGTGAAGCATTGCCTTCACCTTTGGCGCAAATTGCATCACGCCGTAGTCACGGGCAGATCTATCGACGAGGATATTTTGGAATATGAACATACTGTACACTGCACAGTTTTGATCATGGAGTGGATCACTCCGGGCTTTGAGAGGCACTCTATCACTCATTCACGACCAGGACGACCGTTCTGCAGAGCCTCCAAATTGGGAATGATAGATGTTAGCAAATAAATAAGGTGGATTCTCTATCAGTTCACTATAGCGAAGATAACTTCTAAATAAAGATTTGATCATATTCCAACCATCGATCTCTCTAATTTAATGGCCACTTGACGAACTCTAAAGCTACCCTGATTGAACTTTGAAACAGCCAGAGCTGGGATAAACAGCAAGATGATATAACGATGCCCTGCCCTAGACTTCAGAGGAGCTTGCGTTTCGAGGACTCCGGTCCGAGTCTGCGGTCCGAGAGAGGCTAGCCCTGCCCTGCTATACGATTTGCGGGGGAATTAAACATTTACTGGTATTATGAGTTCGGTAAACGGACCTTTCGGTACGAGAAGTCTTCCGAACCGGCTTACATTCTATGCGTAGAGGGGGTTCCGACAATCTCATCCACCTACACGGATGGAGCACGCCTTTATCCAGCGTCCGGAACCGAGAACCGGAAATTAATGTGTCTATGTACATTAGTCCATCCCGCTTTCTAAAAGTATTGAAAAGGAAATTGATTATTCCACACTACATTCCTCTTTCGGCACAATCCAGAACTCAGACAATCTAAATCGCCCCCGCAGTAATCATGAAGACTACATACTTTTACACTGTCCTTTACGTGACGCTAGCCGCCGCGGCCGCTATCTCGAGAGACGGACGCGTAAGTTCTCACGTTGCTTGACAATTGTATGATATCGCTAACGAAGATGAATACCAGAAGCGAGAGATTATTGCTCGCGGAGGTGACGTCGAAGAGGAAGATGAATACGAGAAGCGCACGCTAGTTATTCCTCGCGGTGGTGATGTCGAAGAGGAAGATGAGTACGAGAAGCGTGCCCTGACTGCTCGTGGTGGCGATGTTGAGGAGGAAGACGAGTACGAGAAGTGATTTACGACTCTGCTATCCTCCTACACAAACGGTGAATACCAGAAAATGCCTTTTGGTTTGTTCTGATCCCCAAGAAAAACACCCGCCACAGGAAGGATTCATTTGGGATTAGCTCCTAAGAATATATGCGATAATTCTTATCGCGTTGGGTATTATTGTTTGATAGAACGAGATTTAACGATAGTTATATATTTACTCTTTTATCTTGATTTACTACCCTGTTATTTTTGTCTTATTATATCACTTAAAATTTTAATAATTATATACTATTAATAGTCTATAAATACGAATTCAAAAGACAGAAGACAAACTTAGAGACGCCGACCTCCACGGGGGGAAGGAGATTATCAACACATCCGGTACAGTGCGAAAAGCAGTCGTTTCCATGATGTGACGCTCAGCAGTTCAAGTTACACTGCAGGGGGTCGGTGCGCCACTGAGCTATCTGATTAGTGCGTCGACCTTCCGAGGTTGGCTTAGCGCGATTTACCCAAAAACGCAGGGGCATGATTGGTTTGACGACAGCCCCAAATTGATGATCTGATACAATTGGAGAAGCTTGGAAGTTTCGTTGATCTGGTCTCGAAGGGGTTGGTTAATATAAAGCCTTCCACCTCTTCTTGTAAGAGCAGATCATCCCTCACGGCAACAAATTCACGCTTGCTTTTAACCACATCAACTAGAAAGAACAATGTCACAACCTAATCCCGCTACAAGATACTCCCCAAAGACGACGAATCCTATTGCCAAAGACTTCACTGTTTTTGTTGGGCTTGTGGTCAATGGCGTCCTCGACATCAGCATCCTTAATGCTGCCGCTCAGGAACTAGTCCATCAGTGGCCTATCCTTGGAGGGACCTTGATCAGAAGAGTATGCCTGTCTTAATGTTAACCATTTGACATTGGGCTATCAGCACTCGCTCACCATTGTATAGACAAATCCATTTTCAGTTGAAGCCGGCCGTACAGTTGACTTCAAGTCCAGAACCGTCAACAAATTACTTCACGACTACTTTCCCGTGGATTTCAATATAAACGAATCTGGGGTCCCAATTTACAAAACTCAGCCACAAGGAAATTTGGCTGACGTATGCTTTCATTTCGATTCTTTGAGACCACTCAACATACTCCCGAAGAATCTTCTCACGATCAGAGTGACCTCTCTCAACGATGCAACACTGCTTGGCTTCAGGGTACCACATCATATGTGCGATGGCGAAAGTGTCTACCACGTCATCAAAGCATACTGTGATATCATTGCGGGAGAAAAAATCAAGTCTCTGATCAATCCTCCCGATGTAGATCTCCCACTTTCCAAAGTACTAGAAAAGGATTCAAAGTTTCCACTTCCAGCAAGGCTTGGAAATGAAGACACTCAATATCTTCAACCAAGTGAGAAGCTACTCACAGGTTTTCTGCCTTGGGCCCACTATGTCGGATATGCCGTTGCCAATATGACCGGCGCCAAACTTGGTCTTCAGCAAAAATCAGACGAAAAACTTATTTTTCTTCCCAGAACGCTGGTAGAAACATGGAGAAGCGAATGCCAGAAAGATCTTAAAGTTCCAGTTTTGAGTAAGCTGGACGTGATCACAGCTTGGTTCCTTCAAGTAAAGTTCCCTTCGCGGCAATTCCTCAAGCTCCCATTTGACTGTTCTAGACTTCACTCTCCCAAGTCCCCTCGGACGACGGCCCTCTCGACCTAATGTACAACTTCAGCTACCGCTTTGCTCTCCCCGCCCCCGCACCAACAGAAATCTACCTCAAGAACACCTACTACGAACTCCGCATCCACTGGCCCACCTTCTCTTCCTTCCAATCATCCTCCCTCGCCAATCTCGCCCTTACAATCCGAACCTCTGTGCTCCAGAACAAGCAACCCGAAATCATCAAGTCGAACCTTGAGTTTCAAGAGGAACATATCACTGAGTTTGTGGCACCAGGAGGGAAAAATATGCGGCTTTCATTTTTGCCTTTTGTTTCAAGCTGGACAACATTTGAGTACAATCGATTAGACTTTTCCATGGCGCTGAAAGGTGCCCGGAAGCGGAAGACTGAAATCGAGGGGAAAGTCGTGTTCACACTGCCCAGGGTGGCGTTACCATTGGGGATTATGGTTAATCCGTTGGCAGTTGTAGTGAAAGACGGAAACAGGGGATATTGGTTGAGGACAAATCTATCGAAGGCGGGCTGGAAAGGTCATGGACAGTGAGGCTTTCGACGAGCCGGAAGCCAGAGGACACTTGATAGCGTAGCAAATGCTTTCTTCATTTTATAGACGTGAGAGGATTGCACCCGTGTTTAATAGTCACTCAACTTCTCTTCTTGAAGCGTTATTCTTCGATCTCGTATTTTATTTAAGTTTTGCACTGAGATATTTATACAGAAGAAGGTTCAAAAAACAACAAAGCTCCGTAGAAATAGTTCTTGGTCCCCAGCCGCGAGGGCTTTAGTGACAGTCTCCGTGGTGACTCGAGTAGTGAAGCATCCTTCTCAAAGTATCGTTCGCACGAATTATCTCTAGATCCAAAGCCCTTTCCCCTCGTTTGCGAGAAGAATTAATGCATCGTTTCTTTTTTTACCGGCATGGAGGAGAAGAAGATCACTCTCTTGGCTTGTAAAGATCATGGAATATGTCGAAATCCACTTGTATAAGGAACTAGGAGAGACGATTACCATCCTGAACCTGTTCAATTTATAAAAACATCAACAATATGCCACCATTAACGCCTCTCAGTAGCCCTAACAGGCGCGAGCATCATACTCTCAAATGCACTCCATTTTTTGATGCCTTGATTTCAAAGCAGAAAACACCTCTGTGAGAGATATAGTACCTTTACCTCAAATTAATATAACTTCATCTACTGCACATCGACGGCTTGCGCAACGCGAAATTTTGGGCTCTTTAGCTTTCAGACGAACGACAAAGGCTGCTAGGTTAGGGAGGAAAGCCGTATTATCTACAGACGTTTTATCTATTTACAGACTAGAACAACCCAATACACGAAAAGTCCTGCGTAGATCAGGTCGAAGGGCTCGGGTTGCAGTGCAAACCTCGTACTTTACAACGCCACGCAGCTCAGGCTGGTGCTCGGCGATTCAAAAAGGGGCACACATCAGAGATTTCCGCTGCGAATAAGAAACTGCGGTTAGAATACGGCCATTCACTTCAAGCACAACGCTTTGGTGAGAAAATCACCCGTCTCATTGTAAAGTTTCCTCAAGGCCCCGGAGTAGTTGATGTTATTCGTTAGCGAGCCCGCCTAGCTTCTCCCCAGGAAAGGGCCTGAGGGTTAATGTACATTTGACTTGAGGGACCACGGCTTTCAAGGTGAAGAAAACTCGGGAGTGGTGGCTATCAGAACAGCTAGGGCTTCTAGCCTCCTGATTATGTTAAGATAAACCGAACGTCCACTGCGAGACAGAAGAAAATCTAGCGCGTATACGTCACATCAAAAGTACTGATATAACTTGATGTGCTAAATACAGTGAGGCAGAGTTTACATAGTGAATGTAATGAGCACTCCATCCTGTAAATCAAAAGAAAGGAATTATAAAATGGATCGCACGTCACAGTGATCCAACCCGAGCACCTTGGAATGCTCTTAAGAACTCAATGTTGAGTTCTGACTCTCCAGCTACTCTCTGTGACCAACATTGGATCTACACCACCTCATCCTTTGTATGGACATCTTCAACCATGGTGGTCTTTATCGCACCCTTTTCATCAATCCCCATTTCAGATGCGAAGGTTGTTGTTGGAACCCAGTGCTTCGATTTGCGAGGAGTACTCTCCACGAGCAACTTGTCGACTTGTTCCAAGGAAACACCTAAAGAGAGGAAGCGATCAGTTTTGTGAAATATGGGAAGGAAAATATGTGGAGAGTTTGAGGGCGATGAACTTTGTCTAACTGGAAGGGGTAAATAAACGTACCTTTGGTTTCGTATACCGTGAAGTATGCCCAAACCCAGCATCCGATGCAGAGTGAACCCCAAACGAAGAAGACCTTGGAACCCATGTTTCCCTTGTCTTTATCAACCATATAGGGAGTGATAACTGCAATGATGCAATTCCAAAACCAATTGGAAGCCACAGATAAGGATACGCCACGAGCTCGAATTGGTAGAGGAAACATTTCACCAACAACCACCCAAGCTCCGGGGCCCCACGTGCTGGCGAAGAAGAAGATGTAAATGCAAATGAACGATATTTGGGCCTTGACCACAACAGGGTTCCCTCCATCAACGACACCGATTATGCCGACTATGAATTCACACACAACCATACCAACGGCTCCCCAGATGAGAAGAGGGCGACGGCCAAATCTCTCGATTGTCCAGAACGAAACAGGTGTTGAGCAAACATTGACTAGAGTTGTGACGAGAGAAATCAAGAAGGGATTCTTGATAGTCCCAAGGTTGTCAAAGAAGGTCGTGCCAAAGTAGAAGATGAAGTTGATCCCGGTGAACTGCTGGAACATTTGGGCTGAGACACCGAGAAGGGTTCGACGAATATTCGATGCAGGATTGAAGATAGAACCGGTGAAGCAATTTAGCCAACTGCGAATGTAACCTTCTTGGCCTATGACCTGAAGTTCGTATTCATGGTTGGCCACAATCTCTGCTAGTTCTTCGCGGATGTATTCCGAATCCGCAGGCTGTCCACGGACGCGAGACAATGATTCTACGGCCTTGTCGAGTCTGCCGCGTTTGACAAAATATCGAGGAGACTCTGGGAGAAAAAACAGACCGAAACCTTTATTGTGATTAGTTAGCAAATATTCATTACGTGTTTTGGGAACTGATGCTAAAAGTTCAGTGAGAGGTGAGGGGGTCTTACCAAGAATGAGGGCCCAAACCCACTGAATAGCCATTGGAATACGATAACTTCTTGAATCATTGTAACCCTGCGTGCCATAGACGACACAGCTAGCCAAGAGTAGTCCAAGGGTGATGCAGAATTGATAGCCGGAAACAATCATTCCTCGCACCTTCCTCGGGGCGATTTCGCTCATGTACAAGATGACAATAGCAGAAACAAAACCAACCCCAATACCAGCAATCAAACGACCGGCGATGAGTAGTCCATAAGACGATGAAGCTACCTGTAATGCAATGCCGGCGGAAAAGATAGCACAGCCGGCTATGATGGTAGTTCGGCGGCCGAAAAAGTCGGCACAGTCGCCTGCAGCAACAGCTCCAGTAAAGGTTCCAGCAGAGAGTATAGAGCAATCAGAGATTGTCTCCAAGCGGGAATGGCAAAGTCTGCGAGGACAGCTGCTGAAGCATCCGGGGCCGGATATGGTAAACCGGTGAATTGGTGGATGAAATATTTCATGGCCATGGTACCATTAATATAGCCGGTATCAAAGCCGAAAAAAATACCGGCAAAGGCTGCGAACGCGCACATCAAGTATGCCTTAAAAGTGACTGGGGCCTCAATTCGATTGATATCGGTTGGCACAGCCAGGACAACCCCTCCTCCAGGCATTTTGGGCAATGTAAAGTAGAACTTGGCTGAAGGGGTAAAGAGGACGAAGTATGATGGGGTTAGAGGTAACCACCAATAACTCTCGAAGAATGAATTGGTTCGAATGGCGAGAGAAACGAGAAAGTGGTCTGATATTTGAGGAAATCCTACCCTATATACCAATATGGGCGGAAAGCTTGTTCTCCCCAGAGCGGGGAGTTACTTGCGGGGAGAGCGGGGTTCCCAATGCGGACACAAAGCGTGTTCTCACAAGACCACCCGCGGCAAGTTCCCCTCTTCATACCGGCAATAAGAGGGAGGCTGGTTCCAGTATCTATCTGTCGTGCTAAATCCGGGTGTATTCTTTAACTCATCATTTGATTCTCTTCGATTGCTATTTCTTTCACAATTATTTAGAATTGAAGGTAGTGTTGAGTAGTCGAATCACACATTATTACAATCTGCGAAACCCGGACTAAATACTAGAAATAACGCCCAGCTCTTTTTAGATTCTATCTATCCGTGTTTTCCGGGGAATATACTCTCAGCAATCCTTTTCCTAGAGCGTTAATAATTTTAAATCTTGCAGTGATGAAATTCTTTCCCGTGAAGGAGTAGCGATAGGCGGACACCCCGCTTGCGTCCAGACCGGGTTCTCGGGTCTTAACCCCTAGAATTGAACCCCAGCTATTCTGACAGGTGGATGGTCATAGCCAGGATTAAAACCGGTTCAGCGAAGACCGTTCCTTGTTGATTTCTCACGGGAGGATCCGAAAAAAAGACACCCGCAACTTCTGTCGGAGTTTGGCGGAGTTGCTGCTTTGAGGCTTGACGCCACCAACGGTCTTCCCTAAAATGGCTTAGACTCATACGAACACACTCCGCCTTCGTTAACAAGCTAGCTATCTAACAGCAGCATGAGCAAGTGACTTTTAAAAGGCGCGAGAGAAGTAGTGCATCTGCCAGGCAAGTTACCACTAAATGAAAGATACGGAAGCCTGTGAAATGCGCAGATTGAAAATTCCAACTAACCAGCCAGTATCAAGACGGCAGGGCCCCAAAATCGTTCACTCATTATTTTCAACCTCGGAAAACTATCTGCAGCTATTTATCCGCGTTGGAAATACTCCATACTAAGCTCTCTCGACGGTGGGTAAGGCTTCATATCAATAAACGGATTCCCCAAATGCCTACTTCTATGCCATCTCCTCCTCCACCTCCTCACCCAGCCCTTGAAATTCCCAACTCCTCCCTTCTCGCACCACCCCTCTCTTCCCATCGCCTGTAAATCTTGCAACACCTTCAACTTATCTCCATACGTAATAATCTTATAAAACCTATTCCGAAAAACAAATCTATCGCTCCAAGCCACCATCCACTCCTCCCAGCTCCTCCTCATCACCGCGTCTGCAATCACAGCCCTTTTAGCATCAAGAAACCATTCATCACCGGCATTAAACGGATTCGGCAAGATATGGTCTCTCTCTCCCGTCTGGGAGTTTGTTCTGAAGTAGTGATGGTAATCGCAGTACCGCTCACTCAAAAAGTGTTCTTTTCTTGTCACCTCACTCGGCGGAGGGTCGGTATCGTAACTATATCCAGGAAAATCGCCGTATAATTTTCGGAGAAGGTATTGCGGGGGTGCGATTTTCTCGCGATAGTATCTGCGTTCGTAGCTCCAATCGTGTCGTCGGTATCTTGGTCCGATCCAGGTTTCGAGTAGATCGGCGAGCCGGATCTCTCGTGATCTGGCTGATTTGGAGCATGGCTCGAGGAGGGACACTTTGGTGTATGGGTACACGGATTTGTAGGTTATGTAGAGTCTTTTGCATATTAGACCTAGGAGGACGCCACTTCCCAGGCTGAGGCGGGAGAAAATAATGAGGAGGATCTCCTGGGGGAGGTCGGTTAAACCGATATATTGGGAACAGCCTAGGTGAGTTTTTGGGGATGCTCTGTCTTCCATTTTCACTTTTATGGATTGACGGAAAGGCTGCTGCTGAGATATGCCTCTGCCCCTCTGTTGAGGATGTTTGAAAAGTGACTGCCTGGAGGTTGCCCGCTTATGGCACGTGCTGCATGTTAAAAGCTACCGCATCGCTAAAACCCCCTGCAGTTTCCATTATGGGAAAAAGGGGGGGTTCGGGACTGCGGGGTCAACACTAGTACAGAAGAGGAACTCCAGGCTCAGTTGATGTGTTTGTGCAAGATCAATATTCATGGTTAGGGGCTAATTTATCAGCGCCAAAAGCTAAAAAAGGCAGCTGTCATGTCGCGATCCTGATTTGAAGTATAAACGCAACGATTGATTTCTCCGCCTTCACTGCTTGCATTATTTCTCCATCTATCATGCCAAAATCCCAAGTTCGTCCCACATCCAAACCAGGAAATTAAAGAAGACCTATAGCCTTTACCCAACCCAAGAATATTTTTAATATTCTCCCAACTGTTGAGGTTTTAGACCAAATCCACCTCATAGATCCCACAGCCTCCCGCCGTTCTCTAGGTAGACTGAAACCGAATGATTCCGTATTCAATAACCCGCATGAAGCTCTTAAGAACAAAGCGGGCTATAGGATAACCCAGCTTTACGTCTACCATCTTCAAGTCTCTCTGCCGCCTGTGCCTAAGCCACTGGCTTCCCCTTCCGGTTCCACATCCAGTTTTGGAGGTCTTGTTTCATTTTCTTCATTTTCTCAGTGTCTTTCTTCTTACTGTTCCAAATCTTCTCTTGTGGGTCGGGCCACATGACTTCCAATGAATTTCTCACCTCGATAAACCTGTCGCGGGACACCATACTGTCGAACACCGTTTTCATGTTAGTCTTGTCTCTCAGATACTCTATCTCGCTTTCACCTGTCGGCGTCAAGGCTTTTGTCTGGCATTCTATCAGTCGGTCACAGTACAGAAGCACTCCGGCTAGGCCGGCAGCAAGGGCTGTTGCGATGGAGCTGCCAAATGGGCCTGATTGAAATTGAGACCAAGCATCCTCCTCCGCCGGTTGCACATTCTCACCAGGAAGCAAGTATTCACTTTTTGTTCCAGATACCCATGGGAGCTTTTCTCCACTGGCTGTCGAAGCCCCAATTTTGAAACAATATGTCGATCTCCCTGGGTATGTGTCGTCACTCACGCTTGCTCCCCTGTCAATGCAAGAGCAGAACATGAGAATTCCTGCTGAATGGGCTTTGTGAAGGGCGTTATTGAGACGATCTGTGTCGTGGCTGGCATCGATTGACCAACTCATGGAGATTATATCCACCTTGCGGTCAATCGCCCATAATACGGCCTATTTAATTTAGATTAGAATAATGCCGAAGTCTTTATGGATCTCCGTTTTCTCCTTACATCAATTGCAGATTGCGTTGTGAATGAACGCTGTTGCTCCTTTCCTGGGGTTGCTTGAAGCTGTGCCACAAAGAGTTTTACTGTTGGACATATGTCGCATATCAGTTGCGCCATCAACGTTCCGTGACGACCAGAAGGCACATAATACACCCCTCGTCGGCCGTGGAATGATTCTAAAGTCGGATCGTAAAATGAATCGCCACTGTGAATCCTCTTTGTAAATACGTTCAGCGCTGTATTAATTCCATCATCGATAACGGCAATTTTGACTGGCTCGGCGTCGGTTTTGGCATTCTTCATGAATTCAGCAAATTTCTTCATGTATAAAAGCCAGAGGTTGTCCCTATAGCCCAAATTAGCAGGCAATATGCATAGCAGAGATAAGAGAGACAAACTCTGGAATGATCGCCTTGTCGATAAACGTGGAGGCATAACTGTTCTTGGGATCATCTGGCTTCCACCCAAACTTGATATTTTTCAAGTTTTTGTGAAATTTTATTGCTTGTTCAAAGTCCCACATATATTGTTTTAATCGAGTGGGCGACTCTAGCCCCTAGAGGAGGAGATTAGCCAGAAAAGGCTACAAAGGAGACAAAGAAACACTTTTCAAATTTTACCTCTCTGACAATAATCGATACACTTTTTAGCTGATAGCTGCGTTAGCCAGTTCTGATTATGAAGTCATGAAAACCATCAATTAGAAGTTTATTTTAAATATAGGACGCTTACTTCTCGAAGCTTGTTTAGACCCGCTGAACTCGACCAGCCCAACAGCACCGCATTGTTTCCAGAAGAGTACAGTATTACCTCTTTTACTTTTGGTGCTGCCTTGAAGATAACCTCGCTACAAATGTCGAATTTCTTCCAGTTCCATGTCTCGATATCGAAGCCCTCTAGGCAAGCTTCGATAGCCGCGTCCGAGTGAGATGGTTCCACGTCATCGATCACGGTGATCTTTATAATGGCGCTGACGTCAAGGTTCCTGAGCCACCTAAAAATCGGGCAAAGGCTTGTTAGGCCCTTGCCCTTCGTTCCTGTGCCCCTGCATTGCGCGGTCAGCAACCGAGCTTAACGCCTATTAAACTCGTTCCCTCTCCCCCCTTTCCCTGCTATTTTGGTGGAGTTTGTTCAACGCACTCTTTGTCAGACTTCTCTTTCTCATCAGCGGATCTATCCTTTGCCTTGGAATTTTCATCCTTGTTTTGTTGGACTACGTCCTTTGTTATCTCATTGCCAGAAAGACTTAATTTCGGGTCTTGTGTTATATCACTACTAGCGTCATCCATTGACTCAAGGTACGACTGCATCTCCTTATCATCTCGGACGGATAGTCTGGGCAGAGCAACATAGCTGAGAATATTCTCGAAGTGTAGAACCTTTTCAAGCCCTTTCAGAAAATCAGCATCAATAGGGGAGTAGAGCATCTGCGAGAGGTCAAACTCGATGACACACTCTAACAAGTTGTTAGTGTCTTGGATATCTACGTAATAAGAACGGTACTCAATTTCACGAGTTTGAAGCTTCTGCTAGGAGAGGTACTTGCCTTCTCCGACCTTGTACAGTGCTTTTAGAGCATCTTTCCGGCTTAGTTTTTCCACACAATAGTTTCTTATTATTTTTGCTCTCGGATCAGAATTGAGACCAATTCGCAACTCCATCTCATAGATTCCGGGTTCCTCTTCTCTTCTAACCTTCCTTTTGTAACCGGTCTCTATGGCTTCCTCTAAAGATTCATCTAGCTCCTTGACGATCGCTTGGTACGGAGTGTTCTTATAAGAGTCTTGTTCAAGCAGAGCTCCGTCCATAGCATCGATCAAGCTCTTGATGGTTTCTCCGACACGATAATGCGGGATAAATTGGTGACCAGTTGCCCCATCTGGCGTGGGCTTGAAGCTCATCGAACGAGTCGGACCCTTCAGAGCCTTAGTCTCTCGTACAAACTTCTCCCGTGCAGCCTTTAAGGCGGCTAACGGGTTAACGGGTGCCTCATCTGGAAACGAATCTGGACCAGTTCTGGGGAACCCGTTCGTCTTGACTGGCGATTGTGGCACTTCCGCACCGCTAGGCGCTAGCCCCGGAATCGTTTCCAAGTGAGGAACTTGCCCCTCCGCAACCTGTGTGTCGTACATAATCGGATCCGGAACCATCGTTGGCGTGGCAGTCGTAGTCTGTGTCTGGTACGGAACTTCGGGATCCTGGGTATCGTATTCTTCTCCATCCGGCTCCTGTGCAACGGCGCAGTGAAGCGGTGTTTGTTCAGTTTGATACGTTTTTTTCATGAATACGTTGCTATCGTCTTTGGCACCCGTCTTTCTCAACTCCTTGGCTCTCTCAATGATTGCTTGCGTAAGTACGCTCTTCTCTTCGATGGCAAAATGGAGGCAAGTCCTATTCTTATCATCGGCCGGCCCAAAGAGCGTTTCCGAATCAAGCGCACTCTCTAGAACAATCCTGATGAATTCTGCATTTTTTTCCATTATGGCGATATGAATCGGAGGATGTGCCAAATATTTGCATTTGAGAAGGTCTGGGTATTCCTGGCAGACCCATCGTAGAAATGGTTCATATTTGCTGAGCACCATCTTGTTGGTATAAGTCGCAAGCTCGTGGAGAGCCTGCTTCTCTTTAGACTCGTTATTGGCTGGATTGGACAATCTCGACAGGAAATCAGTTCGAAACTTGGTAATTGCCTTTTCGTTTTCGTTTTTGAAATCGGTGCTGAGAGCGGCATTAAGCAGGCTTTCCACGGTGACTCTGGCATTCGCTACGGGAGGCCCCTCTGCTACAGTACGCTTACTGCGTAGCTCAAGCACCCCTGCTCTTCTTGGTGGCATTTCGTGAGAATGTATAATTGAGTTAGTTGAGAAGGAGGTGAACTCTATTCCGAACAGGTAAGATATTCGCAAAAAGGAACAAGGCTGAGTACGCCAGAACAGTAGCGAGTGGTGAACTGAGTGAAGGGTGGTCCACAGTTGCAGGGCTGCTGGGTGGGGTGTTAACATTCGGTCTATTTCTATCCCGCTCATAAGCCATTGCATAAAGTTCATGCATAGATGCATCCAAACATGGCTTAATAGTGATTGAGCTAGGGTCAACTTGCTTGTAGCGACGCAGTTGTCACGTTGTTCCGAATCGCTTGAAGCTGCCAGATCCGCGACCGTGCGGTCACGATGCAGGTAGCTCGATTTGGCGTAACTTCAGTATCTCAGGTAGGCAAGCTGAAGTGAGATTGTGAGACACGCATGCCAAGCTCACTAAGCTCTATGCTCCCTCATATAAAAGCGGCGCAGGTATTACGGGTAATTGTAACATGGGGGCAATTTAGGGTATTTGACCAGTGAGGAAGCGTGTCTCAAGCTGGTGGGAGGCTTCGTAGAAATTCATATCATGATTTAATACTGTTTGATTGCACCGACCAGATCGATCTAGAGAAAGCATATTCGGAAGTAAAATTCTGCGGGCCGGGCTTGTAGCCATACTGAGCAAAAGATTTATACCTCTGGCCAACAAGATCTGCCGTTAATTTTTATTCAGAGTTTGAAGAGTACGGCTGTGCGATAAATACTGTGCTGCAGACTTCCTACCAATAGTGGGCAAGCCCGTCAGCCTGAAAAGTATTGAGACTAGCTAGGCAAGAGATATAAAGTCCTTGGCCATTGGCAAGTAAGCAGACACACAAACCCTACAATTCAACGCTATCTAGGCACAGATTGCTCCTTTCACCAAAGAATTATCGAGGCCCTCAATTTCTGGACTTGCTTGAACCATTCCATCATGGACTTCAACGTGAATCTTCTGCCGGAGGGTGGAAGCAACGCTCTCCACACCAGAAACCCAGACGATGAAGAGTTTCGTCGACTCTTGGTTATGACTGAGAATGCAGGCGCCGGAGAATCGCCTCTGACCATGAAGGTATCTCTCAAAGAGATGCATCACGGGAAAATGATTTGGGAGCGCCGCACCTTCGAAGGCACGCTGTTGGTCTTTCACTTCCAGTTCAAGAGTAAATTCAGCAAACGTCGATATCGGTCTGCCTCCATTACTTTCGAATTCTTCGATAAAGAGGGAAAATCTAGCCGAGATCCAGCTGTGATCAAAGTCTCGCCCTCGACCGAAGAAGACAGGTATCTCAACCGATCGAAATGGGCGAGAGAGGTTACCAAAGGGGGCAACATTGGGCTGAAGCCTGAATGGGTTGATGTCGGCGCAAAGTTGGAATGGAAGGATACGAAAGACATCAAATTCAGCGCGAGGCTTATCACAGAGACGCACTACAGCAAGGGCAAGAATGGGGACGAGAACGCGGTGACGTGGTCCATGGAAGAGAATACGGGCCAGGAAGATGGCATCCCATCTTTCCTGCAGGCTGCCGTCCTCTTGCGGCGGAATACGGATCTACCCTTCGTGGCCAAGCTGCGAGTGAAGAGTGGTGTGGACTGGTGGTCTGATAAGCGGAGGCTCTTGGCAATCACCACAGATGTGGACAAGATCATTGATCCTGTGACAATCACTCCAGGCACAAAGCAGGACTTGGATAACTCCGAAATTACGGGCGTCACAGACGAAGAGCTTCAGAAGATGGATAAGCTCCCAATGGACAAATATTACAAGATTGTGAGCCCGGAAGAGGAGAAGCAGGAAGCAACGGCGAAAACAGGAGTTGCAAAAGCGGCTACAGCGGAAAGCGGTGCAACTGAGCCAGTCGCGCCCCCACCTGGCCCTTTATCAGAAGTCAAGTAAACCCGTGAGAGCGGGGTAGAGAGCTGATTTAGCGTGATAGTTCGGTGTGGTGGTACAATACAATCACTCATATAGCACAGCTAGCGGAGGTGGTTTCCAGAATGAGCTTAATGAGAATATGCACTTTCAACGAAGCTGTCCACTCAGACTACACAGAGTCCATCATATGCACACCTTGGATGCCGCACCGCTCGCATCTTGCGAAATATGTGGATTCATTAAGTAGATTCGCAACCAACCAGGCGCGCCTTTCAAAGTCTTCCCGTGTGAGGCTGAAAGCGGTTGCATCGCATGCCACGTCACCCCACCCAACATTGGGCTGTAATTCTATTGGAAGATCATCATGCCGGTCGACTCATTCAGTCTCCAACTAGAATGAATCTCTAGACGCTGCGGCTGAGAGCCTGCATGAAGCTGTGTAACGTTGGCAATGACTAAGAGAGCGCAGTTGATCGACGACTCGAAAATCACTATGCCTAGTTTCTATCGTTACTATTGCTTTTATGGTTGGATTTACTGGATATTACTTTTGTATCCCTTACTAATCCAACAAGCGTTGCAAACGGTCGCTGTCATCGTATATTGGGGCCTCTTTCGTCTAGGACTTAACCCTACCACACGCCGAATGTCTTTGCAGGTCCTGCTCAATCAACTCTAGTTGACACCATGCTTCTAGAAGCTATGTGGGATTTCCGTGTAGCTCATGAGGATCTTGATCGACTGACTGATGTAGAATCGTCCTAGTCAGTGGCATCGAGAGCTGCGGAGATTCTCTAGGTGATAAAACAAGGGATCGCAATCGACAATTTGTCCAAGAGCGATATCCAGGCTCTGATGTCATGATTTTCGATGTATTTCCAGATGCCCAACTGCAATTTCTAAATGATGACTATATTCGTGGAAAAGCCGTGGAGGTCATGTCAAAGTTAGAGGGTAATTCTAAGGTACAGACCGCTCAATTGAGCCATCTTGATGCTCTGGTATAACTGTAACACAAGAAAACATCGGTTCCAATCGTCTTCATCGCCAATAATATAGGCGCCGCGTTGGTGAAGCAGGTCAGCATAATCCCAAAATGTCCAGTGCGGCATTTCTGATACACACGCAGGTCCTGTTACTCTCCTTTGAACGTGCCGAGCACCAGTGGATCGCTTACAGGACGGTTTGCATGGCAAGTTCGATATTCCTCCTCATTCTGCATATTGGGGGTGTAGAATCAGGCTCTCGTCTTGGCTAAATGTTAACAGTTCTTCGCCGAGTATCCTGATTCCAGAGAGCCGGTGGACCACAAGCAGTTCATGTTAGGGCTTTTATCAGACCACAAACACAAGCTCTCTCCCCAAACTTTCCCGGTTCTACTCAATGTACTATCTCATACTCTTTACATTATCGACAACGACTTTGCCACCATTGAGAGTTCATACCTGATTACACACGTAGGTTGATATGAGTCCAATCTATTTCAGTCTATTTAAATGCTATGTCAAACACATGAGCTGGTCCACGGGATAATGTCACTTAGGATGCGTAATGCACGGAAGATAGGCGACTTAGCTGACGATTGAGAAGGTTTCTCCATTGAAATTTGAGAATGAAGCCCCCAAGCTGAGAGAGACATTCCTTACTATCGATAACATAATTAGCACGGAGCTTACCCGTAAGTAGCCATTAGGTTGCCCTACCATCTTTTCTAGCGCTGATCAGTTCTTGAGCTAACATTGAGATAGAGCTGTCTCCTGATTACCAAAGATTCTTGACGCTCTGTTCTCGACTGGGGTCATCCCTTCGGCGGACTCAGTCCCTTAAGGAGGACATAGACTCGACTACATGGCTATTGGATCACGCTATTTTCCAAGAATGGCAATTTAGCAAGACATTTCCCATCCTTTTTATCAGCAGTCCGCCCGGCTTTGGAAGCACTATTATTTCGTCCTCCGTACCGGCACTCCTAGGATCGGAAAGACGCAAGCACGGGAGTCATCTCGGGATTTACTTATCTTTCAGCTTCAACAGGTGGGATACTCGCTGCGACTCAGAGCGAAACTTTATCGCTTCGATTATCCACCAAGCTCTTACTTTGCGGCCAAGCTTCTTTCAGCACATCAGAGCTATCTGTAACGTGATTTCTGAACATCATCTTTATTCGATCTCTTGTGACCGACTTTGGTCTCTTTTCCGCCAGATACTGATTGAATCGCAAGAACAATGCGTTTTCTTGATCATCAACGCAGTCGACCAGTGCCGAGAACCCGCTCTAGGCGAAACAGGAATCATTGAAAGGCTTAACTCGCTTGCTAAGCACAACAAGATATTAGGGAGACTGATGATACTGATGACGGGACGTGCCCTGACTGAGAAGATAGAATCCTACAAGCCTCTTCATATCAACCTCTCGGAGGACCCTGCTTGGAAAGCTGGTATTCGAACGGCTGTGTCAAAGAAAGTTTCGCATATTGTCTCGTTGAGGCCAGTGTGGAAGGATTATGCAGATGACCTCACCAACAAACTTTGTTGCGGAGACTACAACTACTTCAACACTATGCTGCGTGCCAACTTGCTAGAAAGCACCAAGATCCCGTCAACGAGGGCCTCCTTACAGCTCAAGGCGCCAATCGAGTCAATGGATCATGTGTTCTACACTTTGCTGAGCAATCTTGAAAATCCCGAAATGGCCAAAGAGGCACTCAACTGGATCTTTCACGCGACCAGGCCGCTGACGATCTCCGAACTATCAGTAGCAATAGCCCTAACCTCAATCTGCAACGCTAGTGAACTTCAACCAGAAGAGGCAGAGAGCAAATTGACAGTGCTCGAGGAAGCCATCTCTTGGGATCTTAAGAGGGACCTCCAGGCACTCATTGGCAATGTTATAAAAGTTGTTGGCAACGTGGGCGAGGTTTGCCTGACCCACAGCATCTTTCGACAGTATCTCAAGAGCTCTAAGGAGTTCCTTATCCCACAATTCCACGCGGTAATAGCTCGAAGATGCCTCACGTATATCTCCACAGTCACAGAACACCTAGCCGAGAGCTCAGATTACACTTCAGACAACACCGGAGTGTTAGCCCTACTTCGCTACGCTGACATGAATTGGACGGTGCATTACAAGCTATCAGCTCACCCCATTCCACTCCTCGCTCAGAGAGATATGGCATCACTGTTAAATCAGAGGGTAATGTCGTTCTTATGGCAGGACGAAGCGGCCGCTTGGTCCAGGAGGATAAACCCCACCGCGAAATCAGATATGCCCATTACAGATCCCCTGGTGATGGCGGCAGAAGGTGGCTTGAGCAGTGTCGTGATGGCCCTGCTTCGCCCGCCAATGGCCGTGATTGAGAATAATATCACAGCAGCGCTCGAAACATCGATATGGCGAGGCGATTCGGGTATCTGTGGTTTACTTCTGCCTCACTTGTTACCGCAGAACCTCCCACTTTACGCTTGCCTGGCCGCCCAATATGGCAATACTGATCTCGTTATCACACTGCTGTCTCAGATGGATAATAAAGAGTTAGAGACGTTGGGCAAGAAAGAATATCCGGTCCTCCAAGCAGAATCTCCATCTCTCCTAGCGGCTCAATTTGGTCATATGAAAACTCTTGCGGCAATCCTTGACCGATTGCCAGAGACAGCGATCGAGCAAGTAGACCGAGAGTCGTTGAGCAGTGTAGTCCACTGGACAGCCGCTTGGGGGGATGAGGGAGCCCTCCAGAGCCTGAGTAGACGCAGTGGTGCCCCAATGAGATCGCAAGACTGTAGGAAGTTAACGCCATTACACATAGCCACCCAGACAGGATCCATTGATGCTGTTGAGCTCTTGTTGGAACCTCCGGATAAGGATTTCATTGAACAGAAAGACGAAGGCTTTCTAAACAGCCTACACATGGCCTCAATAGAAGGGCACGTGGCTATTGTTGAGAGGCTGATCACAGCCGGCGCAGATGTGACGGCTGTGGACAACAGAGACTGGTGCTCTCTCGAATTCGCCGCTGGGGAAGGGCACTTGCCAGTCTTTTCTCTTCTCTTGAAGGAGATGCAACAACGGCTTGAGAACGAAAAGACAGACGGGAATTTGGAAAAAGATACCGTTCTAAAGGAGCACCTTCATAGAAGTCTTCTTAATGCCATAAGCCATGGACATACTGATGTGATCCACTACATTCTCCACCAAAACAACAGAATCCCTGACAAAGACCCGGAGTTGATAGACTTGGCTATTAATTCCGGTCATCTTGACGCAATTAAAGCGCTTGTTAGTGGGAAGATAAAGCTCCAAGAGACACCGGAACAAGGTGAGGTGCTGATGATGAAAGCCATCTCAGATAGCCGTGTGGACATAGTCAGATACCTGATCAAGACTGGCATCGATGTAAAGGCAGATACTCAGCACCTAGACGATCATAACCTCCTGCATCAAGTAGCTGGAATTGGCAACCGCTCTGTGATTCGAGAGTTGCTTCTTTTACCGCATGCGGATAAACTCCTGCAGGAATCAGACTTCCTGGGCGACAAGCCTCTTGATATTGCTGTACGATACGGTCGAGAAGGAGTCGCTAAGGAGCTATTAAAGGACAAGAACAAGTCCTTGCTTGGTCTTGGGAGCCGAAGGCCATTCAGGACGCTCTTCAGGGCTATCGATGGGAAACGTGTTGAGATTGTAAAACTTCTTTTAGACAAAGGCTGGGAGGGAGACTGTCGTGATGCAGAATCCAACACGCCGCTTCATAAAGCCACTCGAGATGAACTTCCGCAAATTGTCAAGCTCTTCCTTCACAACAAAAAGATCTTGAACGAGAAAAATGCTGCCGGCGACACGCCACTACATATTGCTGTGTCAGAAAGAAACACAGAAATTTTTACACTCCTCCTCGACAACCAAGCAGACCCTAATATACGAAACCGTGATGGATTATCAATACTACATATCTTGGTTAGTAGCTACTACCACTCAGATGAATGGGTCGGAGAACTTTTCTCCACCAAAAGAGATGAAGTCCCACTGGCGCAGAGAGTAAAGATCAACGTTGATCTGCCAACTTCTGATGATAGGACCGCACTCCACTATGCCATCAGGTCGGAAAGCCTAACTAAAATTCTTCTGAACCAAAAGCCATTGGTTGACGCAGTGATCACCGACACACAAGACACGCCACTCATACTAGCATCAAAAAGCGGTGATGCAGACGTGATCAAACTACTTCTCAAGGCAAAGGCAGACCCCAACAAACGGAACAAGGCCGGCCAGTCACCTCTTGACATGGCGATTGAGAGTGAAAATTTGCCGAACATTGAAGCATTAGTTGAAGGAGGAGCCCAAGTGAACTCGAGAAAGAACGAGGACGACCCAACGCCATTATATGCCGCAGTTTCAAAGAGCTCGCTGTCAATTGTCAGCTACCTGTTGAAGAAGGAAGCAAACCCAAACCTCTTTGGCGGGGACTATTACTCGCCTCTCGAGCTTGCAGTGTCCCAGGAAGACCAGGAGATAGCGAAAGCGCTTCTAGGATATGAAGGCATCAATATTAATGCGGGCTCAGCTGAGCATGGTCTAGGTTCAGTCCTCCACGCGACCCTGATCACTCGCCAGGAAGAGATATTTGACTTGATTATGGATAAGGGGGCAAATGCAAGCGCGAGCGCAATGCCTTTCGGGCAACCGCTGCACTTAACCATGAGCCTCGACTCTCCCGCCGAGGAAACTCGTCGCTATGTGCATAAGTTGGTTGAAAAAGGCGCGAAAATCCAAGATGTTGATCCTGGAGGCCGCTCGACTCTTTCTCTGGCGGTATCAATTCCACCAATCCATGATATTCAATACTTGCTAGACTTAAAAGCCGACCCCGACGCACTCGACAATACCAAATCTACTCCCATTCATTATGCAGCCATGATTAGTGACAATAGCAACCTCAAGAAGCTCCTGGAAAAGAGCGGAAATGTTGAAATGTTGGATGGGTGCAAACGAAGCATCCTGTATCGGGCGGCCATGAGTGGTGACTTCGATAAGTTCACAACTGTGCTAGAAAGGTTACCAGAGAGCTGCCGACCGCAACACTTAGCCTCGGCCATCTACCCCGCAGTTGCGAGAGGCGGATTAGATATCGTGAAGAAAATATTCGAAGGAACCGAGATCGACTTGAATGCTGCCGACCGTAATGGATGGACCGCACTCGAGATCGCGAGGGCTTACGAACACGGAGAGGTGGTCACTCTGCTTGAGGGAAAGGTTGAAAAGTCATCTGAAACCAACTCTTCGAGGAAGCTTGAGCCATTTAAATGGAATCGTGATGATAGCGGACCAGCCGGTGTGTTGACTGGAAATGACCTAGTAGGATCCATCCAAGGTGCGGTTCCTTCAACTTTTCGACCCTTTCTTCTCGGGCGCCCAACTCTCCTAAAAGAAAGTAATCTTTTCTTGCTGACTGCTAATGAAATATTAAACAGGAGTGAGTGACGAGCTTCGAAATATTGGTACTTGCACTCTGAGAGCGAACGTTTGTATGCCCACTGACTCGGGTAACTTTTACTTTGAAGTGACAATTCTAGAAGCTGCGTAAGCTCTCTCTCAATTTAATAGCTAGATGTTGTTTATAGCCTTCTGCTCCGAAAATCTCCTTTCATACAAAGGTGGTTTGCTGACAACCTGGTTTCCGAGCATAGATTGGTCAGCGTCGGATTCTGCGAGGAGTACGCAATTATGGACCGCATTATCGGGCTGACTCCAGGAAGCTGGGGCTACCACTCTGATGATGGCAGCTTCTACACGGGGAATGAGGAATCAGGGAAGCGCTCTACACTTCGTGGTTTAAAGTATGGGCAGAAATATGGCGAGGGTGATAAAGAACCTGATGTTATTGGATGCGGAGTGAATTTTGCGAAGAAGACCGCATTCTTTACTCACAATGGCGATCATCTTGGTGAGTGCTCACTCTGCGTTTCATAGTGTATTCTGAGATGTTCCGCGTTTCCTTCCTGAAACTATCGCTGTCAGCAAATAACTAGATGACAGGGACCGCCTTTGAAAATATAACTGGGCAACTATATCCCGCCGTATCCTTAACTTATTCGACAAAAGAATCTCGAGTACAGGTAAATTTTGATAAGAATAATTTTCGATACAAGGGAAATGGAGAGCCGCAGCCGGAACGTGAAGAGGTCATTGCAACTGAATATTCGAAGCCATAGATGATTGTAGAGGGTATGGATAGGAACCCAGCATCGATTGTTATGTTGTATCGTTATAAGCGAGCCACTACCTGGTCGAACAGGGCCTAGGGAGATCGTCTTGAAATAGCCAGAGAACCCGGTGTCTCTACCTATGAGACACCATTTAAATAGCTGATTGTGTATAAAATTCGGCTTCGAGGAAACAGAATGTAGCTCGAAGCAAGACAAAAGCATGAGTCCAGTCACGTGATACATCCAGACAATGAATTCGTTCACTAGGTGATAATACAGAAATGCTGCCACAGTAGACATCGCTCAATAACCCAGCACTTATAAACCCCGGAAAATCCTACAACAGCAAGACAGTTGCTTCAACATCAGTGTCCAGAACGAACAAAAGAACAACGGCTAGAGTGCCGGATGCTAACACACCTTGCTGCTTCCCAAGCATATTTCCCAACGCTTTGGGCGCCAAGACACGTATCGAACGCAATAAGTTCACCAAATGCAAATGAAAATAAGAAGAATAAGAAAGCCTCCATGTTGTCGATTCTTAAGTCTCATGCCTGCCCACGTGACGAACACCGCCAAGGAATCGAAGCGAAAGTCAGCAAGATTCTCACCTCATGTCTCTTACTCTTTCTCGTCCTCTTCTTCCTTCTCTCCACATCCTAGATATCTTATCAACCCTCTTCCAATCAAGCACACCCTCACACCGCCACGCGACAGCAAACCGGAGCCCGCCTCCGCCAACCATCGTCCATTCAGCATCGGTCACAAATCAAAACCGGATCTCGCGGTCCACCTGATCCAACCCCACAACGCCAACAACCGAGTTGCAGCTTCATTTGCTTGGACAGGTCACAGATAGTGCTTAGCAGCCTCATTGGGGCTTAGTAAACGGTAATCAGATAAGTTGGATGCGATTCGTGATTTGCCAATCTGGATGCTAAGTGCCGAGGATCTGCGGGATGATGTCGGTTCTGTGTTGGCGGGTTGGGCCGGCTATGCCGGAGACGGCAAGAGCGCGTGTGCTTGCTGAGAATTGCATCTGCATCTGTTGTCCTCCACGCAAAGTGCGATGAGGATGCATTTCTTTACGGGCTTTGCATGATAATGTGTATTTACTGGTACAAGTAAGTGGTCGTTCTTTCCCATTTCCGTATACAAGTATTTCCCCTCATTCCTGTGCCCATCGTTCTCTTCCCCTTGAAATCGAGCGAGGAGTCTCGCATACACTTGTTTGTTTTGTGATCAGAACGCCCGGATCTCTCGGAAAGATTATTCCACGTCATACAGCGCACCATATTCTTACCCCACTTACTCGTTTCGTTCCGTGGAGCCGCACCCATCCGCGTACTTTATATTTCCGCTTCCACTGCCCATCTGGCAGTGACATTCTCTCCCGCCATCGTCAATCCCATCAGCACGGTAGCGAATATGGGCGGAATCGGTGCGATCGCGGAGCCGCTTGTGGTTATTGTGTTGCTTTTTGGTGGGACATGGATTAATCGAGATTTTGCTCCTGGCAGAAGGAGGAGACCGAGGGATGTAAGGAGGATTTCTGAAGATGCGAGGGTGAGGGGAGATATTGATGCACTTACTGGGGATGATGTGGAATCGAGGTCTGCAAGTCCGAGTCTGTTGGGGGATCAGGAGCCGAGGTGGAGGACGAGGACCCTTGGGATATGGGGAATGAAGAAAGAGGTTGTAACGCCGAATACGCGGAGGTTTAAAGGCTATTTCTTGAGTCGTCTATTGGAAAGGTTCCCATTTTTGGTGGAGTGTTGGTATTGGGCTTTGATTTATTGGGTAAGTTTGCAGACTTCCAGGCTGTTCCCTCTACTCACAAGCCTAGGTATACCAATTAGGCCGAGCAGCAACAGCAGTTTGGATTGTCGAAGGCACCGTCCACGCTGCACGGAATCATGCCCTTAAAGTTATCGCTGCGGAGGAGAAGCTACGAATTTTCTGGGAATTGGATATCCAGCAGTTCTTCATGAAGAACCATTTGGTGATGACTTGGATCAATCGGACATACTCGTTCATCCATATCCCAGGCTCGATTGCTTTCTTGGTCTGGCTTTTCTACTATACCAATACAAGGAATAGGATCGATCAGAGTCAGAGTGGCACTATTATTGGGGAGACGAAAGGTTCACCAGCTGGCCCGAGATTGTACGAATCGAGGAGAAGGACGATGGCGTTTTGCAATCTGCTTGCATTCATCATTTTCACTGTGTGGCCGTGTATGCCACCTCGACTCCTCAGCGCCGATACCTCTATGGGAGAGAGCGGGCAGTTGGCTAGAAGTTACGGGTATGTTCTGGTGCCAATTTGCAGATTATCTTTCTAACGTCGTGCAGTTTTGTCGATACCGTCCACGGACCAGGAGGCGAAGGATCGATTTGGACCGACAACAGATTCACAAACAAATTCGCCGCCATGCCATCTCTTCACTTTGGATACTCTCTCTTAATTGGCCTCACAATCGCGACTATTCCTCTAAACCCGGCACATCCATCAACCACGCATTTTGCCCTTCCTTTCTTCAACCAATCACATCCGAAGCTCGCACCCAAGATCACGATGCCCTCCTGGCGAAGAATGACTTGCCTTTTGGTGGGCTTCTTGTACCCAATAATTATCTTGGTGGCAATCGTTGCAACGGCGAATCATTTCATTCTCGATGCGGTAGCTGGAAGCGTTGTGTGCGCAGTCGCATGGTGGGGCAACGATGTCCTCCTGAACCTGCTTGCTCTAGAAGATTGGTTCCTGTGGGTGGTGCGAATCCACAAACCCGAGGCGTATGTTATCGACATTGAGGAGGAAGATAATGGATTAACTAAAGGACTTTTGAGAGATTGAAATTCGGCGGATGATACCAAATTGTTTACGCATACACGACGCACGGAGTTTGGAGTAGGGTGAGTTTTCGCGACATATTTAGCGGAGTTCAGCCTTGGAAAAGCACAAAAACGAATAATGATAATGCAATACAGCGAGTTTGTTATCAAATTACCAGATCAGGAATCGCTGAGTACTGTCTACTAAATCTGCAACTTGATGGCATCGCCAGCATTCTGCAATACTATGTCCCGTGATCAGTACTAAGTCTCCAGATGACTTCTTTGGTTAATTACAACTCAGCAGTTGGAGTTGTATTGTCCCAAAACTGGATTGCTATGCCAAGTGGTACCCATTACTCAAAAAAACAAAAAAACACACCCCCTGTATTATAAACTCCGTAAAATCTTCGCAACCAATCTGCGCGGGAACTATTAAGTAACTCAATAAACCCTTGAACTCTAATTTTTCGTTTCCGCAGGATGGATAATCCCTTCAACTGCCTTTTTTTAATACATATATATATTTTTACCAAACTATAGATCTATAGTAATAGACCGATCATCAGTTATCTAGAACATGTAATTAGTATATGTTTTACCCAGATTTATAATTTAAGCTTATATCTAAGTGGGTTCTTTTCGCGGCGCTAATTCTTAATATGGTAAGAATCCCTCCTCTCTACTCTTTGTAACGAAGATGTCCTGCATTGCCTGGCCACGTGATCTCGCGTCGTCGACTGAGCTCGCTTAGTCCCTACATAAGCGGCTTCGTCCTCTCGAGGGCTCTTCTCTCTCTAGTTCACTTATTTCGACAACAACACGGAACGCTCTGCTTGTACGTGGCACTCTTCATCTCACTCGCAACTTCCTCGTCTACTACCTTCACTTCAACACTCCCAACTCGTCTTCCGTCTTTCCCGCCTTCCCAGCATAGGGCCTAGTCTGCCTCAGCTCAGCCTCAGTCTCCTCTTACCTCACTTGTGCCGCCCTATCTACCTCACCGCAGCAACTTAATTCGCTTCCTCCCTGCTCGTCAAATTTGCCTCTCATTCAAATGGCTTCTACGATGGGTACAGAAAACAGCGGTCTCGAAATTTCTGTCGGAATGCTCCCATCGGGTTCATCAGTCGTGTTCAAAGAATCAACGTATTTCTTGCGGAATGGACCAGAAAGCTCCCTGCCTCCGCCTGCCGAGGTTCGCGCCAATCAACGCCCGGGGCAATATAGATACCCAGGCGTTGATGGACCTGTTCAGTTCAAATCGCTCAACCTTCTGGTCAAATACGGAAAAGATATCACTATCGCGGAGGGGCAGTGTCTCTGGGCTCTCCGTCGCCTGTTACCTTCTCAAGTCCCCGTTCCTGAAGTCTATGGCTGGTGCGAAGACAATGGCGAAGTTTTCGTTTACATGGAGCTTGTTGGAGGCGTTACTTTGGAAAATAGGTGGGAGTCGCTTGCAAAACAGGAGAGGATAAGTGTCTGCGAGGAGCTTCGAGTTATGTTACTAGCACTACGCACTCTACGACAGGATCCAAAGGATGAGTTTCTAGGTGAGTGGCTCTCTCATTTGAATCCCAGCTAAAGTCCAAACTAATTGCTCTCAAGGTCACATCAACCGCCAACCTCTGCTAGACATCGTATTCACGGACAGCATAAAACCTCCCGCCGGCCCATTCGACTCAGTAAAAGAATTTCACGACTGGCTGTCTCATTTGGTAAAACGAGGGAAATTGATTCACTTCCCAGATCTGGTGGATGAGTCACAAATTCCCGATCCAATCCGGCACTTACTTCCGGATAACTCGCCAATTACCTTTACTCATGCAGACCTGCATCCAAGCAACATCATGGTATCTACGGAAAACCCCTGTCGCGTTGTGGCTATAATTGACTGGCATCAATCGGGTTGGTATCCAGCTTATTGGGAATACTGCAAGGCCGTATACACGGCCGAGCTCAACGGAGAATGGGAAACAGAGTACATACCGCGATTTTTGGAGGTTGCTGACTGCATTGATGCTTGGAATTTTTACCCTCGAACGTATGGGCACTAAAGACACAAAAAACTTTTCTGGAGATAGCAGTAAATTGTGCTATATGCGCTGGCACTTTCATATTTCCTGGCTGCAGATGTCTAGCCTATGAGTACGATGCAGCGACGTTGCGAGGGTTACCGCGCGCCTTGCTTGCTGGCAAGCCTGGACGTAGAGCAGTCAGCTGCTGGGATGTGACTTGTGACACACTGGCGCTTCAATAGCCAATGGCCGTCAAACTTCTCTCATAATTGGGTCCCTGCGGGTCGAAGTTATGGCCACAAAGGAGCTGTGAACATCTCTCATTCATTTCCACTGCTTTGGAACTTTGAGATGTCTCTCCACACTCTCAAAGGAGGCAGGATGCTCGAAAGAACCAATACAGGAACCAAACGGAGGAACCAACAGAGAAACCAACAGAGAAACCAACAGAGAAACCAACAGAGCAACGAACACTGGAACCAACGCAAGAATGAACGCGAGAAACTAATACGGATGGGAATCTCTCAAGCCCAGAGGTATATAATAAGAGATCTGCCAGGTGTAAACTATTCATCATCCATCAGACTTTACAGATCTCTTTACTTGTTCAATCAACTCTATTGCACATTTCATATACATCGCCAACAGAAGTGCCTCCTTTTAATAAATATATCTTTTAAGGTTTGTTCCTTCTCTTCAGAATTCACAACTGGAAGAACCATTTTCGAACTCGTCACCCTCCATTTCATTTCAAAAAATGGCTCGCGAACTATTCTTGGTGGTTTATCGCCAGCAAGGACCGGCTCATTGGTCGATGCTCATTCCTCACGAGAATGGTGTCGTGAAAGGGAAGATCATCCACGCCGTCGGCAATCCGTTCCAGGGCTACGAGGTCCAGATCAAGCCGGATTATGATCTTTCGAAGACCAATAAAAGACATGAGGAGATCTCGTTCGGATTCATTGATGAAGAATGGCTGCCCCATCTTGAATCCTTGGCACATTGTGTTAAGGCTCCAGGGGTCAGCAAGAAGCCATTGGATCCGTTTGCAGTAAGTCACGCCGTATTTTAAGAGAGATTTCAGATTGACGGTTCTTGTAGGGAGAGAATTGTCAGGACTGGCTTGAAAAATACGCAGATTTGTTAGTAAAGGAGGGAGCAGTACTGCAGTCGGCTCGTGATGTTCTCACCACTGCTCCTAGGACCTAATACCTGGGGATATGTTTGCGTATTTATCGACAAACGGATTAGGTCTGGGAAACGGTGAGTAGATACTTATGACGGTTTAGGGAATTTTGTGAATCATGTTAGAATTTAAGACATTTGTTCCAAGCCGAGCTACTTATTCTGAGTGAACGGGAACGGCAAATCTTTGTGTTCCTTGATGCAAACAAATTTTGATCGAATAGTAATGAGCGGCCTGATTTAATCAAATCTTTGGCCTTGTCGCGATTGCATTCATTCTTTGAAATCTCTACAAAGAGTAAAACAAGCCTTTTTACCCATGTAGTCAGCTTGGCATATGCGGTGCGGTGCAAGTGCAACCCCGGATTACGCTTCCCAAACAATCGGAGCCGACTCTCGTTTGAGACCCGAACCCCCTGTCAGATCTGATCCACCAATCTGGAGCGTGCTCTTTCATTGGCTGGAGAAGAGAATACGGCGGAACGGTGCCGACTTCCGGTGGCGCCCCACTACCAATAACAGTGACTAAGACGAAAAGGTCTAGTCGTCATTACGGACATGGACTTTTCCTCAACGCCGAGAACACGAGGGCGAACACCTCTTTACTACAGCTAAGAGAGGCTTCAGACGAGATGCCATCGACATAAGACAGTTACCAAGAGAAAGATAGAAAGACGAGATCAAGATGGACGAGAAACGACAGGAGAGTGGAGTCGAGGCTGGACCGCAAGCCGAGGCTGGAGCTGCAGCCGGCACAGACAAAACAACGACATTGGATGAAAAGCACAACGATATCGACATCGACACCTCCAACGACAAGACCATCCCTAACGACTCCTCGACCGCCAGCATCGAAGCCGACGAATCCCCCTCAGTCGAGAATCCCACCGCCTCTCCCACCTCTCCAACACCCAACCATGGCGACCAGAACCTCAACCCCGAGGCCTCGCGCACGAAGCTCCAGACGACAATTATCATGCTCTCGCTCTGCGCATCCGTCTTCCTCGCCGCGCTCGATACGACGATAATAACCACCGCGCTGCCGACTATATCAGAGTACTTCCATTCCAACGCAGGCTACACCTGGATCGGCTCCTCGTACCTGCTCGCAAACGCGGCCTCTACACCCTCATGGGGAAAATTCAGCGACATCTGGGGCCGCAAACCAATCCTCTTAGCAGCCGTCGCGATCTTCTTCATAGGATCACTGCTCGCAGGAGTCAGTGTGAACATCGGGATGTTGATTGCCGCGCGAGCTATCCAAGGCATTGGGGGAGGAGGCCTGATCATATTGGTTAATATTTGCATTAGTGATTTATTCAGTATGCGGAATCGTGGCACGTATTTTGGTGTGATTGGCGGGGTGTGGGCGATTTCTAGTGCGATAGGTCCCGTGCTGGGAGGTGTGTTTACGGAGAAGGTTTCTTGGCGGTGGTGTTTTTATATCAATTGTAAGACTCCCTCCCTCTGAAATTTGGAATTTTACTAACAAGAGAATAGTACCAATCACTGGAACGGTGTTTATACTACTGTGCTTCTTCTTGCACCTGCACAACCCCAAGACGCCTGTCTGGGAAGGCCTCAAAGCCGTCGACTGGGCAGGTTCGCTCACCATCGTCGGCGGAACACTCATGCTCCTCCTGGGCCTCGAGTTCGGCGGCGTGACCTACCCCTGGAAGTCCGCAAAAGTAATCTGCCTCATCGTCTTCGGAATCCTCGTAGCGACCTCCTTCATCCTCAACGAATGGAAGTTCGCCCGGTACCCAGTAATGCCATTACGACTCTTCAAAACCCCCTCCAACATCGCCTCGCTGGGCGTCTGCTTCTGCCACGGCTACGTCTTCATAGCCGCGACCTACTACCTGCCGTTATACTTCCAAGCCGTGCTGGGCGCGACGCCGCTGCTCTCCGGCGTGTATCTTCTCCCGCTCGCCCTCTCCCTCGGCCTCACCTCCGCCGCGACAGGCGTCTGGATCAAGAAGACCGGTAAGTACCTGCCAGCCATCTGGTTCGGCATGGCCGTCATGACGCTCGGCATCGGCCTGCTGATCGACCTATCCGCGTCGCGCGTCTGGTCGAAAATCATCATCTTCCAGATCATCGCGGGCATCGGCATCGGTCCGAACTTCCAGTCGCCGCTCCTGGCCCTGCAGACTGGTGTCCCGCAGCGCGATATCGCGACTGCGACGGCCACGTTCGGCTTCGTGAGGAATCTGAGTACGAGTATCTCGGTTGTTATAGGCGGCGTGGTTTTCCAGAATGAGATGCAGAAGCGCTACCCCTCCCTGGTCGCCGCTCTGGGACTGGAAACCGCAAACTTACTTTCGGGCAACTCGGCGGGTGCTAGTGTGGGGATCGTGAAAGCGCTCCCTGAGGCAAAGAGGATTGTGGCGAGAGAGGCGTTCGCGGATAGTTTGCGCACAATGTGGATTATGTATGTAGCGTTTGCGGGATTGGGGTTGCTGGTTAGTTTGTGTGTGGGCAGTAGGAAGTTGAGTAAGGAGCACGAGGTTACGCGCACGGGCTTGGTAGAGGAGGAGAAGAAGCGCAGGGAGAATAAGGAGGCGAAGAGGGTTAGTAAGATGGAGAAGAACGGGGAGGTGGTTCCTAAGGAAGAGGTGTGATTTTGCATTAAAAGGAAAAGGTGGAAGGGGGATTTTGTGTAGCGTGGCATTTTGCATGGGGCGTTTAGATTTGGGAGATAGGATATCAGCTCAGCATAGGCAGGCATTTTGGCACAGCATACGAGCAACGGCGTTTTGGGGGAAAGTTAGACATTAATATACCAAATCCTATTCTAATACTCGTACATTCATTCTTTCCGTTTGCTTCGTGCGCTGGCCGTGCAGCTGTATCTCATCCTATCTCGTACATTCATTGGTTCCAGCCGTCCTATCGTACTTCGTAATGTACATGATCCCTCTTTGGAGACATTTCAACTCATCTCTTCTTTGTCGCTCGTCAGGGAAATTTCTCCCTCTTGACACAGAACGAGCCATTCGTAAAGCCACTTTCCCTCCATGTCATGATCTGGGTATATCCATCAATCCCTCTCCCTTTCCTCCCATCCTCGATCTCCTGTCAAACCCCCGCCCCCCCAATTTCTTACATCACATCACCTCAAGCGCCATTAGCCTTCCCATTCAGTCCCGTCCCCGTGCGATCCACCGGCGTGATAAACGATATCTGTCTGTCTCTCCCAGGCTTCGCAGGCATAGCAATCACCTTCGCGAACGCCTCAGCCGAAGCCTCATGGTCCCTGACCCGCCGCTCGTGCTCCCGGACCCGGTCTTGGTGCCTTCGGACTTCTTGTTCGTTTTGTCAGCTTCTTCCTTTCATTTCATGGGAGCTGGTTAAGCTCGCAGATTGGTTGAGAGAAATGGAGAAAAGACATACCTTCTTGATGCATCCTCACCTCCTCGGCGTGCTTCAACGCCTCCGCCTCGTAGTACTGCTTCATCTCATACTCCTCCTGCGCAATCCTTTCCTGCTCTGCGCGCATCCTAGCCTGCTCCTCCATCATCCGCTCCCGCTCCTCGTTCATGGCATCTTGTTCCCGTGACCGCTCATCGGCTTGCCGTTCGTACTCCAGCATCTGCGCCGTGCGCGTCCCTCGTGGTGGGGTCGCCATGTTTGCGAAGTAGTTCGAGATCGCGAAGCCGGAGGAGGAGCCGAAGGTCGTGAGGCCTGCGCCGCGGGTTTGGCTTTGGGATTGAGAGGGGGCCCGGGTTTGGAGCGGGGCAGGCGCCTTGGTCTGCGAGAAGGAAGGGTAGCGCGAGCGTCCGCGGCGGTCGTCGACTGAGGGGGGCGGCGGCGAGGATGAGGTGCTGCTGTAAGAGGTCCGCTTTGTGGATTGCGAGGGCGAGCGGGTGGTGGTCGAGGTGGCGGAGTTGGAGGTGTCGATGGAGCCGGGCTTGGTGCGGAATACTTGCTCGAGTGGAATTCGTGACAAGGACATCTGCCTCTGTCTTTATACAGGAGAAACTACTCTAGAGAGGAAAAAAGGGGCGGGCTAGAAGAGAAATACGACCATCCGTTCGTGCATCTTGCACGTACTGGCGGTATGATGGTGCTGGTATGGGGCGGCGTGCAGACGAAAGTCAAAGAGACAGATGTATGGAGTAGGGGGTCCACGCCGTACAAGGTCTCGGCGGCCCAAAGGTCTTATGGGAGAGCAAGTGTTTGGTGGACACGCAGCGCGCGCGCTGATGTCTGCTCGACTCGAGCGTGTGATGGCCGCAGGGATATCCATCCTATCTCCCCAGGACTGGGATGCTGCACAGCTGTTGTGTGGGTTGAACTGTCGGGGCGTGTTACAGTGCGTGCGTCAAGTTTCTCCAGCTCTGACCGCGTGCTGATGCTGCACGCCCGTTGCCGCCACCCGGTCCCAAGGGAGCTGCTTCAGTTTAGTTGAACGACATTTCCAGACGATGAGCCGTCCTGGACAGAATATCAGAGATTGATTGTCGCGTGGCATTTCCGTGGTGCTGGTTGATGATGAAGGGACATCGAGATAGCCGTGATGACGTTTCAGCCTCGGGGTTTCAGCCTCGTGGAAATTGCGTCAATCACCAGCCCAGATCTGCCCATCGAAGACAATCTGAGAATCTTGAGAGCGAGCTGGGCGGTAAACCCCCACTACGCGATGCACTTCTGCGGTAGGAAACGAAATATGGGACAGTTTGACATGTCGATCAGTTTGAAACTTTGAAGCAGTTCTTGCCCCTGAACAAAAGCGGAAGCTGCAGGCGGCGCCTGCCCCTCTCTTCCCCTGCCGAGCACGTGACCATATTCTCCTTCATTCTTCAGTGGTGTAAGTCTTATGCATACCTTGGGTCTTCGTCAGCTTCCATTCTTCTCGAAGTCGCAGATTAAGGATCCAGCAAGATTTGTAGGTCACACCATGGAGTGGTAAGGTACTTCGCGAGATCATCTCCTCGCTCCACCTTCGTACATGCAAAGTCTCGAATCGTGTACCACCTCAACCTCCTTGGTAATCTTTCGGTTAAGAGATCTGCCCTAGTCCTACTTATGAGGCTATTCTCAGGATACATCACCAGTTCTCCCTTTGTCAGATTTGATCTTCTCATGACTTTTTTTCTGGATGTTCATGCGGCATTTCGGCGACAGTTGTACCGAAGTGGTACCTAGTCCGTTTGAGAAGCGGAGGTACTTTTCATATAATATGATTAATTTTGCACAGTTGCTCCTCCAGCTTTGGCTCCTACTCTATTAAATCTTCAGGTCTATTTAGGCGTGAAAGATTGGTCTTGCTTCCCTGTGAAGCCGGGTTTATCTTGCACTTCCTCCTCCAGGATCAAGTCATGTGACTTATGAATGATCCTACACCAACTAGTCACCCTGCGATTGTTTGAAGCAAATTATACTCAAGAAGGATTTTCCTTTCATCATATCCCCCTCATCGAGCTAACAACAATGAAGGTATACCAATAGCCTACGTGCACGTGTCAGGCACAATAATGAAGCCACAGCCCTGCACAGCCACTTCACAGAAACTTCTATAGGCTTAGCCTTCATTGATACCTTATCTTCATTCGCAGCCTCCTAACTGCACAGCCTACCCTTTTTTCTGAGGGTTTCTCTCCATGAGGGCTTAAGTCTGTCTGCATACCTTCTCGTAAAAATAATATTGTTCGTGCGTGGGTACTCTTCCACACTTTCCAAGAACCAAACTCTGGGTACTTTCCAGAACCTTGCGCCAACGAAGCCTTGCACCAACCGCACTCGTGTGTAAATTTTGTTCGCTTTATAGAATGGATCCCTTGAGCCTCACAGCCAGTGTGATAGCTATCGTCGGGCTTGCAGTGGAGGTCATCAATCGATGCAAAAACTACGTCAGCGCCCTCGAGGATGCTCCAGCCGATCTCTGCAGTATCCTAATAGAAGTTGGAAGTGTCAAATGTGTTCTGGAAACCCTGGAATTGCGCTGCAACTTCTCGCCAAACCTTCTAGGTGCCGATGGGCCAATAGAAGGATGCCACCGTTCATTGAAAGCACTGATAGATCTAATTCCCAAACCTGCCACCCTCCCTAACAAAAGGAAGCGTGGTCAGCTCAACACCGCGACATATGCTAAACTCGCATGGCCTTTCAAGGAGCATAAAGCTCGAAAGATATTAGAGAATCTTGGGCGGCACAAAGTGACAATAGTCCTCATCCTGACTACAAATGCGGGGTACGTATACCAGCCTATAAATTGTTGTCGGATTTTGTCTAAATTGACAATAGACAAGACATTAAGAGCATAAAAGAGAATGTCGAAGGCATTGTGGATAGTCTGAGTGGTTCGTTTTTGCTTAACCCTCAGTGTTGGGATAACTGATTCTAATTTTCACTGCAAATAGACCATGAAAGGAGTGAAATTTTCAAGTGGCTGGTAACCACTGATCCCAGTTCAAATCACAACAGAGCTTGTGGCCTCCATGAGGACCATACTGGGCAATGGCTAATCCGGTCAGCGCAATACAATGACTGGCTAGGAGGCTCAAATTCCTTCTTGTGGCTTCATGGTATCCCTGGTGCTGGAAAAACAATACTGGCCTCCTTTATTGTCCAGAACGCGCAGAAGTTTTGTGAACAATCAGATCTCAACGATATTACGTCGTTATACTACTACTGTTATTTTGGGCGAAACCAGGACGAAACCAATCCGTTTCTCCGCTGGATAATAAGTCAACTCTGCCGGCAGCTCAAGTATATCCCAGAATTTTTGAGCGTGCTTAGCAAGCGTGGCGTGGAACCTAGCTCACAGGATCTTCTTCAAGTATTAGTTGAGGTTGTGAGTAAATTCCGGCGGGTCTATATCATCATAGACGCCCTGGATGAGTCACAGGATCGGAGGTCTATATTAGACTTACTTATCAAGTTTGTTACCGATAAAGATTTCGAGAAAATCAGTCTCCTCGTTTCCAGTCGAGAGGAACGAAACATTCACCATGCATTCAACGGTCTATGTACAAGCATGTCACTTTCAAACCCTCAGGTTGATGAAGATATTCGTGTCTACATCGAAAATCATCTCCAAATCGATCGTAAACTGAGCCGCTGGACTGATTCTCTAAAAAATGATATCCGGGATGCGCTTGTCAAAGGCGCAAAGGGCATGTATGTCCCAAGAAGTTTTCACTACTTAATAATGGAGCCTCAACTGATGGCTCATAGGTTTCGCTGGGTTTCATGTCAATTGGAAATCCTAGGGAGAGTCAATTCAAGACCTGAGATTCAGAAGGCTTTAAAGGACCTCCCGGAAACTCTAGAGGATACCTACGAAAGAATTCTAACTAAAATACCCCCATCAAATCGACTCATTGCGCATAAGGCCCTTCAAATAATTGCTGTATATTCTTACATTTCGATTGATGAGCTTGCTGAAGCCATGGCCGTGGACATCAACCAATGTTCCTTCTCAGTAGATAATCGACTTCTTGACCCAATGGATTTGTTGGAAAACTACACTTGTCTGACGAGGACGGATAAATATAGGGAGGTTGCCTTTGCCCACTATTCAGTCAAAGAGTACTTGTATTCTGATAGAATACTGAACGGACCAGCAGCTGCCTATAAAATCTCGACGAACGATGCAAATATCCTTTGGATTAAGGTGCTCATTATGTACCTTCTAAATCTTCCGTATCATAACCTTCCCATTGCCAAAGAATTTTTCAGTCACGATTCCTATCAGAAAGACAAACTTTGGGGAAAGGTAACTGAAGACTATCCGCTCCTTTTGAAGGCGTTTGACTGGCCGTCATATTTCCGGCAGGTAAAAGGCTCGATGCCACGAGATTTAATTGAATTGGTTTTGGATTTACTTAATCCACAGAAGGGCCACTTCAAATCTTGGGAAGAGCAAAACACTATATATAGTCAGGGAACTGCTCGTATCTTCTTCAGACCACGGTCTCTTCCAGGTCGCGAAGCTAGTGTGGCACTAGCCCTCGCCGTGTATTTCGACTTGACACCAGTAGTTGAGGAGCTCCTGATACGAAACGCTAACTCATCGATCTTGGAGAATCGGATCCAACCATGCGACGACTATCTCGAGCATTGCAAATACTTCTGGGATGCTGATGGACCGCCGTTGCAGGTGGCGGCAATGATGAACAATGCGGATCTCGTAGCGACTTTCCTGCGACACGGAGCCGATCCGAATGCCAGCCACCATGGTTGGACTGTGCTCACATCAACTCTGAGGAGTCAGCATGAAAACTCTGGGTATGGAAGACTGAATTATGCTCCTGTCGTGAAACTTTTGCTCGAAGCAGGAGCGAACCCAAATCCCCTTTCGGCCTGTAAAAGTCCGTTGCAACTTGCAGTGGAACAAGACCATCATATCGATGTTGTTAATATGTTGTTAACCGTTGGGGCTGATGTAAATGCCGTTGGTAGTGAGGAAGCAGTCAATTTCGATATGAAATATGCGGACGGGGACCAGGATAGAAATATTCGGGGAGACGGGAGGGATCTCGAATCCTATTACAACACCCCCGTTATGATTGCTGAGGATATGATCAACAACCTTAAGATTCGGAAAGCAGCGGATAAATCGAGGCTTGAAGAGCTTACTACACTACAAAACCTTCTAATACAACACGGCGGAGTATCTTATTTTCGATTACCGTAAAGTATATCCTAATGTTACCTCTAAGAGCTCCCTGTACATGTTGGAAGCTCAAAAATTTCATGCACGAGTCCGACTCATTCTATAGGCTGTTGACCACAGAGTGGTAGAACTGAACATATTCCTAATAATAATGAAGTGCCTGTCAGCTTACCGGATAAAATGTGCAACGGGATGGATCCCACAGCTGCAGAAGACCGAATGACACCCTCATCACAACATCCCCCTCTTCTCCAAAATTCACAACAAATATCGACAAACTCTTATTAAAGTCTAAAATGCTAAGTAACCAACTCTAGGACGAAGATGGAAGGATTAGAGTTCAACTACCATAGTAGTTGAGAAGTCGGATAGCTAGGAAACTATGGATTTGGGTTTGAACGAAACTTGTAGGATTAATTTGCCAAGCTCAGATCATGATCAAATGCCCACTCTGCAACAATCGGATATGTCATACCATACAAAACCTCAATGTATTTCGTACAATGAAGAGCGATGAAGGGCCGCACTCTTCCGAAGCCCTCCAGTAATGCAACCATGCCGCCTCAAAATAGGTACCTAGAGCTCATGAGTTCATAACCTGGACAAGTAATGATACTCCATACACCATCTCTCCTCCAAGTACAGGGCAATCTGAGCAACCCCTTAGAGCAAAGTATACGACTTCAGCGCCGCGCAACATGACTCTACCTTATCTGCCAAGCTAACTTTCATCTCGTCACAATATTGAAGGATGAGAGCTCCAATAAATATCTCTAAACACTAGAACTCTCAAGATGTCTCTTCCAAAACTCCATAGTCCTCCAACTCTCCCTCCTAAACTCCCTATCAATCAAGCCCCTAAACAGCCTCAAAATAGTCGGATATCTCAACTTCACATCCCTCTCCAATACCGTTATCCCTCCCGCTTCCTTCAAAACCATCTCAACCCTCACATCAATCACCAACCCTAGAATATAAGGCTTCAAACTCATCGGCTGAGGAAAAGTCACTTTCCTTGGCTCCTCAAACTCCACCACTTCCCCTTTCCGCAGCCCTGCGGTTCCGGGCTCGAGATATGTTGTTCCGAGCTTGACAGGGACTCTGAGACTTGCGTTATACCTTTAAAGGATGAGAATTGCGGTAGTCGCGTGCAGTAGGCTGGGAGGTCTGTGAGCATGGCGAAAACTTTTGGGCGTGGTGCGGCGATGGAGATTTCGAGGTGGATCGTCATTGTTGATGGAAATTAGATAGAATTGATGCGGAATGGATGTTTATTGATTTGTGTCATATAAATTGACGATCAGGGCGACGTTCTCATCATCGCCGAGGTATCGCGGTCAGCCCTACGGGGAGGCCGTGTTAGACAAGCGGGCCACCAGGTTAATGCAGCTTTGCTTAATAAGCTGATTTGAAGCGAAGCTTTCTTTGTACTTTTATACACCTACCTTAGGGAGCACTTTCGTTCATCAATGTGTATCGTTGATTGATAACCAAAGTTCAAATAGGGTTTAGCATTCTCTTATCTAGGAATGTTACGGGTTCAACTAGGGTCGTAGAAGAGAATATTACATTGCTTTAATCACCTGAGTGTACCTCACAGAGGGTTTAGCCGTCAATGCTTAGGGGCGTGTTGAGTCAGTATGCGCAATCTATTCAATGCTCTGACTAGAACAAAATCAGAAGACTCAACTGTAGCTGAATCAGATAATTTATTACTATTATACAAATCTAAGCCACGATAAATTCGGTTTTCGGAAATTCTCGTCAGATCTGCCAATTTTGCCATGTCTGCAATTCCTTTTCCAAAGGCACCACGACGTTCTGCCAAATCGCCTCTCTGAAATCAGGATTTGTCAGGCTCTTGTCTCTCGGCATGGGCTGGAAAAAGCAATATATACAACTACTGACTGCCAGAAAATATCCGGCTGGCATATTCCCCAGGTCGGCGTTCTCTTTTACCCATCTTTCTGCGACGGTGAGATCGGTGCTAGGATTTGGGATCCCGTCGACGAGGTCGCTGGGAAGTCGTCGGGATTCAATGGATTCCGCGAACCAGAGTTCGAGGAGCATGATCCCGAGATATAGGACGCTGAGGTTGGGGTGTATGGGTCGAGGGAGGGTGGATTTCGCGCTTGGGGTTGTGGTTCCGCTTGAGAGGAACTGATAGGCGAGCAGTGGGCGTTCGACGTCTACAGGTCGCAGACTTTCATCATTCCTTTCATCGGATATGAACAGTATGTCTCGTTTGTTCCATCGTTCGTTGAACCAGGGAGTGGCGTGGAGTTGGAGGAGTGATGAGGCGAGATTCACCGCCAAGGTAATCCGCTCGAGTTTGAAGAGTGTCATCTTATTCGCAGAGACAGCAGATGCAGGGTCGGACGCAGTTTCCAGTAAACCTTCTAGGTTTAAAATCTTCGATGAGAGGGACTTGTGCCACTTTGGAGCTTCGAAAGGACCCTTCAGTCGACGCTCTTCGTCTATCACAAAGCCGAGGCACCCCGGTTTTGTTGGTGGATTGTGTGCGATCCCGCATATAGTATCCACGATCTCCAAACTCTGGAAGTCAATTTCCCCCTTTGAGCCAGATTTAGAGCTCGGCATTGTGCTCCTAGGTATGGCTGTCGTCGAGGCTGGAGCACTCTTGCTAGTAGCTAAGCTATTTTTGCTGGGGGACTTGAGTGAAGACTTGATGTTATGGGTCGAGAAACCAGTGTCGAGAGAATTAAGAGTGTTTGTAGAACGAGATTTCGGATCTGGATCTCTCCAGCGTATTGCCGATAATCGTGTAGGTTGGGATGGTCGTTCACTATTCATTGTTTAGTAATACTCGTTGGTGAAACTTTTATTTACCAACCTCTTTGGAACAACAACGACTTGCATTTGCTGCCATAAAGAATCATCAAGTTTATGGGCACTGGACGAACTTGACACAAAAAGCAGATCAAAATTAGTGGCGGTCTTAGCAATCTTTTTCTTCGGCGTTTGTCGTCTTTCCAATCGGAGGAGCGTATCGTGAGCCGCGCAACATTGACATTGCCAACATCTCAATAACACGTTATGAAGACAATTTGCAGACTCGCTCACGTAGATCAATGGTTCTTTGGTACTCCTCTTCCATGAATCGATGATTGGTGTCGTCTCTTGAACTTGTCCCCAGAAGTTGCGCAGGTTCTCGTTACACTTCTCAATCTCTTTTAAGAGCTGGTTCCTTCTCTTTTCATTTCGACTGAATCTTATTCGCCGCACCAAGTCTTCTCGCTTCCAAGATATATTCAGAGATTCATCGTAAAGAGCTCGCAGATGCTGTGAGCCGGCCTATTCATATCAGTATCGTCGTTTTCCATACATGTGAAATCGAGAATGACTAGAACAGAACCAGATGAACCGAGTTTCTCTCTTCTTTCTAGGAGAGGATAGGCAACCAAGTTGTAGGAGAACTCGTCTAGTAAGAACCAATAAGGAAAGGGTGTGTGCGTTGCATATATCAACTTACAACGAGTTCTAATTTGAGACTTTTGTCCTTGGCAATCATGGTCGCAAGAGCAGAGGCAATAGCATCCAGATTAGCAATATATGACTCGTAAGCAGGCCCGAGAGCATCTTCGAGCTCTTCCTGTAACTCATCGTCATCCCATAAGCTTCGCAAGTCCCCGTCTCGATCATTCAGCGCTTGCTTCTGGGACTCGGTAAGAGACGGCAATTTGGCGAACAAGGCGATCAAACTAAGCCTAAGGTAAGTCTTCTGGTCGTTTAGAGCCAAGTAAAGCTTTCGTATCTCGAGAGGCGTGCGAAATACCCGCTTGATTGGGGTAAGGCCTTCGGAATAGTGTTCAGCAGCCGAGATGAAGAGTGGGATGACGGCTAAGATCAGCCCGGCGGCCTCGATACCTGACATGTTAATTGCAGATATACACCGGATCTCAGTTTTAGAGTACTGAGGGGATCCTCATGATCGACGATGGTGGTCGCTTGTCGTTGATTTTCAGCTCGGGCTTCCCACCAATAATCACAAGGCTCTCATCGGCCAACCCAGGAAAGGCTAGCGTGGAAGATTCCTCAACGACAACACATCGCTCAGCCTCACAAAATATGCTAAACATGCTATATTCCCGACAGCACTGTGAATCGCGCATCCAAGCGCAACGGGGCTGATGAGGCCTGCCAAATCATTGACCTAATCAAGACACTAGTGATGTCTCAGTAAGGTGTTGGAGAGCTCTTCTTGCTTTAATGATGGCTAATTCGCATCCTTAGTTCGGGACATGATTCTGGGCTGGTGAGGCAGGTTCAAATACAGCCCACAAGCACTCAGCTAGCAAGCAATAAGTCTGAAGATAAGAGTAAGCTTAAGGATTCTTGTTCTGTTTTTGATGTAGTTTGAAATGCGTCTAATGGAATCATAGAGCCTTCGATACATGACCTTGCGTTCCAGTGTCTGGAAGCCTTCAAACGTCTGAAATCCTCGATTCTGTCATCGGCTTCGCCTACCGAACTGATCTCGCCCCTGGCTATTGATGATGAGAATGGAAGATTTCGGGGATGGGCAAGCAACATAGGAGTTTTAAAGACTGATCGGAGTTCTTTAGACTTCCGCCTGAGAGATGTCAACTTCTTGGTGGAGCACGTGATGACCCTCCTTGAAATTCTTCACACCTCTTTATCAGAAGGTTTGAATCCAACTATAGTATCCCTAATGGCTATTCTGATACTGTCCTAGTGACCGACATTGTCGCTGGAGACAAAACGACTTCCGACGCAATTACGTCCGATGAAAATGAAGAGGAAGATGACAGTGAATCTTCCTCTGATTCGGATGACTCTGGAAGATCCCAGGGATCTACAGCCCCACTACCGGAAGTTCAAAAGTACTATCTTTCCATCGTTGATGCCATTGATCGATTGTATAAGCTGTCGGTTGTCATCAGAAGCCCACAACTGCGGAACCGCTCAACGAAAGCCGAAACCTTTATAGAGAGAGATAAGGAAGGCAGAGATGTAAGCGCAGAGTTTGAGTCATACGCCATAACACGAGCCATTCATCAAATGCGAACCTGGAAGAACGTGGAGGGTGAGACGAGCCTTAAGGACGAAGAGATAGCTTTAGCAACTAGACTTGGAAAGGCCAATTCCCGGAGAAGGAGACAATTTATGTACGATCGGAGGCATCATCGCAAACTTGCACATTTTGAGTCAACTTGGGAAGATAAAGAAGGTGAGAGTCTCCCAATGCGACAGATTGCAGCCATGGAAGACGCAAGTCAGGGGTTGGTCACTGTCCCAGTGGCTCCAACGTTAATTGCAGAGTCATTTTCAAATATGACTGCCCCAACATTTCTTTCTACTACAACTGCAACGAAATATGTGGAACAATCAGAGATCGCATCGGACAATAGATCTACAGTCTCAGGATCCACGGCATACAGTGGCTATCAAATGAGTGATATTAGTATCCCCGAAGCACCAGAAGATAAATTCGGCAAGGAGTTTCAATGTCCCTATTGTAAGCTACTTCTCTTTGTATGGTGCCATAACTTTTCTTTTCTAACTCAGCACAGGCTATATGATTCTGCCAGCAAAAACGAGACGTGCAGATGCCTGGAGGTAAGTTTTGGTTTTTTATTTCACAATCCGTGTGACATGAATGCAAAAAGGTTCTATATTTTTGTCTGTTACTTAATTACGGAAGAATCAATATATGTTGAACAGACATGGCAACGGCAGAATTAACGTTTCACAGAAAGCACGTTTTGAAGGACCTCCAACCTTACATATGCATTTTTGACGAGTGCCCGACTCAGGACATTTTATACGATAGCCAAGAAGCATGGCTGAAACACGAACAGTGGGAGCATGCGTACCAGTGGTGTTGCGATTCCGAAGACCACCCACTTACTTTCTTTCCCGAAGAAAACGCATTCAAAAATCATATGCAAAAGAACCATGCCAACACTGTCCAAGTGCATCAACTTCAGGCTTTAGCAGATGCAAGCAAAAGACCTTCTTTGGCAGCCTTTACCAATTGCCCTCTTTGTGGGGCTACGTCAAAAGATTTGGCAGACCCGGAGGATTCAGCTTCTCCAGATGGGCAGAGTCTCAAAGAAAGGAATAATATCGAGGCAAGAGATGCAAGATTTGTGACGAGCAAGGCGGTCGAGGAGTTACAAAAGCACGTTGCAAGCCATCTTACTCAGAGCGCAATGATTGCTCTTCCCGGCCGTGACGATTTGGATGAAGCCAAGTCCGCCTCAAACGTAGGATCTCAGAAGGCTAAAAGTGATACCTTTGACATATTTGACGGTTCAATTGATGAGTTGGAGATGTGTCCATTCATCGAGACATGCGAGGTACCAGCAGATTTACCTTTCAAAGACAATACATCGCTATGGCAAGAGGTCTTTGCTGAAGTTCCAGGGGATCGAAAAGGTGACGATCTTAAATTAGAGAAAGTGTTGATTTTTTCTTGGCCTCGCGCAGGGTCTCAGCCTGAAGTTCTTCAATCGACTTCGGCGATGCCAAAGCAAACTCTAGACTTGGATCAATTGCCATTTCTAGAGTCTTTGGCCAAAATTTCTGGAACATGCCTCCGAGTGCTGAGCTTGCTTCGCGGACTGGAGGGAACTTTTGCTTCCGAGAAGAACACAATCCGAGCACTATCAAACGTAACGACATTCATCGAGACATCCCTTGAAAACATACATTTCAGGCTCTTAAAAAACCCACAAATACTGTCTGATGACATACATACTGATACAGGGCTGGACCCTAAAGCGATGTTACGCGTCGTCCTCAACTTGTGTTTCGGAATATATTCTCGTCTCGATGTTGAAGTTCAAAGGCTGAATCGACAGACTCTTATGAAAAGAGAAAGCAGCTATATCAAATGGAACGATGAGTTAATGAATGACCTTCTTAACAACTTGCAATCGCAAAAGATGTCCATCTCTTTACTCGTATCTGTCATTGATAAGTAAGTATAAACTTAGTCTGTCGAATTCTTACTAGTGGCCTCCCGCTGACCCAAATCATAGAACACCTACCTCGGATGACCATCGCGACGCCCCTGAGACGAGTACTACCAGCCAAACGACAGAGTCAAGTGAATCTTCAATTTCCAAACTAGAAATAGCTCACCCAGCAGTTGAAGGCCAAGTATTCACAAAACAAGGGACAGCGGTAGGAGGATCAGCACGGGCTGGTAATTTTGACTATGTCCAACTTCCATCTGTGTCACAAAGTGCTGTTAGAAAAAAAGATAGTGCTTCTGGCTATCGAGCATGCTCAGAGGCTGTCATGGGCCTCTGGGCTAAGGGTACGCATCGCAAATTCAAATTACAAGAGTTCCGTTACGAGGTGGTCTACGAAACTCCAATCTTTTTCACATCACACCCGGCAAATTCGCGAGGCCCAATACAGGGTCGAGAAATACATTATGTCGATGGTTCAGAACATTCCTATAAGAATACTAGGGTGTTGGGACCAATTGCTGATAGGAAACTGGAAGCGGAGAGAAATGCGCGCACAGATACAGCTGATGATGAGCGGGCCTCGTGGTTAACACTCCTTTCGGTCCTTCAGCTGGAAGAGGTGCGTTCCCGGCAGTGGGATTGGGATTATCGAAACGAAACCCCCCCTCGTAGCTATACTCCGGCTATCCAGGCCCCAGATTATCCATTGGCCGTCGGCATTCAATCCAAAACCAGCTCCTGGGACTTTGTGCCAGCAAGTATTAACAAGGTAAGCAATGCTTGCTGCGATAGCTACATGAAACATATAAATCCTTCACTCAGCTAACCTTCAATAGCCTTATGCGACAACCGCAGTCTGCCATTTAATAGAAATGATGGGCATGGTAGGCGTATATGTAAGTAAAAAACCACAAGCATCGCGGAGTCAAGGGTTCATGCTGATGACATTAGTGGAAACTATTCGACGCAATTACCTGGAATCTTCGCGCCGAAGGGAACGGGCTTTTTCTAATTTCAAGAATGGCTCCTGACCTTGGAATCTACGTTATATTTGGGATTTCAGGGAAGATGCGCTTCGAAGAAAATCGAGTCATACCAACAATGGCTCTAAAAGAGCTATGTTTTGGGATAGTTCCCAATATTTTTGAAGACGGATTTTATTTGGATAGAAACCGGGATGCAAAATCTCTAGTCTTGAATTTTGGGGGACATGATTCGGTTCTCACCACTTTGGAGTCTTTAGGTTGTCACTCTAACACCTTAAAGCAATGGAAACGTGGCCATTCACATATTTTCTCCGGTAAGATAAACAAACTAAAGATGACCCCTTGTTCTTTCGATCATATCAATTGATAAGAATTAGTGTCTTTCGAAATAATTGGGATGCTAAGCCAAGTGTTTCGAATTCGAGGCAGCAATTTCCGGATGATCCCGAATCCCACCCAGGATCCGTGGCTTAAGTGTCCTGGCTCTAAGATGTCCTGGAAGATGGCCCGACTCCTGGAAATGTTCCGTCACAAAACGATAGAGCTCGTAGAGAAAGAGGAAGTTCTTTTCGAGGAAAATGTTCGGATAATTAGGCAAATTGCTGAACTGGAACAGTGGACCTCGGACGAAAGAGGTCTCAGCACCGAAATCCGAGAGGCTATTCACGACGAAATTGACGTAATTAGCCAATATCTCCTCAGAATTTCGCAGCGTGAAGTTCTATCTGTCGTTTCAGCCCATATTTCCAAAGTTACAGCTGCGTTAGATGACCCAGGATCTCCACTCAATAGCTTGGATTTGGCGAATAAAGAAGAGGCTATGATGAGCTTCTATTTCTACGAGATCAGGCCTGCTGTCACACGCAAGCATGAGAAGTCGAAACCACCACTTACGAAGGTGGAGAGGCAACGGAGGAACAATATCTGGATTGCATTGGTGTTCAGGATGTTATGTTGGCTTACGCTACATGATTTCGACGCGAACGACGTCAATATCGTTCCATCCGAGCTCAGAGGTAGCAGAATACCTGTGTATATTGGATGAGCGTGTAGTCATGTTACAGAAGGCTTGTTTCAATATTACATTGCTGATTATTTGAAAATCTTCACATGTAGCATATCTGAAATAATGTTGCTCGCGTTATATAATATATATTCTTGTTCAGCACCACGATTAGTGGCTCTAAATAAACGATCCTAAAGACTACTACAACAGGACGCCTATCTTAAACCTAGAGCGTTGAAATTACCCGGACTATAAATATCATTCAATGGTGGAATATCAGTGTTTCGGTCATTCATGGAATATTCGTATCTACGGAAGGGAGAACTTGTTCATCAGTTTGTGATTACTTGAGGGCCAAAAGGTTGGTTAAATTTGCTATGCAAGGAAGATTTCTTTTAATTCTCTAGAAAGCGCTAGTGCCTCTTATATTTTGGGTCACGTGCCAGTGCTATTTCGTCCTGTCCTAATTTCTTCTTCCTATACAACTTTCTCGTGATTCAAAGCGCCGTAGTTACCCTAGGGAAGTTCAATATGTTATTAATTATATGTGCCCCGTTTCATCTCATTAATAAACATAAATAAAATCCTCATTCTTCAAGTCCGTCATATCCGCAAAGGAATGATCCTCTTCTCGTGGGGTCGCCTGTTGCCCAGCACCCTTCCCAAGAGACTGTAAATCAGCCTTCCGCATCATTGATTCGTCTTGAATGGTGGCTGATTTTCCGACTGCTGAGCGCATGCGGCTATGCTTGCTGTTCAGGAATTTAAGGTATAGCATGATGAAACTGTGGAATTAGTGATATTTCATCACTTGGTAAGAATAACTTACCCAACCAACACTTCAACAAAAACAAACATAGCGAGATTCGAAATCAACCCAGTCCTGTAGTAGGGCTTCTCCTCTGTCGAATACAGAAGTGGGCCGATGATATTTCCAGTACACATCCCGACGAAAACAAGCCCAGTGGTGACTTTTCGCTTGGTATCTCCAGCAGTATTTTGAATATGCCATGTGTAAATCAATGGAGTAATGCCAGATAAGAAAGATGTGCAATAGTAGGCAAAAAGCAATGGGCCCTTGCTCCCTGGTCCACGTTTCAGTCCGAGGAGTAAGGCAGCTCCAAGGATGCATGGCAGAGCCAAAATGGCAATCACAATTCCCTTGCTCTTGATGCGTGTTGCAAGCCAGCCACCGCCAAGAATTGCAATGATATTGACAACACCGAAGGGTATATTGAACAAGATGGTCTTGAACTTATCGAAGCCAAAAGATTGGACAATCAATGGTCCGAAGGTACCGATCCCACCTGATGGGATACTGCTGATGGTTAGACGGGTCGAAGCAGAGGATTATGTATTGAGAGAGAGACATACGAGATCCCTGTCACCAGGAAGAACCAGCACCAAGTCTTTGGGTCAAGGAATGCCTCCAGTACATGATCCCAACGCCATTTCCGTGAGATGATTCCCATTTGATTGGCTCGTAGACGCTCGATAGCAACATCTCGTTCGCCTTGTCTCCAGAACTTGGCTTCCATAGGTGAGTCCGGAAAGAAGATGAAGGAGAAGACAGAGAAGACGAGTGTGAGGCCACCGCAATAGAGGAATATGATCTGGTAGGAATGCAACTTCTGAGATGCGATGTGGCCCAATCCGTAGGTGCTCAAACTCCCAAACTGTTGTCTTATTAGTCTTATATACCGCAAGATGGTTATAGTTCAACATACAATAGAAGTAATACCGTTCATTGCATTCCATGCAGCAGTTCTATTTGTCTGTTCACTACGACGCCACCACATTTGAGTAACAGCAACCAAGGAAGGACCTAGCTTATCAGCCCATGCAGAGAAAAGTTCCAGGAAGGAAAAGTACCGATCAAGCTCTCAAAGCTACCAAGTATGAACCGAGCAGCGATTAATTGACTGAAGTTTTTACAAGCAGCCATGCCGCACATCGTGACTCCCCAGAAGAAAATAGCAGTCGAGATCAGCTTCCCAGTGGGTAACTTCACGAGTAAAAGTGCACCCAGCGGTTGCATAACCAACTGTGCAAAGTACAGGATGGATCCCAACCACGAATATTGTTTGCCATGTAGATTTGCATCTGACTGGATGTTGAAGACCGATGTATAAGACAGGGAGGACTTGTCGAGCTGTTGGAGGAAGTATGCTCCTAGCATGAGAGGCAGCACACGCCAATCAATCTTTCTCAGAACACGTTTTTCTTCCTCAACGTCGAAGTACACGTTCGTATCATGAGCGAGGAGGTCGATCGGATCCTCTCTCGGCATCTCTGGCTCCCGTTCGACATGTGCTGCGATGACATCTTTGTTCTCCGCGGGGGAAGCCATTTCGCATCAACTCAAGATAACAAGAGAAGAAGGTATCCAACAGTGAATATTTCACAACGGAGGAAGTTAGAATGAATTCTTAGCAGAGAGAGGGGTGTTTATCTATGCATATAGCCAAACTATCCGCATACCGCTTGGTTGGGTCACACATGAAAACCAGCACCGAAAAAACGTCTGCATCTCATCTTCGGACCATTCCGACCACTCAGTGGATCACCAACAATATGGGTTCTGGGGTCAAGGCTAAAGTCAAAGAGCAGGCCAGGATACATCCATGAAGCTTGTAGATGATCTGATAGGATCTGATATGAATGTACAGCAAGTCACAATCCTTGAATGTCGATCCTGGCTATGAGGGGCTTTGGAACTAACTGTTGTCGAGTTTTGTTCCCCTCTTTTGACGATAGACTTTCGTAAAATTCGCACAAGCCCCACGATCTTGGCTCACCAACCTTCGGTTCATCTAGTGGCGAAGGTGTACTTCCAAGACAGCCAAGCAGAACGGACATCTTCCTTGGCATTTTACTCCTTTCCCGGATTGAAGATCCTCGTACTATGGTTGCTGGATAAATTGTTTCTGGCTGGAGAAACGTTTATGAGCCTTGGCTGTGATCTTGGCCTTGTGCGATGCAGGCTGATCACTGGATGTGGGACAAGGTTCGTGTGGGTTTGTGCCTAAAAGAGAGTTGGAGAAAGGACGGAGAGTCTGGGGCGGGAGCGGTTGAGATTCAGGCTAATGTCAAGAGTGGGATAGTCGGATTCGTGTGTGGGGATGATTGGCGCACGTGATCTGCTCCCCTTTTCCGAGACCGGCAAGACTTGGCCTACCTTTAAATCGAATTGTCAAACTAAACACCTTACTTTTTATTCTTATCCTTCTGTAAAAGTCACATATATATATTCTCGTTATATTGGAGTCTCCGCCTCTTTATCGCCAACATGGTGAAGAGATATGCAATGATCGGCCTTGGAGGTCGAAGTAGCTTCTTCTACACGGCTCTTGCGAAGGACTTCAAATCAACTTCCCTCATCGTTGGTCTGTGTGATACGAACCAAACTCGGATGAATGTTGCAAATGCACAACTAGAGTCTCTCTCATACCCTTCTGCACCAATACCAACCTACAAAGCTCACGACTTCAACAAAATGATTGCGGAAACAAAACCTGATGAAGTCATTATCACAACAATGGATCGGACTCATGATATTTATATTATCAAGGCACTCGAACTGGGTTGTAATGTGATAACAGAGAAACCAATGACAATTGATGAAGTTAGGTGCAAGGCAATTATCGATGCGGTTGAAAGGACAGGGAAGAAGGTCAGAGTGACTTTCAATTATCGGTATGCACCACATAATACAAAAGTATTCGAGTTGCTAGGTATGTTTAATTCTACCCTGTATTTTCCAGATCTTTTGTCATCCTGTATCTTACTTACATGGCTAAATGCTAACAACCTCAGGCGAAGGAGTAATTGGCCAAGTGAATTCGGTTCACTTCGAGTGGGCTCTTAACACCAGCCACGGAGCTGACTACTTCCGTCGCTGGCATCGCGATAAGCGCAATGCTGGTGGGCTTCTGGTCCATAAATCGACGCACCACTTTGACCTGATCAACTTCTGGCTACGCTCACATCCTGTATCAGTAACGGCTCAAGGAGGTCTTATGTTTTATGGCCGCGAAAATGCGGAGAAGCGAGGTGTCACGGAATTTTACACGCGTGCACATGGGAGCGAAGTTGCGAAGAGAGATCCATTTGCACTACATCTGGAAGAGCATGAACAGTTGCGAAAGATGTACCTGGAAGCTGAACATGAGGACGCCTATTATCGGGATCAAAGTGTTTTTGGAGATGGGATTAGCATCGAGGATACGATGGGAGTTTTGGTGAAATATGCAAGTGGGGCAATTCTGACGTACAGTCTGACAGCATATGCACCTTGGGAAGGGTTCAGGGCTATTTTCAACGGCACAAAGGGGAGATTGGAATTGGATGTCGTTGAACAGAGCTATGTGAATAGTGGTGGTGAGCAAGGAGCCGAAGGAGCTTTGGAGAAGTGCACAGTGACTTTGAGACCATTATTTGAGAAGCCAAGAGAGATTGAAGTCGAAGGAGGACTTGGAGGACATGGAGGGGGTGATCCTGTTTTGTTGAATGATTTGTTTGGCGAGAATGTTGGCGAAGATCGGTTTGGAAGAGCAGCAGATCACATAGATGGAGCGAAGAGCATCTTGACTGGGATCTGTGCTAATAAATCACTGAGGACTGAAGGGGTGGTTTGGGTGAAAGATGTGTTGGACTTGAAATATTAGACGTTAGAATTCTAAATATGCAATAAATCTAACACCCCAACGCCTGAAAAGACAAACTATTTACAGCAGGTATATAAACATTAGCAACTAGAGGTTCTCAACATGGGATAAGACCCAGCCATAGTCGTCGAACAGGTGGTTTGCTTTCTTGCTCGCCCAGCCCATGAATGGGTCATCGCTGCACATTAATGCTTCTTCTGACTGGCCAGAACTTGTCTGTAAAGAGGTCTGTGCTGGGTTATCATGCAGCAGTGCGGTGTATGTTCGATCCGAAGTTTCATCTGAGAGGGTTGGCGAGTCCTGGTGGGGTGGAAGTATGAGGTCATGAGCTTGAGCTGAGTACGATGTGCTCAACGTTGAGTCTTCAGCATTGAATGGAAAGGATTGTGCCTTTCCTCCAGCATATGTTTCACTATTTTCTTTTGGCTCGAGTGCCGGAGGGGAAATGATTCCGTCGAGTGAGTCGGGAAATGCAGGGTAGTTGTTGTATTGACTCCACGGAGTGACTTGATCACTGTCTGTCCAATATCCAGAATCATTGTTACTGGCCAGGTCCCCAAAGCTCGATATTGAATGCTTTTCTTGCAAGGCTAGGGGTACTTGCTCGAACGTATCCCAAAAGATGTCCGTAGCTTCTCTAATTGGGACGTGTTCAGATTGGGTTGCATCGAGCGGGACGTCATCTATTCCAGTTCTGTACACAACATTAGCACTATCTTTGGTCTTAGGAATAACGTCATGCATACTTTGTACTTGGTACATCTAGATCAGATATACTGCCTTTTTTGGTGGGCTTAGGTCGAGGCAGACTTGCTTGGGATGCCCTGCCTCTCAAAGTGCGCACCTCTTTTGGGTTACCATCAGCTCCCTTTGCATGAATTTTGTTATGAGGACATTCATCCGGGTCACACTGTGTAGTTTAGCACTCTAGTTTTATGATTCCCCTTCATTAGTAACTCACGGTTGTCTTCGAGGCGCGATGCTTGTCACAAGCATTGCCCCTATTCTCAGCAACTTTCCGACGCTTGACCGGATCGTATGGCTGCCTCTTTCTCTTCTCCAGTTCCTGCCCATTCGACAGATTCCACGTTGTCATGATTCCACCTGCACGGATTTCGACCAGTGGCTCAAGATTTGGAACTGGGTTCTCCGCCCGTGGATTCTCAGCTCGAGACGGTGCTCGGGAAGAGGCTCTTGAACGGCCCCTCGAAGACGCCCTTGATGATGCTCGCGATGAGGGTCGAGATGGTGTTCGTTGCGGTCCTGGTGCCTTCCAACTTCTCAGAGACGCCTTTGTGGATTGTACAGGCGACACCGGAACGTCTCTCTTCTTTGCAAGGCTGGCTTGCAGGTTGTTTTCAGGCAGCTCACAAACGAATTGCGTGCCCCGCTCTGAATCGAAGAACTTCCTCAATGCCGCCTGCATGAGCTGCAATTCTGTCTCTAAACTCGGGAATGCGTAAATCAAGGCATCTTTCAGCGCCTGAGTGCCTCTCTTTGGTTCAAATTGCGGTATCCCGTGCTGGTCCCGGAAAACCCTGTACGATGGTGGCGATGCTGCCATGGCAAGGCGATTCTTGATGGAGTTGATAGAAGATGGTTCAAGCTCTTATATCAACGAAACATTATATGGAATGTCCATGTTCTATATTGGGATGCCTTCAGGTGAGGCATAGTTGAGAATATGTAAGCTGATCTAGTGGGGCTGAGTCGGAGTCCAAATAAGGAATGCCTGGAGGCTAGTCTCGATTAGGTGACCGAATCGTTTTCACGTGATGCTCTGGATTCAGCCCCTGAAGTCAGGTCTATCATTATTCCGACTCTCATTTAACGCCTTGTGGATGAACCCCTATTGTGTTGATACAGATTGATTCCTGAAGACCTGTATCCGTGTTTGTCGTATAGGTGTTGCGGTAAGGAGAGGCGAGAGACAGGAAACGACAGAAGAGGATGTTAAATTGAGGTTTGGTTAGCTGTTCTACGATATGCGCATCGGCCTGGAGGTTCCACGTATATTTCAGGCCAAGGCGAAGCAAATTGTCTTCGGGCTCAATAACGCGAAATTCAAGGATCCCCAAGGGGCATGTATATAAGAAAAGCTCCCACAGATTTTCCTGCAAAGCACATCGAATTTGCATCTCACTTTTTACTTGGGAAGAAAAATCAATTAGTAAGAACTTATTTATCAGCGTGAATGTATTCTGATTACTAACCTCCCTGAAGCGGGTATTCGGGTACGTTGTGCAACCACTGAAGCCCCTTGTACCCCACTCAATCAGCAGCCACTGACATATCAATAACCTCAACGTCGGACATTCTCTATAAATTGACCTGTTCCCCAGTAGCCACCAAGCAAAATTCAATAGTCGATCACCCTGAACCCAGACACTCACCGCCTATTCATGAAAATGAAAGAAGTAATCGTCCACCCAACTCCCGAACTCCACGCCACGATCCACGAGGTTCCAATCCCCGAACCTGGACCCGATGAAGTGGTCATCAAAGTCATCGTTGCAGGATCGAATCCAAAGGGTTTGTTTTCCCCTCTAAGTAATTACCTGGGTTCATCCACTAAATTTGAAATAGATTGGGATCACCTGACGTCGATAAACAAATCTATGAACAGTGGAGATGATATCGCTGGAATTGTGCACTCATTTGGATCAAATGTCGAAAAAACGTGCGAGTTCAGAATCGGAGATCGAGTCGCAGCTTTCCACCCCATGATGGCGCCCCATGGCGCCTTTGCTGAGTATGCTGTTTCGCCGCAACATACTGTGCTCAAGATCCCCAACGGAATCAGTTTCGAAGGTCAGTTCCAATTTTCCATAGTCTGTGATTATGTCTCTGCAAGAGAATTTAGTGTAACTGGTATCAATTTCTGACATTTAAAAACAGAAGCAGCCACAATTCCCCTCGTCACAACAACAGCAGCCATATCCCTCTTCCGCCGACAATACCTTCCAGCCCCATGGGCTCCCCGTCAATCCACTTCTGCTCCGTTACCATTAATCATTTACGGCGCGTCTTCCTCTCTCGGAACCTTTGCAATCAAACTCGCTCGTGCTTCAAACATCCATCCGATCATCGCCATCTCTGGGTCTAGCAGCTCTCATCTGATCCCTCTTCTCGATGAGTCCAAAGGCGATGCCTTGGTCGATTACCGTGTGGGAGTAGAAGAGATGAAAGCTGTCGTCAAGGATAAACTTAATGGGGTAGAAGCTCACCATGGTCTAGATGCGATCTCAAGTAAAGGGACCTGGGTCCCTCTTTCACAGATGCTCAGCCCGTCAACTGAGAAACAGACCACTTATCTAAGTGTAGTATCGGGAGCAAATAAATATGACGAGAAAGAGCTCGGAAAGGGGGTTGAAGTGGTGTACACATATTGTGGAACGGTTCACGCTGGTGCTTACCGACCTGGAATGCCAAAGCAGGGAAATGTGGAAGAAGTGAAGAGTGATCCCGAGTTCGGGTACTTATTGTTTCGGTATTTGGCGCGTATGTTGGCTGATGGGAGGTTCAGCGGGCATCCATTTGTGGTTGTCGAGGGTGGCCTGGATGGCGTTGGGAAAGGGTTGAATTTGTTGAAGAGTGGGAAGGCGAGAGGGAACAAATTTGTGTTCAAAGTTGCAGAAGAATGATCCTCCGCTAGAAAATTTCTGTATATTTCATTCAATCTGAGTCATAGTCTATAGGACCACTGAATATTCCCCCTTGGACAGATAATTGAACCCCACATCGAGCACTCGTTTCCCTCAAGAGGCTCAATTCTCCTTCAATCGCGTCCAGCCGAACCTCTGGTCCAAGCTCTATGGTCAGAGCCTCTAAATTTTGAACCTTATCTTTCTGATGTAATAAATCCATTACCTGCGAAATAGTCCATGTCGAAGCATCCCTCAGCGCAAGCCGCTTGATCTTGCTCGGCAAAAGCTCAACCAAAGGTCGAAGCGTACTTTTCCAGTTATCGTAAAATCCTGAAATATCAATCCATTGATCAAAAGCCAACATATCAATAACTTCAAGGCTCTCGAATTGAGAAAAGGGTCTATACACCGTCGTGTTATTTAAAAGAACCCACGCGAACACCCTACTACCGTTCTCGATGTAAAGCTCTTTTAGTGGCGGCCTCAGTTGGATGAGCACATGCGCCAACGACATTGTTATAAATGGACTGCGCGGGTTGCTTCGCTCACTGGAATGTTCATAGCGCAACTTCTCCAGGGCCGGAAAGCACTCAAAGAAGGACATGAAAAATATGTTCTCCATCGTGAAGTCCAGCAGCTCCAGTTCGACGATAGTCAGGCTGATCGTTACACTCGATCCCCAGTCCAGATCCCATCCTCTTGCAAACAGCTTTCGTAAGGATTTCATTTTCAATAATGGGAGTAGTTGCGACATTGACAGTTCCCGGCAGTTCTCTCGATTTGGATGGATTGTAAGCGTCGTCAGGTGCTCAAGAGCCAGTGGTGATGAAATTCCTTCGTGCTGCAACTGAGCAGCTCGCATCAAGGCTTCTCTGATCCAATAGTAATTTCCGACTTCATATTCGGCTCGAGTGATGCTGTAAGGTTGATGGATGCCTATGATTGTCAAGGAGAGATGTTGAAGATTGGGCAGATGAGCAAGAGCCAAGGCGGTCGTTGCGTCCCATGATCCTTCTTCCATTGCATCGAACCAATCTTGGGATTCGTCTTCATTTATTGCAATCTCCCAAATGATCTTCATCAGGCGAGGGTTTTTCAGCCTCCAAACAGAGAAGGACAGATTGGCTGAGTACTTGGTGAAGGTCCACGGTCTGTGCCAGCCATGGTATGTTTTGACGCTGGCAGCAAGACGGGGACAGTCCAAGATGGTCTTAAGATATTTGAGGAGAGTTCTTTTGTTGAACTCTTCGAAAGCAGAGTAGAGGGCTGGCTGGGCCGGATAGTGTAGACGACGAGATGTTCGAGAGATGCTTGCTAAGGTTCGTATCGGATCTTGAAAGGCGTCGTCATCATGCGCGACATATCTGAATATCTTATCAAGAATCTCATATGGTAAATCATTGATCAGCATTGTGGTTGAAGAAAGAAGTTAATGACGAGGTTGTCAGGTCGAAGTCGGATATCTATGTTGGTGGGTGCCTGATGTCAGCTGAATTCAGCTGCCACCCCTGCCCGCACCTATATTTGGATTTGGATAATCGGGCACGATATCACCACGGAGCTGATAAAGAGTCGAAACTTACTCTTCGAATACATTCATTAGATTTTTGCTGAAACCAATCCAGGTTTTTAAACTCTCTTTCTGAGCCTTTAAATTTCTCGAAGCCCTTTAGCTATGGCAGCGTTTGGGAGTCAATATCAAAGCTAGTAAAATATTTAGGGGCTCGCTACTATTTCTAGGGGCTTGGCCGATGCAGCAGACTTGTGGTACAACATCCAACGTCATCGCACTTACATCCCCAATTCATCCCTCATACACACAGATAATGCCAATTTAACCCTTATATTTCTACTACAATACATCTATTAAGAGTCGCAGTAATTTGAGTCGAACACGGTTCCATTCCTCTGGCGTTCGGCGTAATTCTCTACTCATATTTCTAGTTCAGAGTACAAGCGATCGATCTCCGACTTATAGTCCTCGAGACTTCCACGTCGATCAATAGAACCCTTAAGAGTCCTCCTAAGCGGCTTTGGTGGGGCAGTGAAAAGCACGAGATCCTTCGTGAGTTGAACGTATTCAGAGCATTTAGTGTTAGCTTCTGATATTTCTCGCGAAATCTCCTGAATGATTTGGCTTTGAGTTTTCTTCGAATGCAGCTCGGATTCCTTCAGCTCGCACAACAGAAAGGGCCTGCTTCGACCTTCTCCTCCAATCACTGCCCCACTCACTAACCGATTCTGCCGAACTATGGCTTCCAAAGGGATAGGGTCGAGATCCTCGCCATGAGAGAGGATAATGAGATCATCAACTCTGCCCTGATACCGCCAATAGTCTGGCTTCACCGGATGCTGTATAAACAGATCTCTCGTACGATACTCAGCGGTATCAGAGTAGAGATGAAAAATGCTTTGGAAAGCACTAAGCCTAGGATCACGGCGGACAATAAGCTCGTGGCGACCCTCGCCTCGAGGTTCCATGTAATACCCAAAATATGGATGAAACTTGAACCACACCCACTCTGAATTGGAGGTCTGGAAGACGGGAAATACACCAACTTCTGTGCTGCCGATTGTGTTGTGAAGCTTAACAGATTTCCCCAGAATTTGCCCGGCTGTTTCGGAGAGAGGAGCACCAGTGAACATCACGAACTTGAGCTTTGAGATCTTGAGAAGAGCCTCTTCTGATTTGCAGATCTCTTCTAAGATTGAGGGAGGGTACAATCCCCCTTCCAAAATCTCGAGATCGTGGATTTGGTTGACGAGGTCCACTGTCAACGGTGCACTACCCGGAGCAAGGACAACGGTAGCATCGAAGAAGATCGGTAGTATTAGGGTGGCGAATATGCCCGCTACCTGTTCGTGGTTTAGTGACTTTTATCCACTGAGTTATCAATAACAGAATGGTGCAATATTACATGGAGTGTAGGCATTGGTGAGAATATTTTCTTGCCTGTGATTAAGTGCCACCACATTGGACCATCCTCCTCTGGCATGTATCTTTGAGCATCATAACATGCTATAGAGCCATTCGTATAGAACAACGGCTTAGGAGTTCCTAAATATTGCAGTGTTAGTCTTGAATGTAACAAAACAAGTCCATATTCAAGTTGTGTTACAAACTGACCTGTTGTGCCTGACGTGTGCAAGATCATGAAGGTATCCTTCTCCGCCACCTCAAAGTTTTTGTCGTACGGGTACAGAGATGGCGCCTGTGGAAACAGCCACTCTGTGAGATCTGGAACGTATAATATATCTAAACCTGGCGATGTATTACGGAATCTCTCGACTAGTGGCGTCGACGACACTGGAGCAGGGCAAAATATTGCGGTGCACTTTGTTGCATCGAGAAGAGAACGGAAGCCTTTTGTAGAGCTGAATGGCGATGGAAACAAGACCTGTCGGGTTTAAGGATGAGCGTTTATCTTAATTTGCAAAACAATACTTACTTTCCGGTGAGTTTTGATAGCTGCCACGGCCAGGATACTATAACGGATATCCTTTGGGCCAATGTAAGCAATTGTATCAAAGGACTGGCTCTTGCCTAGCGACTCGTCAAGCCACCAAGAAATGTGATTGATACTATCAGCAAATTGCTTATAGGTAAACTCGTAAAACCCATCGGAGAGTAGCTCGGATTTTGGGAAAATAGCATAGAGCTTTGTAGGATGGGCCTCTGCGTTGAAGTCGATGATTTTTGGAAGCAATCTCTGTGGGCCCTCTCTCGCAGCCATGTTTGGGTGTTGTCTTTAAACCACTTGTTTAAAGTCGATAGATTTTTAAAACTTTAAGCAACTAGCTGATGCCGTTAAATAGGATACGGTATTGATCTGATAGCTGTTCGCTCAGGTAATGACATTCTAATATAACTATGTAATGAAATGGGCGCATTAAGAACCTGAGATAAGGAGCCACCATTATGTGATATTGGTTGCATGGCGTGATATGTTTCTACTATTTGCTACCCAATATCAACCATAAGCTTGCTGTTGCAACTGTATAGCAAGCCCGGTGTCGAAGGTGTCGAGATGATAAGTCGACTAGAGGAGATGGCTCTTAGCTCAGCTTATTGCGGAGAATCAGCAGATAGATGGCTTTTTCGAGGTATTGGTCAGTTCAAGATTTTCGAAGAGACAGAATTTGGGCACGCCATTGACAAAAATCTTTGAGTTAGTCAATGTTTCGGAACAGCTCCTCCGTATCACATCTCAAATGAGTCAATGATTTAGAACAGCTCCTGCTGTATCATATCTCAAATAAGTCAATGTCTCGGAGCAGCGCTTACTCTATCGGATTCTGGGTTTTGGCGGTGCTTTATCGCCTTATCCATTGCGCTGCGGCTAGGCGCGCATTTCCGTGATTAAATATACCGCAAAAGTACAGGGAATCAGAGGTCTTATATCAAAGATTCTGGTGATATGATTTGCTGATTCAATTCGCTTCGATGAGCACGGGCCAGTGCGCATCTAGCCGCAGCGCAACGGATAGGAGAGGCTTTGTCGTAAAGGCCGCTAATATATGATAAATGTGGAGCACAAAAGGCGGCCGATAAATAAAATGTTGTGAACTTTGATACTACTACGGTTAGTAGATGTTTCCCATCTCACCTCAGCGTGATTGCGTGAGATTGCGCGTGGTGGTGCGTTTTTCTGTGGCATGTGCCATTCAGCCCGTTATACGTCGTATGTCTCACTGCTATCAACGGTGAAGATAATGTCGACGTAACAGATAGGCTGGAAAAGGGGATAAAGGGGGATATTCGACTCGTCTTCACCGCCATTTACTAAAGAGAGCTACTACGAGGCGGCGTTCCGGTTCGTGGCATTATTGTATCCGAAGAAGGCGTTCGGCTACTATTATGCAATATCATTGGGTTTGTCGCCCAAGTAGTCGGCAAGGATGCGTATAAAGATATTCTTTATCGGGGTGAGTAATAATCTTTATTTATAATAGAAATTAGCTAAAGAGCTTCGAGGAGGTGTTTTCCACGAAGCCTGCTTGGTCAAACCCTTCTATGTAGGACCCATCGCTGGGCACGACCGCGCCTGAGAAGTTGGAGCCTACATATTGGAGCGGTGCGAAGCCGTAGGTCGTCGGGTGGGTCCTAGGAACCATATGATAGCAGCCTTATTGTCTCAGAGTTCCAATTACGACGGCAAAAGCTGACGAGATGTCAATAAGAGAAAAGAAAAAATGTGTAATACAGGAGGTCCAACCTTCCAGCCCCCACGTAGAGAAATCCAAATCATTCTTGAAAGCGATACTAATCATATGGTGATACGGAAGAAACCGCCTAGGTGAGTGTAGATGACACATGCGCAACTACTCTACTTGGCAGAACATGTTTAATTAGGGCATTAGCCAAACTCAACATTTTTTGAATCTGCAACCAAGCCAAGGCAATTAGTTTTGAAGATGAATTTAAGTTACATAGCTCAATTGAGCAGTGGACGGCAAAGTCAGGGTGCAAAAACCACGAGATGGTTTCCGGATATCGAACACAACTCAATTGTGTTGTCTGAATGGAAGGAGCTAACAGATTTGATTTGTGAAACTAGCAAGGAGAACACAGTCTCAATCAATGGGCACTCACTCTCTGTTGCCCAGGTTGTGGCAGTAGCTCGGTCAAGAACTATCTGAAATTTGAGCTGAATACCTGCTAAACTATCACAGCTATAGAGTCCATGCTCACCTTCACCAAGAACCGGAATTGAGACGAAAGATTGATGAAAGTGTCGATTTCCTTTCGGCGCGTCTTGAGCAAGGAGATTCGTTCTACGGTAAGCCGGCAGATCTCTTCATGTACCCGGCAACTAATACCAAAAAGGGACGACTACAGGGTTCGGAGGGAGCGCTGATACACGCACGAACAAGACGATAGCTCTCCAACGAGCACTACTACAAATGCAGCAGTGTGGAGTTCTCATGCAGCAAAAAAATATCAGTACTCCCAACATTTTCAGGACAGCATTACCAAACGGCGACCCTATTGCCTCCACAACCATGCCCGAAGCATGGACTCGGGGATCAATGCTGGTGCGCTGCAACACGCTAGCACGTGGTCATTCGGCCGTCCGTCACAACATTATAGAGACATTTCCAAAGCTTCTGAATGGAAATATGGTTCCTTTGGTGCCTCTGCGAGGAAGCATTTCGGCATCCGGGGATTTGAGTCCACTTTCGTATATCGCTGGAGTTCTCGAGGGGAACCCAAAACTCAAACTGTGGACTGGAACTCAAAAAGGCGAGCCACGAAAATTGATTACAGCCGATAAAGCCTTATCGGAATTGAACATTGCGCCGATCGTATTCGGGCCCAAAGAGGGACTTGGAGTATTGAATGGAACGGCCGTCTCGTCAGCAGTAGCAGCTCTGGCTTTACACGAGACCCATCTCATGGCAGTGCTCTCTCAGGTTCTAACAGCAATGGGTGTCGAGGCTCTAAGTGGTACTGTAGAGAGCTTCAATTCGTTCTTGGCGGAAACTCGCCCGCATGCTGGACAGATCGAAGCAGCATCTAATATCCGCAGTTTCCTAACAGGGTCGAATCTTGCGCGGCCGGCGGCACATATTGGCCTCCTCAGTAACGATGACACTGGCTTATGCCAGGATAGATATGCGCTCCGTACTTCATCGCAATGGATTGGCCCACAGCTTGAAGACCTCATTCTTGCACACAGACAAGTCACAGTAGAGCTGAACTCAACCACAGACAACCCCCTAGTCGACGTTGTGGGGAAGAAAGTGCATCACGGAGGCAATTTTCAAGGCGTCTCTGTGGCATCTGCTATGGACAAGGCACGCGGGACGTTGCAAATGATGGGCAAGATGCTGTTTGCTCAATCCAGCGAGCTTGTCAATCCGACGATGAACAACGGCTTGCCTCCAAATCTAGTTGCAGATGAACCCAGCTTATCATATACCATGAAAGGGGTCGACATCAACATGGCAGCATACACTTCCGAGCTGGGCTTCCTATCACATCCTATTGGACCCCATGTTCAGTCTGCTGAAATGTCTAATCAAAGCATCAACTCTCTCGCTCTTCTCTCGGCTCGCTATACCCATACCGCGCTAGACGTCTTCTCACACTCAGCAGCGGCGTACTTGTACATGCTCTGTCAAGCGCTTGATCTTAGAGTGATGCAGGTCAAGTTTTTGACGGATATCAAACCTCGACTGGAATCCATTACCGAGAAATATTTCGCGGCACTTCTCTCTCCTGGTGACCTAAAAAATCTCCAAAAGGAGTTGTGGAGTCATGTTGTCCAGACCTTCAACTCCTCAACAACTCAAGACTCGGAGGGCCGGTTCGATCACATCGCTCGTTCTGCACTGCCAGTATTGGTCTCCGCTTTGGAACGCCATTCGCCCCCCAGGTGGGACAATCATTCTTTTTACGGCCTCGCTGCCATTTCTAAATGGAAAGCTAGCGTGGCCACGATGGCTGCTGGATCTTTCGCAAATGCGCGTGACACGATGCTCTCAAGCCCTGATACGGCCGCTTACTTAGGGACAGCCTCGAAACGCATGTACGCATTTGTACGCCAAAATCTGGGCGTTCCTTTGCACCGTGGGTTGGTTGACCATCCTTCCTCAACAGAGGAGTCAAAAGTCAACAGTAGGAAGGAACTCACTGGCACACAAATCTCCGTGATATATGAAGCGCTTCGAAGTGGAGAATTGTTCATTCCAGTCATTGAGTGCCTTCAAAACCTCCCTGCCGATCATCCAACTAGCACTGCTGGACAAGTCGCTGCTGTTGTCCGCGAAGAAGCACTGATTGCTGAAATTGTCTCTCACTCGGGTGCCTAATAAATAGCTTCAATTTCAAAATAATTTTATTAGCCGCGTTTAGTTGTTAAAGTCGACTTTGTTTTACCCTCTCCATCGTACCATTCTGATAGTTTGTGATGCTTCTTTGGGATTAAGACTGCATATTTTCCACGAAAGTTTAAGGTTAATCCCATCCTCGCTGGTTCCGTTTTAGTCTCTGGACGTGAGCACCTGCTGCTTTAACCTGAGCCTAGGGTGAGCGTACATGATCAGGGCCTGAGCATCCTGAGCACGCCGAGTCAGCCTGCCCGCTATAATGTGGAACCCATTTTGGCCTCCTATGTACCCTAGCTACACTTTCCTTGCCGAAATTTGCCCGGAAACTCGCTACTACCCCCATACAAGAGTTACTGCCGGCGCAGATTTTTGATCCCTCTTATCAAAGAGCACAGGTTAGTAATAATTCGGCCTCACAGTTTACTAAATAAAGGCTAGAAGAGGATTGCTGTTTGTTTTAAATAGAGGCTACCTCGAGAGCTACTTATTAATATCGAATACTATTGGCGTAGTAATGAGCCCCTAAATGTGGTAAACGCGACGTGGAAAGCGCAGGGTCACATTTCTTTCTTCGTGCGGCTTGAGTTGTCAAGTTATTTACTTGTGTAGATTAATCGGAGTGAGTTGCAACCATTGCTCTATCTAACATTATGCAGAAAGCACGAGTCAGTCAATAATGACTATTTGACAACGCCCGACTAAAGTGCTCAACAATCAAATCCTGAGGACAGGGGTACTAACCAGAATTACAGAATGACAATCAATTGATGGTTTATTCATGTGATCAGTGAAATAGTGTATAAGTAAGAAGACTAGTTCATTCAAACTAGGGCCAACGTCCGCAATTGACCTCTGGCGATCCAATCCTCATCATTTGGTCCAACTTCAAATATCCCGACCCTCTTGTATTGGTCACTTCCCTCAACTTTCACCAGCAGCAATCCAGTGTCAACTTTCTCAGCTCCCTCACCGACTTGATCCGTCCGACTCACGCCCTTACCCAACCTCAAACAGCTGAACTCCATTAAAGAGAGTTTGTCTGGATTCTCGTCGAAACAGATATACCCATGACGAATGGCTTCTCGACGATCATAAGCCACTGTCCACCCGTCTGTGACAACCATTCCCGATAAGCCAGGGCCCTTAAACATGGAATAGCATTTCCAGTCTGGTTTTCGAGGATTAAATCGAGGTAGATAGTATGCCTCGCTGATAGAGATGTCGACGACGATGCTGGAGACAATAATCTTGGCACCACTCCTGACGCGACCAAGAGGATCGAGGCCGGCAGGAGTTATGTCAGCTGAGATAACTTGCAGTGGTGAATCCTCCCACGACTTGGTGATCCTCTTCGGAGCGAGTCGCTCATGCTCATCTGCTTCTGACTCAAAGTCCTCGATCATATGATAAGACACCGGTCCCGTATACGAAGCCCAAGACCAGGAAGGAGCTGATACATCTCCTTCCCCTCGAGGTGACGAGTTCCCAATCTCAACATCGGGAAACCAAGAAAGATCTCTCGCCAAATACATCTTCCATAAGCCGGCAAGGTACGTATCAGTTCCATGCAAGAACTCTGAAACCGTATGTGCAAGTCCAGATAACGCAGGCAGTTTATCTTTCTCATAAGACAATCGTCGTCTCGAATATTCCTCCACAACCTGGCACCATTTAGCAGGAATAAAAGTCTGCCTCGGAGCCAACTCCGTGCCAAAGTCCTCCCCGAGCGCTGCTTTCATGGCGTCTTGTCCACCTCTAGTATCCCAAAGTCTTCCTGTGCCAGTCATAACTCGCTCCGCATCCACAGGACGATATCTCATCTCCTTCTGATCTTCAGATGAGATAAATGAATTACATTCCCACAGAATCCGCATCTCGGTGAAATGGATCATTCTTCTAGATAGCTGTCGTTCTTGGAAACACCAGCCGCGTTTACTCAGCGGTCCTGCCTCGATGGAGTTCTCCCAGTCGCCGAGATGGGGATAGACGGTGATTTTGGTGGTGCCTTTTGGACTGAGAGAGGGGAATTGACAGGTGTTTATTCGCTTCTGATGGGTGGCGTCTCGTGGTCTGCAAAGTCCTGCGTTGCCGTCGGGAGAAGCGGAGGCAACGAAGGTAATGAGAGCGGATTCGTAGATGCGGTGCATGTTTGAAGACTCATGTGCCCAATCCTCTGGATCATCTTGCACGATACACAAAGAATCAATCCATAGGTACGGAATTCTCAGACCTTGAGTTACTTTGACGGCTTGTTGGAAAGTCGCTGAGAGTGTGCTAAATTTTATCGATTGCTTCATGGCTGATAAGTTCTCTTTGGTCATTCGGGGAATATTGGACAAGTCGGTACCCCAGCAGTGACTCAGTGCTGCATAGGAATGTCCTTTTGCTGACCATCCTTGAGTCTCAACCAAACGTAGATTATAATTGCCGGCATCCGAAGTGACCTCTATAAGGCGACTTGGCAGTTCAAAGGGAGTGCTGCTGACCAGACGTCTGTTGCAATCGGGATGTTCACTCATACATTTGTCAAGCCAGGAATTCATCATAGCAAATTGTGAAGCGGTGAATATTTCTGTCTCGATAGAAATGGGCAACTCAGAAGATTCGTCAATAGGAGGATCGTCTGGCCTGTTAGAATCGTGGTCATTGAAAATACGCAATCGGCCGACATCTTGTGCTCCGAGTCTGACAGTGAGCCAACAAGACCATGGCGATGTCCACATTGAACCCAAAAATGAGGGAATTCTTCCAGCTCTCAATAGAAGTTCTGCATTTTCATCCAAATTTGCGACCGGAGAACAATCAAGAACATCCTTGATAAGAACACATAAGTGGCATCCGCCTTCGGCTGATTGTTGGAGTTGCGAAAGAGCATCCGGTCCTGCGAATAACTGACAAGTCCTTGCTGAGCCTGGTACAAATAACTCATTTGGAAGGTAGGCACAGCCCTTGCACAAGTTTTTAGGACGAGATCTAGGCATGGATTAGCCCATTTTCTAATAGTTGCGGTAATTCGATGAACTCACAGCTCTAGTTCTTTTTTCAAGCTCGTTAGCCTGTTCAACGTATCTGAGATCTCGCTCTTTACCCCTCGCGGTGCGCGTCGGTAGGTGACTGCTATCTCAGCATGGCTCAAAGCTTCCTCAAGAACTCCAGCCTCTTGGCTATACTCATAAAGTCCTTCCAAGCAAAGACTGGCAACGTGCTCCACTTTCGCACGACTCATATGATCTTCTTCTGAAACGTAGACGTTCAATATTGTCCTGGCTATTTGTACACACTCTGCCAGTGCAGCTGTATCCCCAAAAACTCGATACCGATCCAGCAATTGCAATGCAAGGCTGGAAGCTCTTTTGTCGAGCTCCAACTCGTTCTTAGACAGGCTCCTGATCAGCCCAATTGCCTGGTCTAGATCCCAAAGGCTCTTCGTCTTTCGTTTGTAACGTTGATAGTACCGATTGCTCAGATTATATGCATAGGTGGCCTTGAGTAGGTTGTCATTGTCTGCCTTTTCGTATGCTCTTTTGGACCAGTACAATGCTGCTTCGATGTCTTGATCTGACCCATAGATTCTCCCTGCCCTGATCGACAGCATATTAGCATACGCATTCCAGTAATCCATCCGCATCAACCCTCCAATGCTCCAAGAAGCGCATATTGCCCCACCCATTTGCGGATAGCACTATTCAGAGATGCTTCCGATCCATCAGATTCAAATGCTTGGATAAAGGCAAGCCCCCGTCGGTAGAGCTGATATGCACCCTCGCGCACATCAGGAGAGAATAGACAGACTGCTTTGTATCCGTACATTGTTGCTTTCTGGATATCGTCATCTAGTCGCCACCGGTTGAATCTCTCGAGGTAGATGTCCGAAATGCTGGCATATGGTCCAATAAGCGTCTTGCTCGCGAAAGGATGAAGCTTTACTTCTTCGAAGAGAACCCGAAGAGCATAGTTTAGGTCTCGGGGATCTCGATTGTGCAGGTACTTGTGCCAAAATACTTGATGGCATATCGCCAGGATCCGTTCTCGATCAGGATGAGTAGATGTTGAGCAGCCAACTGCTGCCCCCGCTAGATAAATTGCCCTTTGGAGAGCAGCTGGTTCGTTGCCTTGGTTGATATATTCTTCCAAGTTGACCGAGGCTGAAGCAGCCATTTGTGCGCAGAAGTCTTCGTGGTTTGGTTGCTTTGCCAATCTCCAAGCCTCGACCGCGTTACACAGCTCGTCGATCTCCATGACGTGCCTTCAGATGATGACGGCTGAAATCGGAAGGAAGAGAGCTTCAAGAGTGATGGGATCTCGAAATACCAAAGATCGTCTTTGGGACAAACTTCAATTGCGAGGGATTGCGAGCCTGAGCGCTGAAGGATTTGAAGCTTCACGGGATGTTGCCGCTGTGGCTGGCCTTGGCAAGAGACCCTGTCGAGGAGGCCCTTGGCGGAGGATCAAATCTCCACTTTTTAGGCGAGGTATAAAAGGGGCCCAACCCTTTTGTAGCCAAAACGTAGGAAGTATATCCTCGTTATTGTATATATCGACCACTTCGTATTGTTGAAGCCACCCTGGAATGTTATTTTTGCAAACGCAGTAGATGTGCGCTACATGCTTACCTCTTGGGTTTAACCTCCGGGCTGCGCAATTCATTCCAGCTGCAAGATCTCGTTTTCAAGATTCTAACTTTATAATCAAGGCACCGATATTAATTTTCTGTAGATGCGAAATGAAACTGAAAAATACAGGACTCGGTAGTCACTTCACTACTTTCTCCAGCTCCATTTCAGCCTACGCCCCCACGAAAGCTTTCAAATGACCTATCTCTCCCCATCTTTCTCATTTAGCTCTGAAGTGCTGTCTTTTGTTTTTGCAACTTCTCGACATACATTAATATGTCAACCTAGTAAAGTATAGAAGAGGCCCAAGTGTTTTACGCGTTTGGGTGTACTAGTGCTACCACATAACGCAAGCGTCATCATTGTCTGGTTCACCACATTGCTGGCTCCTAACTAGGTATTGCAAACTCAGGCAGTTACATTACTATGCACCACATTTGTTACTATAATGCCCAACGAACGTGCAGCTCTAGGATGATTACTTACTATCATGTCATTATCAAACATATGATCCCAGGGTGGACAAATTTCCTGATGCTTATTAACATGAAATCTTGACTGCTGGCTGCGAGTGGTATGCTTACATCAGGCTCATCGCTCGCGAGTTGGTTAATGAGTGCAACCCACTTCTGATAAATGAAATTAGTTAGCGTTGGGGAGATTGAATCTGGAGTGGAGCTCTCTCTATCTTTCGGAGTCGATTAAAAGACCAAGATTAGAAAACTGGAAAAGGGACGGGGAGGACGACTTGGCTGGACTTTCCTTCTTGGGCTAAGCTTCTTTTGCCTCGATAAGCTCTAATGGGGAAATCCTCTCGCTTGGACCTCCCACCTTTGGCTAGATGGGCTGGCGAGCTTTAGGATAGAAACACGTTCTAGAATACCGAGACTGAATATTACAGAGCTATACATATGCTAGCTATACACTACTTCAATTTTGACGGAGAAGTTACGAAAATTACGAAGTTACTGCCATGTGACACGTGGTAATTATTTATAGGCTCCTCTGGTAATCGTGTTCCCCACTTCTGAGGGCATAACTAGTAATGCGCCCCTGCCACGCAACTCCACGGAAAAGAGTCATCCTTGGAGATTAAATTTAGAAACTACAACGACTGTTACATCTCTCATCTGTCTATCATTTTATATCATAGCAACAAAATTCTTAGTTTTCAAGTTGCAACCATGGCTACTCTCCTTTCCAACATTCGCGAGACATATTTCGGGATCAAAGCACTGATTCAAACTGTAGCAGAGGATAACGCAGAGTTGAACGCCTTACAAACTCGTCTTAATATCAGCCCTGGTATTCCTGTCGCAAATCCAACCACATCTTTCTGGTTACAGAATCCCCCATTTCCGGATCTAGTTGACAAGCGTTCTAAAACATTACCCGAGACGACAGATATTGTCATCATTGGTTCAGGCATTACAGGTGCTAGTATTGCACGCACGATCTTGTCAGAATGTGCGTCGATGGGCATAAACAGACGAGTGGTAATGTTGGAGGCTCGAGAGGCATGTAGTGGGGCAACGGGTAGAAATGGCGGGCATATCAAATGCACAACTCACGAGTCTTATTGTGAATATAAAAAACGCTTTGGAGCGGAAAGAGCAAAGGCGCTTGTAAACTTTCAAACATCTCATCTCCCAATCCTGGTCGATCTCGCAAATCAAGAAGGTTGGGATTTGGCTGAAGCAAGGGAGGTGGAGACTTTGGATGTCTTCTTTGATGAGGAAGTCTGGCTCGATAATAAGAAAAAGGTGGAAATTTTTTGGCTGGAAATGCCGGAGGAGGCCAAAGATACTTATATATGGGAGAAGGAGGAAGCAAGAGAGGTAAACTATGCTTCGTACTCAGAATAGAAAAGCAGCTAATCCATCTTTAGCGATACATGTTAGGTGAACATGCATTCGGTGCAATTTCTTATCAAGCAGGTGCAATTTGGCCATACCGGCTAGTCACTTGTGTGCTGGATTCTTTGCTCCGCACTTATTCGTCAGAGTTCTTTCTCGAAACACACACGTCAGTTGGGAACATCAGCACAACAAGTAACCCAAGTCAGCCATTCATTGTTCATACATCACGTGGCAATATTCTAGCAAGTTATGTTATTCACGCTACCAACGCACATGCCGCCAATCTCGTACCTGGCCTTCGTAGCAAACTATTCCCTGTCCGTGGTACAATGACAGCCCAAAGGCCAGGAAAAGGTTTTCCAGAATTAGATGGATCGAGATCATGGTGTCTGATCAACAAGAAGGGCTACGAGTACGTCACGCAGCGTCCAGGAACTATTGATTCTGTTAACGGCATGGGAGGCGAGATTATGATTGGAGGTGGGATGATACAGTCCGGACGGAAGGGCTTTGGGGAGTTTGGTATCGCAAGTGATGCTGAGATAAATTACTTGACCGGCTGTCATCTTGGAGGTGTATTGCCAATGGCCTTTGGGCTTGAAAATTGGGGTGATGATGCCCCAGGAGGACGAATGAAGAAAATGTGGTCGGGTAGCTTGGGGCTTACAGCGGATATGATGCCTTTTGTGGGAAGGTTGGAATCAACTTTGACTGGACGAGCATATGTGAAAGCTACGAGCGCCAAAGATACCGTCAAGTCTGTAGTCCCGCCTTGTGAATGGATCTCAGCCGGATACAATGGAGAAGGGATGGTGAACGCTTGGCTGTGCGGTGTTGCGCTCGGTCTAATGGTACTCGGAAGAGATAAAATTGTGGCAGGAAAGACGCCTGGGAGGCCCCAGGGCAAGCTGGAGGACTGGTTTCCCAAAGAGTACATATGCACACAAGAGCGGGTTACGAATGCCAGTGTATACGAGCTCTTGGATACAAGATAGGAAATTTTAATTACAAAATATATTTTTGCAAACCAGTCTATCTTAGAGTAGTATCCTGTTATGACACTGTGTGCATCCCTAACACTTCAACATTTGTGAACAACAGAAGCAAGTCCAACCTCGCAAATCATTTTAGTGTCTGGAGATGGTACTGAAATTAAAGTATAATTCTATGAGTTAAACATACTTCAAAGAAACTTTTACTTTGAAGTGTTTCTCAGAAGTCTAAGAAGAAAGCGATTTATTCCATTGCCCATTGATAAGGGCATCTTCAGCCGTCAAGTTGATATTCATCTAAGTTAGTCGCTTTATATATTATTTAATAAGATGACTTGTGGAATTTTACTCAAGCTTAGCACATAAGACAGTTTTAGTAAAGTTATCGTTGATATTGAATCGGTTGGTGAATAAGGCAGAACTAGCACTGAGCTCCCGTCCGCCACTACATATGGGTGCACATCCTCAACTAGAGTTCAATATTATCATATCCTTATTTTACTCGCTAATGACTTTTGCAGGTCTCGCGTAAGTCTGTTAGTCCCGCAGGCTCTTTAGATACGTCTTTCACTAGGTAATACCACGAGTGGAAGCATCATATCATGGTGGACGATAAAACTCGATGATTCGCCGAATTGAATAGGTCTAGGCACAAGCAAAAGATTCGAAGTAGGCTTAATGCAGTTCATCTTAAAATAAGCTTATTTAGTGAGGACAACAGCTAAATCTGATCCGGCCTAAAGCACTAGTTAGGTTTAGGACCCAGACAAATATCTACTTCTATTATTCTTATCTTAACTGACTAAGTTTCACTATCTTTTGACCTTTGATTCTAACTTAAAGTATTTAACCACAAATCTAATTCTTCATGGCCTTCGCAACCATTCGTCATTTACAACACAAATATATAACCAACGACTCAAGCCAAACATGGCTTCTTTCCGAGGACTCGGCATTTGTTTGACCACTATCTCGGCATTAATCTTCATAATTAAGACGAGGAAAGCTCTCAGGCTTCCCATTATCCTCCCCAAGGGCAACCGGCATCTACAACGAAAGCCAACACCACTGGAGCGGCTTCCCCCAGAAGTTCTCCTGGATATAATCGACCTTCTCCCAGCCTTTGCTGCCGCGAGTCTCACGCTCTCCAGCATCCCTCTCATGCTTAAACTCGGCACTAAACAGCTCACTTCCATGTCGGCCAACCGTCTCGCACAAATTCAGGAGCATTGGAGGTGGAAATATCTGGACGACCTTACCCCAGATGAAGAGCAGTATGAAAATTTCCTTTTATTATTAGATAAGGATATCCCAGACTCAATATACTGCTTTTATTGCAAAATACTGCATGCACCCTCAACAACAAGACCCAAATCAAATTTCATATTACCTGACGAACAACTGTCTTGTTCCTTGGCGTCTGGGGGGACCATGAGTAACCGGTATCTTCATGATCTAACTTTCAGTCAAGTTCAATACGCCTTAAAACTTCACAGAACAGGCCGCCATCTCGATGCACAGACACAACTTGCTTCAATGGCAAGAACAAAAATCTGCACCGAGTCTCGGGGGAGATATGAATGGGAGATTACCACCCTTCCTCGCATTCACCAAAATTCACTTCTCTTACGTGCAGAACACACCATCTGGCTACCGATCAACAAATTGGAAAATGAAAAGAAATGCCTGATTACCCCTCTGATGACTCATGGATTTTCATGCTTTGTCCGCACCTCAAGTCTTGTTGTTCGGATATACTCTCAGATGGATATTCTTTGGAAATAGTGGACACTTACATTCGGTGTAAAGAAGCTCATCATTTCGAAAGCGGTTCGGTATCAAAAGAGGTCTGGAATAGATTGTGGGTCGATAACCCCGACTCAGAGCTGGATTCGAGCTCGGAAGACAATTGCTGTTGTGGATGGGTAAACAGGTGCTGGGAATGCAGGACAGAGTTCAAATTCCAGAAGAGCGAGGTAAGAGAGGGTAATTTCTGGATTCATATTGTTACATGGCAGGATTTTGGGAAGGGCGAGACACCCTTTGAGCCGGTATGGGATAATCACAGAAGCGATTATTGGTCCCTTGGTGATCACGAACTTGTTTGGAGTATTAGGCAAGATTTTGAGGATGCTGAGGGACTACAAGCACTGGGAGAGGAATATTATTGATACAAGAATATGGTACAGACACATAGATAAGCATATAATCATAATCCTAGATTGAGACATCGTACTCTCGACTCTGTCTTAATCTCAAAGCAGAAATTTGTTATTACGTATGGAATTTATTCGGGTGGTAATCGATAGATGCTCAATCCGGATTGGAATCTAATTCATTCCAACGTTGAGTTTTGGAACCGTTATTGTTAGCTCTACTTCCGAGTCATGCGACAGGGACGACCGTTATAAGACAATTTCCTAAGTTCGGTTTTCGCATTTAATCTGCCACATATCCCCACACAATATTCACATTACCCTGAAGCAACTTTGAATGATGGCTTCATTCGGGGGAATGGATCTCTGCCCGACCGTTTTATCTGCATTCACTTTTGTTGTTATATCGAACACTCAGGAAAAACCGACACTCACAGAGCAGGCTTCTATTGAATACAGAGAGGATGCAGTTTTTGAGCACGACGAAGATGATGCAACGGAAGCTCAAACTATACAGCACCATCCCGCGCCTTCCATAGAAACTGAGATCGACGGAAACAATGCAATGGAAACTCAACTTCTAAAGCATAACCTCGCGCCCCTCGAAAAAGTCCCTGCCGAGATGTTACTGTTCATTATCGACTTCTTACCGCCATCGTCTGCACCCCTACTCTCCCTCACCAGCCAGACGTTACTAAAAAAGCTGGGCAATAAATACCTTCGCCAGATAAACAAAGAACGTCCGGCAAAAATTAAGAAGTTCCCACACGGCACCCTACGACCTCTCACACTGAATAATAAGGAATATGAAACCTTCATGCAGCTTCTGGATAAAGACCTACCAAACTCAATATACTGCTTTTACTGTAAACTCTTACACCCACCAAGCAAGACGAAGCAAGGCTATTTCCCAGGTCCAGAGTGGAAAGAACTCCCTTGTTCTCGCGTCAACCGGTATCAGAGAGCTTACCAGCACAACCTCACCTTCTCCGCTGTCCAGTTCACCATGAAACGGCATCGTCTAGGCCTGGACACGTCATCCCAACTCGAAGCAATGCGGAGCAGTAACCACTCCTACAACGAACTCACTAATAAGTACAAATGGCACGCCTCTACCGAGCCCCGGATTCGCGATGGAAAGTTACTCCTGAGGGCAACGCATACCCTTGAAGTTCCAATAAAAGAAGGGAGACCGAAATTCCCAAAAAGGGTGTGGGAATTTGAGCTTTGCCCGCATCTTCGTTCGGATCCTGAGCAGCTTTGGAACGACGACGCTACATGGGAGGACGCCAATATCCTGGATTGCTATCTGCAGTGCAAGGTCGGCCACCACTTTGCACGAAATACAATATTGGGGTATGAACCAAAGTCTATCTACGATTCGGATGGTAGTGATGAGGTAGATTGGCTTGTTGGACCGACACCGGAAGAGCATTGCAAGAATTGTGGAGAGATGGATGGGTGTGGCCGTTGTGAAACGGAGTTCCAGTATATCGGGAGCGGGGTAAAAAAGGAAGAGGGGTTTGACAAGAGGTGGTTTTGGGTGAAAGTTGTTACCTGGCAGGACTTTGGGAATGGGGAGACACCTTCTGACTGGGCTTGGAGCGAGCATACGAAGCCGTTTAGGGTGGCTCAGACCATGTCTATAGAGGTGGGGAGTATTAAGAAAACTTTTGAAGGTCAGTAACGGGGAATGTAAGAGATGGGAAGACTCGCAGACGCAATAAAGCTTTAAGATGAGATATAGTACGACAGAGGACTTTTGTGGAATAGTGTTACGGGAAAGTGGAGGTTGGTTCTATCTTAGAGATTTATCAATAGTATAACCGCTATTGTTCGCCTTCCTATATATTCGAATCCAAAGTAGTACCCCAGCACTGACCCCGCGGTAAATGGCTGAATCCCAAACAACGCGTCGGCCGCCGTTCTCAAACGGTCCGCGCACCCTTGAGCCAACCGAGAAGCTTGATTCGACACACCTTAGGGCTGAAGAAAGGGGTCCACAAGCGAGCCAGTTGTGATTCGCGGACCCCATCCTTAAATTGAAAGCTTGATCCAATGGACTATTCCTGTCGATCTTCCAATTTGGACTGCTGCTCAGCCTCGAGAATGAAACGCTGTCACTCCTTTTATCTCTGCGGAAAATTTCCTTCCTCTCTTTCGTTGTTCGTGATGATTTAGCATTCCCACTGTCTTTTTCATAACGGGAAAACATGGCGACTATACACTCGTTACTTGCATTCGTCAGCCTGCTCTCTGTTATTGAAATCAGAGCAAATGCGTATATCGGCGGTGTTCCCCTCAGAACGCCGGGTACCTGCCCAGTTGGCAGTGTAGTCGGACAGGTGACGTTCGAGCAGAACTGCTGCGGTGCAGACCAGACATTCGTTAAAGTCGAGGGCTCAGTTTGCTGTCCAGATAGTACGGATTGTTACTCCGAGGTTGTTGCTGCTCCACAGGTATGTCAATTATATACTTTCTTCGCACTCTCAATTCTCACCCCTTCAATTTTATCCTGAGGAATTCTCACTGATCAATGGACCGCGATTCATAGTGCGCAGATCCCTCCTGGCAACTCTGCGGCACAAACAGCGGCGGCTTCTGCTGCGAAGCAGATTGGGTCTGCTACACGCAAATTGCAGCTGGAACAGTGGGAGCAGGCGTAGGCTGCTCAACGCCCGGCGCAACATTAACATCTGGCCTACAAAGCGCCGTTGTAACTGTATACGCAGCGAACGCTGGGCCAGGTGCTTCTACACCTTCTAGCGCACACCCATCTCTCACCTCGATCTCAAAATCCGCATCGTTAGCTTCGGCATCAGGCACGACAACAAACTTGGGCGGTGGACCTGCGTCTTCGACTTCTTCCCCAGCAGCGCAGAGTGAAGTGACAACAGGAAGTGGAGCCGTGAAAGGGACGACGACTTTCTCTTCCAGTTCAGCGCCTACGGGTTCTAGCTCAGGGGGAAGCAACCAAACATCATCGCCCGACTCTTCGATCTCAGCAACGAAGAAGAGTTCCATCAGCGGAGGCGCCATAGCAGGGATCGCCATCGGGGCCGCTATCCTCCTCGGTGCGGCGTTCGTAGGCGGTGTGTGGTTCAGTAGGCGGAAGAATAGGTCTGATCCATTGCCGAGCTCAAACCCATCGCGTGATTCGATATGGGGGAAGTGGAAGACGGCCGGTGGGGTGTCGGAGCTGGGTAGCTCTGATAGAGGGGCTGAGCTACAGGGGAATGTGCCGGGCGAGGGGAATCATCGGGGCATGTCTGAGTTACCAGCGTTTCAGCAGCCCGTTGAGATGTATGCGGGGTATAAACGATGAGTGAGGAGTGATGATGTATGAATATAATGATGATGGTCGAAATGTAATTTGGTCAGTGCCATGAAGCTTCTTGCTGTGAAGGGCTACCAACCCAAGTATCCAAACACGAGCCAGGAATAAGCAGAGAATGTCTTCAGAAACGTCGAAACACGAAAGCTGCTCGGACTGTGGGCCTAGATGCCAACGTTGCCGACAATAAGAACTAAGGAAGCAAAGCCGTAGCCACTAGGCCAGCACGGGTAGCAGATAATGCAAGTTTGGTTCAAAGAATTATCAATACAAAGATACATTATTCTACAATGGGTATAGAACTAACTATTTGAGACAATGGAGCCATTCGGACTCCCTCCATTCATCGCCGCCCTGCTCTTTTTCTTCCCCAGACTTTTCTTTCCCGCTCCTGGCGAATCGAGATTGCCGTTGATCTTCGGGATATGCACCGTCCCATTTTCCTTCTTTTCGCCACCCTTCGCATGCCCATTTCCTTTGTGTGTCTTCCCTTGACCTGTTGAGGGAAGAACTTTTAGCACACATACAAACCCAGCGTATACAATGCCCACACCCAAAGTAATCAGATCCACAATATGCACTATCCACCAAATATGCTGCGTTCCCAACTTGCAATTGATAAACTCGAACTTCCAGTCCCAACTCTCTTCGTCAAACCAAAGACTCAACAGTCCGGCATTTCCCCCAAAATCACCCATCATGCTTCGCACAGTAATCTCTCTCAACCCAACGACTCCAGCCTCGTCCTCAATCCCACCTACTTCAGCATCCGCATATCTCGCAGCCTGCCAGGTTCGTTCCGGTGGCGCAGACTGGTTGATATAATGGTATACATCGCAACCCTCATGATCATGGCCATTCAGTACTATGCCATTCCTCCCAAATCCATGGCCCGGGACCCACTCATCGCCACTCATGCCATAAATACCCTCGAGGAGCCCTTTTGATGCGTCTGCGGAGAGATGGTTCTGTTCCTTGACCCCGTTGCTGAAATCGCCGTCGAAGAAATCAAAGAACGGCCCGTCGACACAGATTCCGGCGTCCTTGTACATAGGGATATGCGTCAGGACCAGTGTGAAGTGGGCTGGTCGCGTTACGTCGTGCGAAGTGGTGATGACTTCATTAAGGAAGTGGTAGGTTTCGTCTTGCATTTCTTTGGAGCCGGCGGGGGTGTCGAGGTTCATGTCGTTTAGGACTATGATTCGGAGTTCCGGGATGGCCGTCTCTTTTTCTTCTGTCTCTCTTTCTGTCTCTCCTTCTGTAACCTCCTGCGAAGAGTTTGTGGAATGGGTCGAGTTGACAGGAAGCTGGAACCGTAACTCGTAATTTGCCTTTCCAAACACTCGAGTGAATCGTGCCATCCGTTCCGGCGACAGATCACCAGCATATCCAACGTCGTGATTCCCAGCAACATTTATGATTCTCTTCTTCCACGCCGCGGCATTATCTCCAAGTATCATTGTATCTTGAAAGTCCTCCACGGGTTGCGATGCAATCTCTTCCGGGACTCGGATTCCGCCTTTAAAGACACGATTCCAATACCTCCACCCACGCACGTCGAACTCGGCGTCACCTATCCATTGACTCCCAACCAAGTCTCCCAAGACCGTGACGTGTGTAGGATCCGTCCACCAATGCAGCGCCCGGTAAATGTGTCCAAGATAGTAGTCATTTCCAATGTGATCGAGACGCTTGCGGTAGACTTCGAGTGCTTTGGGGATATCATCAAGGTAGAAGTCGATCAGATCGTGAAGGCTATGCCGTAGCCGCTGCAGAGGGTTGTGCTTCGTGCCATCAAGGAGCAGAGCATCTTGCCAAAACTTCGAGAAGTTCGGAAAGGTGGCAGCTTCCACGTCAGGGATGGAGGACTCGCCTTCGAGCTGAGGATCGCCAAGGGCCAGTAGCCGGAAGGGTGCTATCTTGGTAGCATTGTGCGAGGAGAGGGTGTGCTGTCGAAGCGTGTTGAGAAATGCAGAATTAGGAGTGTCCTCAGGGGCTGGAAACGCGCAGAGATGGAAGACTGGGTATAGGTACAGGTATGAGGAAAGAAGGAAAGAAAGGGGCACTAGAATACACAGTGCATAACGGAGCACAGAAACGAAGAACATGTAGAATGCTGCATGAGGCGCGATGTGGTGGTGAAGGAGAGGATGACAGGAAGAAAAGTTGGAGGTTTCGAGGATAAATTGGGAGACGCGAATAGAGCACGTGATGCAGCTATTTTTACCCCTGTCTCAAGATGGGATGAAACCTAGCCTCTCCTTTCTCTTCATCCGAACTTGCAGTGGCCAACTTTTCTATCAAACATGAATAACAGAAGTTATATATCGACGAATGAATGGCTTAGGTAGCACAAAATCGTAAGACTGTGACGGTAAGTTACAACCCAACGGCTCAAGGAAGCTTCCGAGCCATTTGGAGAGGCGTGGTGCTACAACTACGAACTCTGTTTCATAAACTTTCCTTTTATGCTGAGAAACTAAATTGTGGTAGAATATCACTTTAAACTCACAGCATTAATATGTTGTTCGAATTCGATTTATTACCAGGCAGAATATGTAAAATCCACATTCCTTTTCGTGGAGTTAGAGAATCTCGCTGACGTCGTTTGCTTTCCCCTTTTCAAGTATAGCCTCTTCTAGTCCATGCCTGTACAACAGTCGGAGATGGTGGATAGGAGCTCGATAAACGATGACGATGATGACATGTACAATTCAACAGATTGACATTATTTATCTCACCAATTGCACCGTCATAAGTATACATTGAGTTATCCTGCCCACCAAATAATCATCCCCTTAGCATGGGAAGAAGATCATAAACCTCCAAACGTCTTTGGAGTAGTAGCACCGCCCGAGCTATCTCTAAGCCATGTTATTGCTGCCTAAGGGCGGGATGATCATTCCGGGGATCAATTCTGGGGATACGTGCTGCGCTCTGCAAGAAGTCTAGCTTGCGTCATTCTCATATATCGATTCTGCAGAAGTTCAGTACCTCTGCAGCAAAATCAGACGCCTCAAAGCAACCAGTTGGCCCCGGAACTAGATCCTCCAACGCCTCTCAGCCCCGCAAGTGGTAGAGGCGCAGTGAGATCTTCAACCGCACCCGAAGATCGAGTTTCCGCACCACTCGGCTATACTCCTCGTTTACACCTTTTACATGAAAGCTTCTGCGAATCAAGCATCGCTGGGCAGGCAGCCAGATATCCGCGAAGCTTATTGGGCGGGGTTGCGTCAGATGACAGGGGCGCAGTGCCAACAATGCCTTCCATGGTGCTTCTAGCGGCCTTCTAGCGGGCCTTTAGCTGCTGTCAGTGCCCATCTCCGCAGCTTGCTTCCCAGCTTCGCGACTCAGCCCCGCAGTAGCGCAGCCCGCCAACCGGTCATCGTACAACTAACACGGATGAATGTGAAGGCGGACTGCTGTCTATAAAGCTTCGCCCCTCATGATAAGCTTCCCCTCTTCGGCCCACACTGGTCTCTCGCTATGAGCCATTGACCTCTACGAATACCCTCTACACACGCATGATCTGATCAACCAGCTCCAACATGCCTCTCGGTCTTGGAAAGCTCAAAGACTCCTTGAAAGGAGAGAAGTCGAATGGCACATCTGAATCTGCGGAGCAGCAGCAAGAGAATGTCGCCCCAGTAGCCGCTGCAGCAAATGGCAATGGCGAATCTGCCAACAACGAAGCACTCCCATCCTACGCCGTCAACGATCCCCTCCCAGAGCCGATCGATGGCCCAACAGCAGAAGCGCTCAGCGCAGCATTCTCATCTTTGAAACTCTCTGATACTCCGCCCGCCTTGCCCGATGTCGATACTTGTCTTGCACATCTCAAGCTCCTCTCGACATTCCATGTGCTGAAGGAAGACATTGGATACACAGATGGACTGTTCAACCTCTGGGATGCAAAATGCGAGCTGTTGGATAATCGAGACGAGTCTTTAGCGAAGATGAGGGAGAAGAGATGGGTGTTGTATATTGCCAGAGCTGTCGAGCGTTTCGAGAGTTGGTGGCTGAACGTCTTATGCAATAATGAAGAGTCCAAGAGATTGGAAAGCAAAGAGATGAGGGCGAACGTGCTGAAGTTCATGGAGTTCACGAAACGAGGACGAGTACAAAAATGGACAACCAGCATGTTGCCTCCTATTGGTATGATGGCCTGATGGCACAAGGGATTCACCGACTAACATAGACAGATGTCCTCATGGTATGGCACGCCTTCATGCTCAATCCTCGAAATTACCTCGAAGATTGTCTCAGATTCGGATTGAAAGATCTATGGGCTACTGGTCTACCATGGCCTGCAGTTAATGCTGCCATCGATACAAACTTCAATTACGATATCCCTGAGGATGGAAAGAAAACATGGTTTGCAAAGACAGGACATCATTGGATTAATGCGCAGGATTCTCTTACCAAGACTCTCCAATGTCCACGATGCAGTCAACAGCTTGAAATTCCATGGACTACTTGCGGCCAAGGCGAGAAGCCAATCATTGAAGAGTAAGTCGTTTCACTCAAATATTGCATGAGCTAACAATTCCAGACTCCGAGAAATGACTGGCACAGGATATGGAGATAGAGATCTCTCCTACATGTGCCACAAATGTGGCAGAGAAATCAATCAAGATCTTCTCCGAGTCGCCAAATTCAAGAAGGAAGTTGAGAACCTTATCATGAGAGACTGGCCCTTGGGTGGTACAATCCTATCAACAACTACTGGTGCCCCAGATGGTCCAACTGCCAGTGAAGCTCCAGCCCATCTAAACACGTTCCCCAATCGACTCATCAGCATCGCTTTGAGGAGCAAGGCCCTCGAATTGACCGATCCGAACTACTATAGCAAGCCAACCATGAGCGATGTCAGAGATCTCATCGAGAACAGTATCAGGGACAGGAATACCGTCAAGAAGGTTAACAGCAAGTCGGTCTTAGAAAGTGGCGTACTTCGACGTCCAGAACGGCTTTCAATCCGCAAAATGATGTCGAGATACTGGGAGAATTCGTCCATCTTCGCTCTCGAACTCGGAGGCGCTGTCATCCGCCAGAGTGTCTTCGTCGACAAAATGTACAAACTTGACTGGCTCCACAGCCCAGCTGCCAGTGAGACTATGAAGCGGCTCTTAGTCAAGTATTTCCGATTCATTCATATCATGGCCCAATACCCACTTCACGTGGCCGTTCCAACTCTGGATGTAGATCTTGGATGGCATACTCATCAGCTGTCACCGAGATCATATTACGACTACACTGTCGAGAAGTGCAAGAAGTTTATCGATCATGACGATAAAATGGATGAAGACGCATTGAACTCGGGCTTTGAATGGACCAGCAAAACCTACCAAAAGCTCTTCCAGGCCGTCTATTCAGAATGTACCTGTTGGTATTGCGAAGGTAAATTATCCACCCCCTACTCTTGATCCCTACTGACATGGACAGCAATCCGATCCAAACACATCTCCAACTCAGGCCGTCTGTTCGGCACCTCAACCCAAGAAAAGGTCGCCGACAAATTCCACGACTCCGGCGCCGCAAAACTCTGCCCGCCAGACAACTCCGCACACATCTCTGCACATTCCGCCGTCAAGACAGTTGAATCTTCCACTCGCGCCGTAGTCTACGACCGCATGCGCGCTCGCAGACAACAAGAGCTGGACACCGCGTACGATAAAGCTTGCAAGCGAGCTAAAAACAAGGGCCGCCCTGTTCCTAGTCGAGACGCGTATTATTACGGTCCTTGGGGATATCCGTACATGATGTATGGGCCCTGGATGGCGTATGGGTATTACCCGGGTATTTACGCATATGGCGATCCGTACTGTATGCCCATGGGCGCTGGCATGGCTGGTGCTTGTTGCCAGGGGACTTGCTCAGGCGGCGTTGCGGCTGGAGGATGTGGAGGACCGGGTGGATGTGGCACTGGTGGTGGATGTGTAAGTCCTCACTTTTTCATTCTGTGCTTGATCGAAACTGACTATTTTCTAGGGAGCTGGTAGCATGGGTGGTGGATGTGGCAGTGCAGGAGGTGGCTGTGGTGGAGGAGGTGGAGGAGGATGCGGAGGTGGTGGCGGCGGTGGTGGTGGATGTGGTGGTGGCGGCGGATAGAAAGAAAGTTTTACGAAGTGATGGAAATGATGGGAGATAACGAACAGCATGATACCAATGTTTCTATACTTGTCTTTCTGTGTTGCTTTTTCGCGCTCGAGACTTTCTTTAATGAAATGATATTATGAAGTCAATGTTAATTGTTCCCAAGTTCACACCTTTCTAGCCTTCTCTTGTGTCCAAATGATTCTCTGGCCCTGGGTAACTTCTATCTGCTCTGGCCGAAATGAAATAGGATCTTGGAGTACAATACTTTCAAGATTCAGCTTGTTGAAAACATCATATAAAAAAACACATTCTAGGTGAATCAGATATATATATATTGATCCTATAAATAGGCGGAAGAATCAGCTTCCCAATCCTTCTCTTCCTCCATCTCAAGCCAAGTAGGGCACTTGGAGTTTATTTCCTCCCTTACCTGAGACTCTGCCCGGGGACTCACTACCATTAGATTTGGCTCCCCTCCTCTATTCCTCGACGTCCCAATCTCCTCAAAATCCTGCTTGATACTCCCCTCCCGCTCTACATCTAACACGCCACAGTGTGTCAAAATTAAGGGATGTGTATGTGCATCCCAGAACCGCCCGAACGGCCTCCTTCCATTCCCGAAGTCTTTCCAGCTCACAACCACGATTTCAGACTTCTCCTTTCTATCTACATCCATCGTGATCTTAGATTTCTGAAATTAAAATTCCGTAGCGCATATCCCACACCTTGTCATTATCTCGCAGACTCCACATCCATGCTCCTCTTCTCGCCGGTGTCGCGTCTGACAGAGGATGAATTCGTTCAACCACTGCCTTCTCTGATGCCACCCAATCTGATGAGAGTAATAGCCGCCTCGATCTCATTCCCTTATGAACACCGCACTCGCTCTCCAATATGGACAGATCTTGAAGCGCCAGCGTGCAGGGAACCTCGGTTTCCCTTCTTGAAACGTAACTTCAACCCTATGCTCATCCCTTCGCAGCAAATGGCCATTCCGTATTTTCGCCGTCAATGACAGAATCCACTTGTACGCCCTGTCTTCCTCGATCTTACTTTCAATCTCTCTAGTGTCAGACATCGCATCAAGTTGCTCCTTCGTGTTGAGGCCTAAGCGATGCCTCTTCACGGTAAATTGCAGCATGGAAAACGTGATACAATGCGAGTATGCATTCTCGCGATGCTTCATCCACGAGATTTTCGAGCATGGTAGCCTGCTCCTTCTCTCTGTTGACGGCTACGGGCTCTGAGTCTTGCCAGGCTCGTGAAGCAGCTTGCAATAATGGCAGAAGATCAGACTCTCCAGGTCTCTGGATAAGAGGAGGAGACAGCCCTTGTATTGGCGATTACCTGGTGTCAGACTTTGCCAGGGCGTCACGTATTCAGGCTCGTTCTTGATCTTCTTGGGATGTTCGCGCGAGATAGAGCGGATGTGTTTCGTACCTAGTTTGTGTAGGATTTCTTTGCTGACAGGGAGAAGAGCGCTGGCGGCAAGAATTTGATGATGGAGAGTAAGAGCTCAGTGGGAAATAATTCTAGTTGTTGGAGCTTGTGGGGTTGGCGATGTTTTCTGATGTCGATGCTCGGAGCATCGTCCTCCTTGAATGCGTTGGAGTGGGACCCCGTTGGTGCATCTCTACCTCCTGCGATTGCTTTCTGCTGAGTACCAGACATGGTGAGGAATTAAAATGCAGATACTGCAGCTAAGTAGAAATTTACAATCGGAGAAAAGTTCATAATTCATTTATTGTAGAAAATATTAAGTTATATATAATTATTCTAGGGTTTCGTCTATTAAATAACTTTATTAATTTTAGTTATGCGACTTAGAGAGCTAGACTTAACTAGAAACTCTTTCATCTAGACTATAATCACGATTTTCCGTAGTGCTGGATTCAGTCAAGCTATCCTCCTCCTCTGACTTTGGGCCCTGATGGAATTTCAACAGACTAGTCCCACGATATTGTTATCTAAGCATTTCTCAAATACTCTCAAAAACTTTATTTAATTTATTCCTATACTTCTCTTCCCGAACTTTCTTTATAAGTTTTTGATTCTGTTTATTTTCTCGTATCATTCTACTAGGTATTTAGGCAAATGAAGTCGTGGCTGCCAGGATAGAGCCCTTTGAGAGATTTCCTCTAGAGCTCTTGCTAAGCCCCGTTGATCCATTTCATCCCTAGGTAGTAATGAAATACTAGTACGCAATGATATCCGAAGATTGTGATGATATTTATTAGGCTTCAATGTCACGAACGCACTATTAACTTCTTTTATTCCGCTTTCATATAATCTCACTTTTACGCTTTACAGTATTTAGAACGATTGCTGGATGCAGCAGTGTTTTGTCTTTTGCCACTCTCGTAAGAATGCCAGATCTATACAGAATATCAGTCTGCAAATAGCTCCCAGCCCCAAAAGGTGGAATTTAACAAGCAAATGTAAGTTGATAGACTCTTATACAACTGATTCATTCTTCAGGCTTGATATAACCGTCGGTTCTTATCTCTAATCCATTTTTATTTTTTTTGCATCCTCAGTAAAGGTGTGGAGTACCACCCACACTTAAAAATCATGCGAGATGATAGTCTACTTTGGTATTGACTAGTCAGTTCTACTAATGCAAAGAACATATTACATGATGCAATGTTCCTGGAACGAAGAAATTTGCTATATTATATTCTAATTGATTACTCCAGGGAACAATGGCCTAGGGTGCCACGAAATTGGTTACCATAACTTCGGATTTTGCCTCGCTTTGTTGTTCACTGAAAGATTACAGCAGAAAGTTGGCGATTGGAGTCAAACCAGCCACCAATGGCGCCGTGTCAGAGCCATGTCATAACCAACATCTGCAAAAAGGGGCCGGTTCAAGTGCACCCGAACCGCCAGGTCAATAGCTCACGAATGGGTATCCCCGATTGAAGTGTGTCTTTCAGCGACCAGCCCTGCAACCCAGGCGCTAAGTCGCTGCGAATCACCGAATACCTTTCGGCAGCACATGCCTGCATGTTACTTTACAGTAGCACAGCCTTGTCCGCACGAGGTCCCCCTCACTGCCGCCGACCTTATGGAAGAGTATCTATTCCGGGATCTCGCACTTTTTCGTCTAAGTTTAATATGAGGATTGTTTTCGGTCGCAAACTGACCATGGCTTGCAGTTGGCGCAAGTTATCCACATAGCACAGCAGCTTCAGCAGAGGCTGCTTCTCTGTTTAAGGCTGACACAAACCGGTCATGTGAGGCTGGAACAACACCTTTCTTTGGATTTAACATGTCGCAGACTATCAACCAGCTCTCCGGTGCGGACCTACCAGACATAGACCTTTTGACAGCTACTGCATTCGACCTCCAAGAGCTTTTAGCCAAGAGGATTGTTTCGAGTGTCCAGCTTGTGCACCTGTATTTCGATCAAATTGAGAAACACAATCACAACGGCGCCCGAATTGGCGCCATTATATCCACGGCTCCACGAGAGCAGGTCTTGGAGATCGCAACGGAACTTGACCTCGAACGAGATAGAAGTGGCCCTCGAAGTCCTTTTCATGGCATACCAGTCATTGTCAAAGTAAGCTAACTCTGGATGGAGTGATGGGCATTGTGGGTTAATAGGATCTTACAGGATGTGTTTAATACACCGACTCTTGGAATGGCGACTACTTGCGGATCACTGGCGTTCAAGGATCTGAAGGCAACTAGCAACGCAGGAGCTGTGGATGTCTTGTTGACAGCCGGTTTGATCATCATTGGAAAGACCAATCTCTCAGTATGACCTATGCCACCCATTGCAGCTTCCAAGACTGACGGGCTTACAGGAGCTAGGAGCGTATAAGGCATACAAAATTCCGGCAGGTTGGTCTGCCGCTGGCAAACAGGTATTTCTGCACGCCATAGCATGTAGTAAGGTGGTTCTCACAGCAATTCTAGACCCAATCTCCCTATGTACGCGGAGGGATTACACACGATGCTCTACCACTCGGTCACAGCGTAAGAGGAGCCTCCACCTTTCCTCGATTATTATAATATACTGATATATTTCAGACACCTGCTGGCTCTTCTTCAGGTGTAGGAGCTGGGGTTGCTTCCGGTTTCGCTCCTCTTGGAGTAGGGACCGAGTCAGATGGATCTCTAGTGCAACCTGCAACCCGGGCTGCTCTATACGGGATGAAAGGCACTCTCAATACCATCGATACTACAGGGGCAATGGGTCTGTCGCCCGTATTTGACAGCATTGGCGCAGTCGGGAAATCGACTAGAGATATGGCGACATTACTTGGGACTTTACAAGGAGGCATAGATTATAGCTCTCACCTCAAGACTTCTTGGGAAGGGCTGAAGGTCGGGTTCGTAGACCCAGAACTATGGTGGCCAGCCCCATTTATGGTTGAATCCCGGGAAGATTATCAAAACCAAGCTGTCAGTACATCCTATTGGCATTTTCAAATTGATATACTAATACTTTCCTTAGCGGGCAGAAATAAAGGCCGCAGTTGACCGTGTTGTTCGAGGCGGGCCTAAGGTTGTGCAGCCCGTCCACCTTATAAATGTGTCCGGAGTCTTCGAGAATGGAGTAGAAGGTGTCAACGATGTTACAGATATCATGGGTAAGTCTTTTCATTGATACTTGTTTCTATTGCTAATCAGCTTCAGATCGGGATTTTAGAAGAGTGTTTGAGGATTACCTTGCACTTTTCAACGATCCTAAAATGAAGAACCTTGAAGATATCATTCAGTTCAATAGCGATCACATTGACGAAGAACTCCCAGATTGTGAGCATTCCATCATTATCTTAGTGTCGTAATCGACTTTTTTCTGACTACCCCAGTTGCGCCTGATCAGCTATCATTGATAGATGCCCGAGATTGTAAGATGGCTGATGACACCTACGAAGCTGGAGTTAAGCACATGCAAGAGACCTCTCGATCCTCTATCATCAAAACTCTCGATGACAACGATATCGACGTGATAATCGGTCCTGCGGACGCGCGCATTGCAAGTGTAGCTGCCTGTGCTGGATACCCTGTCGCGACAGTGCCTTTGGGATTTGCCGACTTCAACGGGCGTGCGTTTGGTATGAATCTTATATCCACAGCAGGAAACGAAGCAAAGATGATTGAAGTCATGAGCGCATGGGAATCAACATTTCCAAAAGCGAGAGCACCTCCGCCAATCCTAGTTAATTGGGTGAATGAGGCGGAAACTTTGTCCGCGCATATTTGAGCTAGTGCTAATGTGAAAAGTGTTTTGATTTGCGCTGGTATGCCGGACTGCTGCCATTCCTATATAGAATGAATTATATCCCATTGGAATGTAAATGAGTTCTTTGGATCCTCGAGTGAATTGTTTTTGGCAATATTAACTAACTGTTTGTTTTTCTCATTCTGTACTTACCTCGGCTGAAATTGCGCGCCAAGGCAGCTGTACTTGAAACTCCTTAAAACCCCTCTTAGGATATGGGAAAGTTTTGTCGAGGCCTGGTGGGCCACGCTATGTCGAGGAACCACCCGAGAGCACCTACAAAGTCTTGACTAGTGGTGTTTGGTATAAGGCGCCTAAAGAAACAGCCCTTGGTTTTGAAGTCCTGTAGCCTGCTCAACCCCGATGATTCTCGTAGATATTGCCCTGGCGTCGCATTGGTTGAGGAGTAAATCGAGCTTAATGGCTTGAGAACTTCTCTTAACTAATGTTCACATATCGTATTAGGTTCAGCTACTCAAATAATCCTAGTAAACATCGACGAAGTGAAGACTCTGAACTAATTTATAGGGACCACTCGATTGTACCACCGTCGCTGGAATACATCAGTTCCTGGGGGGTAGATCTTTGCTTTTTGCACATGGTGTTCGTGTTAAGGCTTTGCTGATACTTGGGGTTCAATTCGGCAGAATTTGGTTTCAAATCATACACTACGACTGCAGCAGGAAACAGGCAAAGACGGCGCGTAACCATCAACTTGGGAAAAGAAACGCGACAAAACACACCATCTAGATACTGGCCGCTACTACTACCGGATTACAAACTCGGTTGCAAACGAATTATCCTTGAAGATAGATATTTTAATGCTTTAAGCAGGACAAATTTCCATTTAATCGGAGACCCAGTCAAACCCTGCGAGGAACATGGAATAATCACAGAGTCGGGAAATAAATACAAAGTCGATATTATTGTAAGAAAAGGGTAAATTTGACCTGCAGTAGCTGATTCTTACATATAGATATTTGCGATGGGTTATATAACCGGAAACTATCCGCTTGAAGTGGTTGGTAGGACAAATACCACTTTACAGGGATATTAAGCTCAATTCGACGACCTGGAAGCTTATAAATCGATTGCCGTCTCCGAATTCCCTGATTTCTTCATGATAAATAGACTTTATGCTGGTTTGGTACACGCTTCTGTCCTCTATAGGACCAAAAACTCCGTGGATCTCATTATAAGTGTTGTTTGTCCAGAATAATCACCTCGTTCTGCGTGCTCGCCAACCGATAGGCACGTGACCCTTCGCCGCTTTTCTCAACCTCGCCTCATCCACTCTTCATACGCAGTCTCCACCACATTACCTCCACTCATCACCCCCTTGTAGCCAGAAATCTTTAGTAACCCTCTAAGTGGGTCCTATCCTGGTAGCACTGTTGAGAATATCAGCTCCTGGCGAGCAGGATCAAAGGGAGCCAGAACGGGTCCCTGGTGATCAGGGTAGGCTCCCTATTACCAGAAGAGCTCAATGTCCCACCTTCCCTATGTTTAACTAAGACTGAAATATGGTCTTTTAATACATGTTTTATTCAGCCTTACTTATGGCAGAGCTTACATAACCAGATGCCAAGCCTATTCCAACGCGAAACGACGAGTCAAGGTGGCTGAGGGTTTTTCGAACTACATAATCTAATCCACGCGCAATTCGGGACGCACCCTTCAATTTTCCTTTTATTTTGCTTTTTCTTTTTCTACAGAGCATTGCGATGGGAGGCTGCCATTCATCTGTGGCGGAGAAGTCGCCTTTAAACGCTCCAGAAGCTATTGTTCCAGAAGCTATTGTGCGCAGTCGCCCCTTTGGCTGGAATGGCGCTTTCCTGCCCCTCGATCCTTCCATCCCGGACTCCATGATCCTAGAGGATTCTGTAAACACCGGCGTCCTCTGTCCCAAATGTGCCACCATCCGTCTCTGGGCCGAACAGAATCTGACCACCCTAGAGGCCGCGACTAGCCCGCCGCCGCCACAGAATTTTGCGCACTACGAGATGGCCCGGTTCCTGGAGGAATCGTACCGCGAGGGCTGCCACCTCTGCGCCCTAATATGGTGGAACTTGAATACAAAGGACCTAAGAGGGATGTCGAACGCCCAGCTGCACGAGGCGGGCGCGGTGGCCGTTACCTACCGGTTCCACGAAGACAAACATACCAAGGGCTACCAGCTGGAGTGCGCAGTCAAGTATACCCAGCTGCGGGGGCCGAAGGTCCGGCTCGATCTTGGCTTATCGGACTCGCCCCTTATGGAGACGATACCCAAGACCCTCAGCGAACCGGGAGCGAGACTGGTGGAGAAGACTTATAACGGGTTGGAACTAAAGCTCTTTTCTAGCAATGGTAAGTAGAGCAAGGTGGTTGGCTTAGTACTAACACTAACCTCGCTCCATTTAACAGTGCTACCAGACCAAGCGGCGTATTGCATATACACAAAGTCGTCCCACGCGATACACTTAGCGCGGAAGTGGATCAAGCATTGCAACGACAATCACCCCCAATGCGCAGAGAATATAGACGCAGCCCGAGTGTTGCCAAGGAGGTTATTAGACATCCAGTCTGGCAGCAAGAAGTCCCCCGGCTTCAGGCTGATCGAGACTAACTCAGATACGCCAAACGAGCCTTATATTGCCCTTAGCTACTGCTGGGGCCGGAGCAATGTCCTAAAGCTCACGGCAGCCACTATCGACGACCTAAAAGCTGGCGTCGTCCCCGTCTCCAAGCTCGCCAAGACTATCCGGGACGCAATCTGGTTGACCCGGCAGCTCAGCGTCCGGTACCTGTGGGTAGACGCCCTATGCGTGATGCAGGACTCCAAGGTGGACTTTGCTAGGGAGGTCGGGGCTATGCGGGACGTTTACCGGAACTGCTACCTTGCCATTGGGGCATCTGGTGCGAGTGACTGCCGCGAGGGCCTGTTCTGCCAGCGCGATCCCCTCACCTACATTCCCTGCCCCCTGTACACAGACCGCGACGGCAGCGGCGTGTTCGTGAAGCCCAACGAATATAATCATCACGCCCGGAGCCTCTTTTCCGATGCGCCCCTATACAACCGAGCGTGGGTCGTGCAGGAGCGGTTTCTGAGCCCCAGAACTCTCAACTTTGGCACCACGCTCGCGTGGGAGTGCCGCGAGATATTCCAGCATGACTTTGAAACCCACGGGGACGAAGTGGACGGCTCGACACCCAAGGGGGAGCTCCACAACTTCAAGCTCCCCAGTAGCGGTAGTAACAGTGACAGTAGTAGTCCGGGCAGCCCGACCACTCTTGCCAACGACTGGGAGGCATTTCAGGGTCTCTGGCAGCAGTCCGTTCTGTCTACCTATACTAAGACCAAGATGACAAAGGCGTCGGACCGTCTGCCTGCGATCACGGGCCTCATCAAGAAGCTGGAGGTGCAGACAGGGTGGAAGAACGTGCTCGGGCTGTGGGAGCCGTTCCTGGAATTGGAGCTGCGTTGGACGACGTACCACTATCTGGGCGTCGTGCGGCGGGTCTCCGGGTGTCCTACGTGGTCGTGGGGGAGCATCGACGGGCCGGTGGACTACCAGCTCGGAAGTGGTGACACTGGCACCACCTACAAAGCCGATGTCAGAGGGATAGTCTATCCTTCTATTCCCTCTTCTCTAGGCGAAGATCCTAAGAACGGCCACGTGATGTCAGAGCAGCAGCTCGAGAAGACGGGCGTGCGCGTCAGCGGCGTCGTTCTCCCGATCATATTCCGGGTATTGCCCCATTCTATCGATGGCTCGGCCGTCAATAAGCCGGAAGCGATATACCTTGGAGGGCCCGCGCCGCCGCCGTATTACTCTTTCCAATATCGCCGCGACGTCAGAGATCCCTCAAGTCAGGTCCGCGGGCCATATCTGTTCCTCCCGCTGGTAGAATACGAAGCGAGGCCTATCCCTTTTACCCTGTCTAGTCTTCTCGTATACGGAATTTCTGAGTCTGATTACAACATAGTCGCTCGCGACCAATACTGTGTATATGTTTTGGCAAAACGCTGCCACGGGCTGGTGCTTACTCCATCGAAGAAAGTCGAGGGAGCCTACGAACGGGTGGGGGGCTTGAGTCTCGATATCAAGGGTGGCCACCGGATCGATTACGTCTCCAATGTTCCGGTTGAAGTGTTGATCGTCTGAAATCATGGCAATATACCCACGCGGAGAATTGAGTATATTTTCCGCTCTCCTCGATAAGTCTTATAGCAGTGAACATACCAGTCTACGTTTACACGCCTACTAGCAGATAAAGGGAAAATCAGTAGATAATTTGATGATAGTATGCAGCACGTGATTATGCATACACAAAAATCTCCAGTAGCTAACCACGTCTATTGATCGCGTCTAGGTTGAGTGCGTGTTCTGGGCTCTGAAAATCATACTATTATTTCTCCTCCTGCGAAAACTTGTGACACTGAACACAGACAACCAGACCACCCTTTATTGCTCCTCGATTTCTCTCTTCACCTGTATTTATTCACTTCTGACCAATTTCTTTAAGAAGGCGTCGTACAAAAATTACTACAACTGAAAAAGGACAGGTAAAGAGAACGGCAAGTCTTCAATTAAGCTTACCCATGAACATGGAGTTTCAACCATCGCAGAGACCGGTGCACCCTAAAGTACTATGAACGCGAACAGTACAGCAATTAGAAATCCGAGCCATGAAAAAACAGGCAACTGCTGATTTCTAACTGAGATTCCTCCACCTGAGGTTGAGATTAATGATGGAGTGGGTGTTGCGGAGAAAGTCAAGTTAGAGCCTGTTTGAGATCCGGACGATGTAGTCGACGTTGCTCCAGTAGTCGTAGAAGATGTTGGGGCTGACCCTATTGAGCTAGACGAGCTTGATATCAGTTGAATACCAGATGATGTAGAAGATGTTGCAGCGGCTGTGCTCGAGGTTGTAGAGGATGTTGCAGCAGCCGTGCTGGAGGATGTAGCGGAAGACGATGAATTAGAACTAGATGATGAATTTGATGCGCCGGTGCAGCTTGCACTCCCACCAGTATAAGCAGGTCCTGGAGATCCTGTCGGTGTACCAGTAGGATAAGTAGAGAGAAATATGCCACCCCTGATGACTGAAGGCAGTGGTCCAACTGAGGTTACTGCCTCGGCTAAACTCCTGTAGAGATTCAATGAACCTGTGCTGTTGATACCGTTTCCTTCGCTGCATGGATAATTGATGACGCCAACCGCGCCAGCTTGGCAGTCGCCAGGGAAGCCAGAGTAGTAGTAGATGGGGTTCGTGTCATTTATTTGGACGAGAAAGTGGACTGGTAATTCCTTGGTATTGTAAGCAAAGTCCAACTCATCTGAACAATACTGAGCAATGAGGAGATTAGAATGAGGCAAAGAAATTAAGTACGTACTCCTGAACCCCCTGCAGGACCCCCAGCTACAAAACCGGAGTAGAAGCCACCAAGTTTGTAATGGCAAGGATTCTCGTAGGTGCTTTGAACCACGCTGTGGTTCTGCCCATCTAGGAAGCTCCAAACAACGACTTATTCAAGGACTGTTTGTTAGCATTGATTCTCCGGAACGGTGCAAAGAACTGTGTTTGTCTAACGCGGAAAATGGACAAGAGCCGAGGACAACTTAGGCTTGCGCCAGGAGAAGAGCTTTGCAATGAGAAATTTGGACCATACCATCATTGATACCCGCCGGAATCTCTGGATGAACGAATCCCTCTGGAGGGTTTGTAGCTACAACATTGATATATTCTAAACCATTCTCCTGAGCAAGAATAAGTTGGATCATCGCAGCAGCGATGAGAAGTTTAAAAGAGAGCATTGTTTCTATAAACCAGGGTAGGAGGTCGAGCTTGACAGAAGATTGATTGAGTTGGAAGCTAGTAGCAATAAAGGAAGCGTGAACGAACTCGACTGTATGCTCTGGAAGTGTCTTAACAACATCTGAGCCTTCTTCCAAGCGGGCTGATCATAATGCCGCTTATCATAGGAATACGAGGTGAGGTTTCTCAACTCGTGTAACATGAAATGGCTTTATGTGGAAGTTAGCCAGTTAAAATTTGAGATAGTCAATATTGTGGCTGATGGCGTGACGCCAGCGGCCTCAAACGAACACCCCGCGGACAAATACGAGGGGTTAGGAAAAACGGTCGGGCAAAGCAAGCCACACCCGGAAGTTTTCCTGTGGTGTAACTTGATTTCTCGTCCCACCGTTCTTACCCGCATCTCGGTCAAGCTCAAACATTGGTTCGCGTTGCTTTGAGCACGCCGCAATGAGTCCAGGGTCCAGCGGAAAAACCATAAATCAACATCACATTTCTGAACTAAGTGAAGAAATGGCTGCATGCACCAAAGTTAACTGGTATAGGAAGATAAGATAGCCCCATCCCAGCAGGCACTAGGCATGATGATCAGGTGGTTCTCTTGGTTGGAAGTAGGAGATCATTCGTTGTGAGCTATTGTTGGACGGCATGGGCTTCTTATCTAGAACACCCTCAAATTTACGAGTCTGATGAGATTCTGGAGGTTTGTGATAAGGCGAGATTATTGGAATGACACGAGCTTTGAAGTTGTTTTGAGAAGAGGCAGGTCGTAGAGAAGAATGTATGTAGGTAACATTCGGCTTTAATAACCCTTTTTTTTTTGAATCTGGATATGAAAGACTAGGGGGAAATTATAGAACCTTCAAATTCATTTCATGATTTCTTCTATCAATTTAATTCTCAATGAGCGGTATTGATGTATGCCACAAATATATGTTGTCGTGCGAGATAGGATTAGCTCAAAGTCAAGATCTTGTTCATTAATATTATTTCTTCCTTGGACTTCGACTATACGATTTTCGTCGTCACTAAAGTACTTTCATTTAGCTCAGTTAAACAAGCCAATACCTAGATGGGGAGATCTCCTCCCACTTCTCGAGCTTTTCGAGGTACTACTTAGCCCACCCATAGATGAAATTTGTAATGACGACCCACCGTAGTAGATTACTAGACTAATTTAATTGGCTCCTAGTGCAAACGCTAATGCAAAAGGCGATCAGCTTACGCGCTGACTCAGATTGGAATGACATATATCATTGCGCTTCCCTCCTCATATGTTGTTACCTTAACTCAAAATGCCTCTGCCAGAAGAATCTTTTACTATTAATGGAGGTTGCAATTGCGGCTCCATTCGCTATAGGATGAATGTTCCAAAATTTGAAGAACGGCCGCTATCAGTATATTGCGACGAGCATGCATTGTCTCAGAAAATCCGTTTCCCACAAGTACTCATTGACCATTGCAATGACTGTCGACGAGCGACTGGCTGCTTGACTCCGGTCTGGATTGCTACGGTGGTATCATATATCGATGTCTCAATTCAAACCACTGGGGAGAGAGCTTGGATCAAAGGAGACGACATCTTCAAAAGAGAAAATCTCGGTACAAAACAGTATTCACCTTTCAAGTGGTATAAGTCATCGGAAACCAAATTTCGAGGCTTTTGCGACAATTGCGGAACCAGCTTGTGCTATCGGAGCACAGCTTTGATGGAGTCGTGGCCCGACATGGTTGATATCTTGCTGGGAACTGTTGATAGAGAATACTTGGAAAAGGATTGGCTGAAGCCTGAGAGAGAGCTGTGGTGGGATATGGGCGTCCCCTGGATTCGGGACTTGACGAGGGGTGGAACAATTAAGGAGGACTTGCCTAGACACCCAATGTGGAAGATGAATTATAATGTACCTAGCTAGGTCTATGCTACCGCAGTTATCTTCCCAGTCAAGTGGATATCACGACTGCTGAACCCGACACTCAATCCAAACTCTCCGCTTGGCACAATCCAGTCCTGAGCGACAATATCCCAATAGCTCAAATCTCTTCTCATCAACGTAAAATCAACTACCGATGATTGGCCAGCCGTCAAGAAAACTTTCTCAAATCCACGAAGCTGCTTTGGCGGCGTGGAAGGCGCGGAGGAAGGCAGCGTGATATAAAGTTGAGGCACCGTTGCACCACTGACAGATCCAGTATTGGAGACGGTCACACTAACATTATACACGCCTTCCCAAAGAGCTGGATTCCCACCGGGAGAAGCAGCAGATGATGCGGCTCGAGCGCTCACCTGGTTTCCGGCACTCGTCAAATTTGAGAGTGAGAAAGTCGTGTACGAAAGCCCAAATCCAAATTCGTATAGAACAGACATATTCTGAGCATCGAAGTATCGATAATCGATCTCTAGCTTCTCATCGAACCATGCCTGCCATGCATACGGATCTGTTGAATTGACAGCGGTGATGGGAAAGGGCGTTGTAGTCATTCTTGTCCAAGGCGATTGTGTAGGGAAGCTTTCCAGACGGATTGACGGCACCATAAAGGATGTCGACGATAGCATTTCCTGATTCTTGCCCAGGATAATGGGCTGCCACAATTGCTGTGACATTTGGATGAGACGCCCAAGGTAAGTCGTTGATACCTGAAGAGTGCGTAACGACGACGGTGTTGCTGCAGTATGCCGCAACGCTCTCCACAACGCCATTTCCATCCCAATCGGTGTCCAACGACAGCCTGTCTGCACCTTCTTCAGCCCAGGTCTTCAAGAAGATGAGGCAAACATCGGGCATCTGAGGAATGACGAGCGTTGAAATGTTTGATGTTGCGATCAAAGTATTGTTCAAGAACTGCTGGACTAATGATCCATCTGCTTTGGCCTTCGTCTTGATAGCTTCGAGAGGTGTTACCAGGTAAGTCAATCTACCTGTGCCGGAACCACCACCAACTGACAAGGTACCATACTCAAAATCGACTTGATTGTAATAACCTTGAGTATCTTCACTCGCATCGTTTCCGAAGACAGCGATGGATTTTGGAGCAGCGAGTGGTAAAGTCCCATTCACATTCTTCAAAAGAACGGTGGATGCTGCGCCGAGTTTTCGAATGACAATGTCGTGATCAGCTCGAACATCGCGGCTCGACGTTCCGTTCAGAACAAACTGTTCAAACCAAGTAGACCTTGGAGAGAAAGTGTTGAGATCAGCGGTTGAAGGGTCGATCAAAGGAAAGCCTTTGTCTTGGCCGAGAAGATAGTAGGGAGTCATGATTCGGGTGATCATATCGTCTACTCTTGACGTGTCCAGGCTTCCGTTGTTAACAGCAGTTGTAATATTGCCTCCGAAGTATGACGGCGGCCCACCAGCAAGGCCATAAAGTCCAAGCCCTCTGTGAAAGGTTAGCAAGGATCAGAAACTGTTAGAAGAGATGTGCTCACCCAGGCATGTCCATATCCAAACCCCCTTCAATCGACGAAAGTCCAGAGTGGGTTCCTCCCCAATCGGAGACAATGTAGCCTTGAAATCCCAACTCCCCCTTCAACAGCCCGTTCTGAGACTTGGAGTTCTCACAAGCGTAAGAGCCATTGATGCGATTGTAGCTGCACATGACACTTGAAACACCAGCATGAACGGCGTTTGCGAACGGCCACATGTACAGCTCATGCATAGTTCGATCATCCAGATTTGAAGAGACAGATTCTTGAAAAATAGCTCCAGTAATGGTGCCGTCAACGGAGGTTGGATTTCGTTGAGTCTCTTGCTCATAAGCTACCCAGTGCTTTGCGCAAGCTTGCACACCGTTCTCTTGGATCCCGCGAATGGTTTCTTCCATTGCAACACCAGTCAAGTATGGGTCAGGAGAGAAACCCTCCCAGTTACGACCTGCATAGGCAGATCTTCCAAGAGGCCCTGCAACCGGTCTGTATCTAATTAGCAAGATGAAGTGACTTCTCAAGGTAGGAACCCACCCTAATTGAATATGGGCTCCTTTGCCTCTGAATTCTGCACCCATCGCAAGGCCACGCTCGTAAATCAATTGACGATCGAATGATGCAGCAGCTGATACACCGGCAGGAAAGACGCTAGCATAATCGGTGACTCGGATAGCCAACGGACCATCTTGAAGACATAGACCTCCGAATCCAAGACGAGGAATTGCAATGATGTTTCCAACGCATGGTCCAGGGGTACCAGTGACCATAGAAGACTTCTCTTCGAGAGTTAATTGGGAGACAAAAGCTTTGGCCTTGGCTAGGGCTTCTTCCCAGCCACCAGCGCCTGTGATGTTTGCTAAAATAAAGAATTAGCACAATACCGAGTCGAGAATCGGTTGAACTCACGTGATGGATAGACTGGGGGAACAAATCCATACGGACCAAGAATAGTTGTATTCAGAGGCTCGACAATGGCAAGGGCAGGGGACAGCAGAGCCGCCGCGGCAAGCAGGGAGGAAAGCATCTTGAGAGATTGAGGTGCCTGAACTGGAAAAAGCGAAATCCGACATTCTCGTCTGCTTTATACTTCAAACGAGCAGCACTCTCACGATAATCCCCAACAAAAGTGGAATAAGTGCAAGGTTTTCACTTCAATCGGACCGTCTACTTGATTTGCATCCCCCTAACTCCTCCTAATGATGCCGTCAACCATCATAAGAGTTGAGTTCAACTTGCAACCCGTCGTCCGAAGTTCAACCGTTCCGATCCACTCGGGGATTGAGTTTCTTGCGGGGCGATACCCGAGCAGCCAGATCTGGAGAATGGGGAGAGTTTGAGCTAGGGCTGCACGTGAGCAGCAAACGCCAAACTCTTTCCTCCCCGGAGATCCGCAAACTGCATTGCAAGCGCATCTAGGACCACTTGATCACCGAAGTTTCCCCTTGGCAAGCGTTAGGAAAGTATGTACATCGCAAACTTTACATGGTTCAGCGCAAAAAAGTTCGCGGGGTAGCCATGTCCATGATTCAGTGGAGGCGAGTGAAGGGCTAGGAATGAATCATTACCCGTTGACGGGGATGATAGCCTGAAAGAGATAGCGGCAGAATTTCCAAGGGAGTTGGGAAGAATTTCCCGATATGAAATGCCGAGTGGCATTTATGCGATGAGTGTAGCAGGAATATGAAGGGGTACCAAATGCCGACGATAAGTAGTAGCCAGCTCGACTTAGAGCAGTAGGTTCTCGAGAAATAGAAAGAAGCTCGAAGCCCACGAATTGATATGCCATCAACTGTGCGATGTCTGTTATCTTGACACATATTTCTTACATGTGGTTTTGGTGCTCTGGAATCGATCTCATTGAAGGGGCTTCGACCATGAATGCCGAGGTTGAGAAAATACGATCCTGGACCACAACCCACTTATTATTTCCTTCCTCCGCACCTCCATGATGTCTCCGCAGATTGTAGGCCGGGTTTTGGAGGAATCAATGTTCTCCATCAAACCCCGCAATACCGCCGCGAGCCCTCCGAGTCTGTCACCGTATGCGCGTCACTTGTGCGGAGGACGGCCTGAAATGAAATGACGTCCACTTCACAGGTGGCAGACTATCGGGATAGAGAATACTGAAGGGTTGTTGATGCCGTTGAACTTTCTGAAGCAGTTTTGATGTGTTGGGTTTGATTTTCGTGAGATGAGGTTGTGGAGATAGAATGTGGGCAATACGGAAGCCGACTCTGCTGATTCGTGCATTGGACGACATCACTTCGTCACGACAGGAATCTCTCCGCCACAACATCATTGGATAGAGCTTCCCAACGCCACAGATGTTTTGCATATTCTAGTTTCTGCAGAGCTGGCCTTGTGCTTTCTTTCCACATACTGCAGGTAACGTCCACTTCCCCCACTTTCCGTTCCTCAAAGACTGGATGTACTGATGTCTAGACCTCTGCAGACCGATGACCCCCATCGTCCTCCTCGACTTGGACTCCTCTCTACTCGAAAATGGTCTGTAAACGAGCCGGGTTCATGTAGAAGAGCAATATGGCGTCATGGCACATAAGAACCATATCTCCAGCTGACGGGCGAAAAATTGCTGCAAGTATCTCTCGATCCACACTTCGCGCGAAGAGAAGCAAACCCAAGTTTGCTATCTAGACCAAAATACAAGCGAGAATGGAGGGCGCCTGATTATGGGACGTAATGCCAAATTGCTCCACCCAAATCCAACTCTGGGATCCTGAAGGCACGAAACAGTCCCATAGCCCACTTGGATATGAACTGTATGGCATGTCAGGCCCGAAATTGAACATCTGATTAGGTGGTGAAGGGAGTTGGGCTGAAGCAGCAGACTATATGCATCGACTAGGAAAACTTCAGAATTGTGGGACCAAATGCGGAAGAATCAAAGCTCGGGTACGAACCCGAAGCTACAACACACCTAAGGCACAAAGGCAAGCGCTAGAAGTACTACTATTGCTCTTTTTCATCACTCGATGCTTCTGGCTTTACTTTCTTTACATTTCAAATCCCATTTAAAAGTCTGCACTTTAAGTTTATGATCAATTTACACTGTAAATGCATGAACAAGGTTCATATTTTTGCTCTACCAGCTACACACAAGTCCAATCCCAAGTTCCAATACTGCTATGCTACCCTTCTATCACTATTCACGCGCACAACTTACTGATCCTCTGCGCGAAGTCGCACTGTGCAAGTAATGAGAAGTCATTACAATGGACTGCAGAGTCAATGCCTTGCAAAAGGCTGCGATTATTGACTTGCAGAAGTCAAATACCCAGCAGTGGGTAAGCATGCAGATGCTGTGTGTTCAGATTGAGAATCAGTTTTGGAGGACTCACCATGCAGATGGTTGTCACCAATGTATGCTGCAGAGCAGTACAAAGGGTTGTGCACCCGTTTCCCACCCCACCACCCGTCCCAAAATCGACCCAATTCCCTCTACCGTTTCTTCTGCGGCGATGCATGATTGGAAGTAGAAGTTTGACAGGCATCGTTTGTTCTGGTTGATGTTTTGCTGCCTTCAGCTGTGTCCTGGCGAATTTGTGCGGCATGTGTGGTGTCTCTAACCTCGAGGCGCACCTTCGCATATTTGTGATCAATTTACTGATGCCTCTTAATGGAAGAGAGACCTTGGCTGGTCGACTGCTCAATGAATATGAAAGTCGACGGCTTCGGCGCAAGCCAGTTCTGCCCAGCTCAGCGAGGGATATTGCTTGGAGGACCGCGGTAGATGGCAGTAGCGGGAATAGCCGGAACTCGACCACGGAAGCGCCCATACCCCAGAGGTACGACTTCAAATAATTAGCAGACTTTCCGAATAAGACCAACGGAATTGAAGGCTTACAGTAGTCATACTACATGCGTTCCTCAGTCAGAAAGCGCTGGAAGTCGTCCAATCGTGGGTCACCCACGTAACAGCTTCTGGTCTCCTCTTGGATCTCGTTGAAGAGGCAGATGAAGACCGCACGAAAGGCTTCATGGTCTGACTGACCGTTTTCGTTCAGGAACATAGGCAAATCCCGGTCCCTCGCTTCGATCCACATGTCGGCGTACTGTGGCTCGTAATATTGAGATTGCGATTGCTGTTGAGGCATTTCTCGGATAAGACTATCGCCACGCAAGAATCGCTGGCGTGTCTCGACTGGTTCTGCCAGGATGCGTATGGTTCCATTCCCTGCATCTGGTATGGTGTTGTTGCTTCTAGCCTGTCTGACGACAGCTAAGACAAGCATCTGTGCAGGGCGAGGTCTGCGAAGCCGCTGTTGTGTGGAAAGTACTGCAGCAGTTCTTGTCTGATATTGGACCTCGGCGCTGCCGATAGTGCGTTGTAGCTGCGATGCAATCGGTCTCTCTCCAGCCAGGAAATTCAAGAAAGATTCGCGATAAGAATCTTGGGAGGCATTGTTTGGCTGGCGTTGTTGTGGAGGGGCAACGTACGACTGCTGGCGCTGAGGAACTGGTTGATGCTGAGTTCGTAGCGGCTCGTTTGGCAGCCCGCTCGAAACAGGCATCGGTGTTGGTCGGCGTGCATAGCTTGACCAGGCATTGACAAAGGTGCTTGGATGTGGCGGCGAGGACCATGGATAAGGACCAAGCCCACGAGGCTCAACTGCGATCATTGTCAGTGCCTACCTTTGAAGAAGATGCAGCAGACTTACGGTACTGGTTCCAGAGCCTACGTTCGGCTACCCATCTGTTCCAGTCCTGCCAAACATCCAGATTGGCGTTGGCGGGGCATGAGGCTTCGACCTCATTTAGGTGGCGGAGGTATGCGACGTTGAAGGCTTGCTCGTCGTGCTGTCCATTGGCGCGGACAAAGACTCGTTCCTCTGGAACGTTTGGCAGATGGATTGCCAGCGCTGGGTTGCCATCTTGAATCGTCTTTTGTGGGCGAAGACGATTCTTGTGGCAGAGGTGGTTGATATTGCAAGAAAGGAAGATCGAATTTGTATTGTGCCAGCTCGCTAGCGCGATTTGTTTCGGCTTCGCTTTTGCGAAAGTCAATAGTGAATTTGCTAGACCGCCACACAATGAAGCAGAGAGAGCATTTCACCTTCATGTCCTTGATGAAGAACGTTGCATCTCTGCATTACATATACGGGATTAAATATCATTCCCGCGTGTTGTTCTCGAGCTATTAGACCTACAATCTTGGTGGAAGTAAAGGGGCCAAATGGCGATGCGATCACCAAAACTTCGAAGACAAGTCAGATTAAGCTATTCAATGGATTGCTTAGTACTTATATTGGCTTTAAGATATGTTATTTTGTTACTTTACGAACCGATGTCACAGGTACAGAGTCATAAGAGCTTGTTTCAGACTGGAAATTGGCTGCAAAGTACATTCCATTGTGAAATACCCTACAGCTACGCTCTGAGCGCCCCCTCTACTCTGCTTCTTCTCCTCTTTGCTCTACTACTTCGGTATTAGGCAGCGGCCGCTAGATTGGGAGCCGCACTTACCAATTCATCACAGCTAGACACGGAAAGATGCCAACCACATGATCGATGCATCTCTCGCAGGGAACTATGGAACAAGGGGCTCAAGCCCACTCGCCTGAGGCTGAAGAGCAACACCTCAAGAGTGCTCAATCAGAAAAATCCTCTTCAAACCTGCTCATGCAGGTCTATGCATACTCATGAACGCTAAACACTAGTCGAATTTTCGAGATCCAGGGTCATTACGCAAGACTAAGTTCAGTTTTACTTACTCTTTTCTTTGTCGTCCCCAAATTTTGATCTCCTGTTATCATTCTCTAGTGATATGTATCCCTCGCGATGATTTGAAGGAGCCGAGGGGTGCCTATGAGGACCATCGTATGATCTCTGTGGTCTGCTAGAGGGGGTATCGTATAGTCCATCATCGTAACGAGGTAGAAATTGATCGATTCGGGGTAGAGGCGTCTGGCGTGCATAGGTTCGCAACAGGACTTCTGCTTCTTGGAGGCGGCGGAGCATGGCGCGGCTGACTGCTAAATAGCCACCGTGACCCTTACCCTTCATCTGACGAGGTGGCTCCGCCCAGTAGTATACAGCCTCTCCAGCTTTCTGGCATCGAATACGGAGGTCAGGAAATTTTCGCTCGAGGCATTTGATGTATGCTCCTTCCGGGCCCACAAACAACGGCTTAGCACCTTTAGCGTTGCAGGTAGTACTGAAGCGTGGCTTCCTGTCTTCACACAAGGCGAAGAATGGGTAAAGACCATGAGGATCTTCATCAGTGGTTGCGGCCATGGGCATTTGAACCGTTCCTTCGATTGTGCCATCTGGCGATGATTGTCTAGCTCGTTTGCGCGAGGACCGCTCCTCGGCCTTCTCTCTTGGCTCGTCGTACATGGTGCGGCCTGACTCTCGCTTGCTGCTTGGATCTCTCCGACAAGGCTCAAGAGAATTTTGGTTGATTGAAGTCGAAGCACTGCGTATTGGGAGAGGGGACCGACTTCGATATCGACGTGGGGATCGTGACATCTTTCCTGATCCTGGCACTGGCTGTGCTGGAGAACGAGATCGACGAGGGTGATCAGATCTCTTTGTAGATCTCACGGATTCTGTTGCAAGGCTAGGGGAGCGACTACGGTGGCTCGGATATCGCGAGGACTTGTGTGGTTCGTAGCCTCTATGGTGTTCGTCGCGGGCGGATTCAGGCTTTGGTGATTCTTAGACTTGAAGAATGCCGCCATTGTTGGCTTGCTCTTCCTTGACAAGTGTATCATTGAGCTCGCTGCCGGTTTGCACTGGGGGAAGTGTCTTTGCTGGAGACTGGGTGTTCTCTGTGTGCTGGGATGGCTGGTTCGGACGAGGATCAGGAGGAGCCTGTCCCGCAAATTTGCTGACTGTTGTTTTGTCAGATGAAGGAAACGTTAAAGGAAGAAGTGAAATACATAATTGCTGCCACAAGCGTTCCTCGGCCCTGAAACGAACACAGTTCTGCCATATCGGGGCTTGGCGGTTGCTGGGGTTGAACTCGCGTTGTGCCCCTGTGATGGCCTCATTATACGCGGCATCGAAGGCTTCCTCGTCAAAGGAGCCATCTGCTGTGCTCTGTAGCTGTATGATCTTAGCAACTTGCACCAAAATATCGTACTGGGTTTGGTATGCCATCTTGATCTCACGTTGAGGGCAAGATATGTGGCAATAGTGGATGGGAGAATGTCGAGTCGACGAAAGTAAATTTTCGAGTATCAAAATGGGATCAAGCATACGCTAACCATTTTAAGCGATTTACAGAGGAAAAAGCGAGGCTGCGGAGGAGTGAGTACCGAAAATTTACCTATTCGTCATGGATCTCGCACGGCTTTTGCTCAGCACATGCGGTTTGTAGATGACTGAGGGAGAACGTGCAAACTCATAATCATGGCAAGTCTTCATGATTTATCCTAAAGAATCTACCCCTTTATTCTTCATTAAATTGGAAGTTATCTATGTCTAGAAATGGCGTTTTGTCACATGACAGGGAAGTCAAAAGACTGAAATACCACGCATTTATTTGGGAAGTTACCTGCTAGGTTAAGGTGGCGAGCTAGTTGCAAAATTCACAAAAGCTTAAAGGAATTTATTTTGGCCGGACAGGTGGGATGTGCAGGGGAGCCCCGTGACGGTGAATTCCAAGCTCCAATAAGACTTCTTTTGCCAATCATATTAATCTCTCCTGCTACACCTATTCGTTGCCGCAGAGCAGGTAAAGCTCCATAATAAGATCTTTAAAACAAGCCATTATCTCTGTCTTCTTGCTCCTAAGGAGCTAAAGAGGAGGGCTTTGACCACGTATCGAAAGTTTTGATATCTCGTCCTCTACAAAGTTTCATTGCGTATCTTGACTTTATATTTCTACGAGACAGTAAATAGAACTTCAAGAAGTCAAGATGAAAACTTGTAATGACTTGAAACTATTCATTCTATCTACAATTACACATAACGTCTCTACAATATGTTTGCTAGCCTCTATCCTCTTTCCTACCAAATGCTATCAATGGGTTGGTCAACTGCAAACTATGGACTGAAATATTTCGATGGCGTTGGACACACAAGAATCAGCCCTATCAAAGAAACGACCGCGCCAAAAGGTCTCACGAGAATAGTTCGCAGGTCTCTGATTCTTCCCCATCTTCCTCTATGTGGTCCTCGTATTTGAGTCTTCCATAATCATCACTTCTGTACAAGAGCTTCTCGTGCTGCTCTGGGGATCCCCATGGGTGTCGACCAGCCGGGGGTTCTGGCATTGGTATTGTTGGGATTGGTGGGCTGCTAACCGGCGGCTTATACTCACCATCGTGATAGTGGCGCATGAACATACCGAAGTCGGGAAGAACAGGCATGGGCAGTACTGCGTAGGTGAGGAACAGTTTCTGGGCTTCCCGCAGCTTTTGGAGAGTTGCTGAGTTGAGGGGAAAGTACTTGTCGCTCTCCTTTGTCATGGCTGGTCTCTTGTCTGGAGGGAGCTCAGCCCAGAAAAATACTCGACCATCCTGAATCTTGTTGCATCGGATTCGGAGCATGGGGAATCTATCGAGAAGGACGCTGATGTGGCAACCTCGTCTGCCAATAAATGCTCCCGTGGCATTTCGATGGTGGGATACAGCGCTGAATTGGGGTTGTCCGTCACGGTGCAATGCAAAGAACGGCTGCAACTCACGTGTCAGGAGGTCAGAATCTGTTGCCAGGAGAACCCAATGAACGCCATCGATGACTCGGTACCGTTCCCCAGGTGATTCATCTCTAATATTTTGGCGTGGTGTGAGCTCAGCTTCACTTGGAATGGTCTCTTCTGATTCCTCGCGCTTTGTTTGGCTCGAGTTGGGAATGCTGGCAGAGCTTCTTCGGTGAGAACCGCGAGACCTAACGCGCCCAGCAGAGAAAGAGCGTCGGCGACGTGAGCTTGAGGTTTTATGGCGGATAAGGGGAGAGCGGCTTCGAGCAAGGGATTTCGTAGAGCTGTGCCTAGTTTTTGTTCTTGAATTCGACTTTTTTGGCGAAGGGAATGACCTTGAACTGGATTCTGTTGGGGAACGAGATCGACGTTCACGGCGGGATCGTGGAGGGGTGCTGCTGCGGCCTTCAAGTTGTTCAGCTCGCCGCTGCCAGCTACCAGCATCACCCCGCTTGCGTTGTCGCCGCTGAGATGCTTCAACTAGACCTTGAATATCATTTTGGGAACTTCCATGCTGCAGCGGACGAGGATCAGGAGGCGACTGGCCAAGGAATCGTAGATTGAGCTGGCCGAACTTGCTCCGAGGGCCAACTGTAATTCGGTCAGAAGGGGACAGGACTAGCAAGAAGTCCAACATACAATGGATTGCCCAATATCTCTCTTCAGCGCGATAGCGGACGAAGTCTTGCCAAGTTGGGGCCGGACGATTGCTGGAGTTGTAGCGATTCTGCGCCCATGTGAGCGATTCTTGGTATGCGACATCAAAGGCATCATTGTCAAAAGAGCCGGTTGTCGCAGTGTAGAGCTGCAGAACCTTTGTAGTGTTCAATATGCTATCATACTGGCTTTCGTATGGCATCTTGGCTGGTCCTGCTCAAGGGCAAGATGTGTCGTGATTGTCTGTTGATAGAGGTGGAGAAGCGAATTCGGCAGTTGTGAAGATCGAACTTCCATCTTTCAGTGCGATGCTCACCAAAAGTGGCGCTAACGATTTTTATGTTAGCTAAAAGCAATGCAAAAAGCAACTGAAGCTGGCAGCACGAGTGTCCAAAGAGCTAGTTGGAATTTAGTGAATTCGCCCCACAAGGGTCTTTGGTGGTCACTTAGCACACTAGAGGACAGTGAAAGTAGGCTTTTAGACTGCGACAAGCTTTAATCTTCCACAAATAGGCCATAAAAAGGCATTTTATTAGCATGCATCAGCCTGTTGTGGTTTCTTTATCCTTTGAGCTTTTGTAAACAAGCGGAAAGGGGTATCACGTGACGGGGTGCCAGAAGATTACAACATGGAATCTAGGGGGAGAAGGCACCTTTTCGCTGTTTTTTCTGCCGAAAAGTGACTTCCAACTTATAAACAATGGTATTTTGAACATTTTGTCATAATCATAGTTGAATAGAGAGAGATTCAAGGTCGAAATGGGCAACATATCAGAGCTTCTTCTCGTTCTCATGTCACGAAATATAATTGCATTTTTGTGCGAAAGGACAACTTCATTGCAAGAATTTTCAAAATTTAAGCATACAATGGAACAGGTTAGCTTTACTTCTATATAATATGTTAGCATCATCGAATACTAGAGGAAACTTCGTAAGTTCGGGAGATATTTACCACTTGGGGGCGAGAATGCAAGACACAACCAAGCAACTCCTTGCGTGGACGATATCCATGGCATCATAAGCAACATAGATAAAGTGAACATATATCCGATCGACTGATTCCCATAGGCTTACAGCTTATCGTTTCGGAAAGATGTGGGGGTTTAAAAGCAAGATCAGAGAAAGTGCTCGATTGTGCGAGGTCTGCAAAATCTAAATTACAAAGCACCCTCAAACTCCACCACCTTCTCCGCAAGTCCGGGGGCCAATCTACCACATGAAAAGCCTCCAATTATGCAGTATGCTCGTAGTTGATGATCTCTTGTCTTGGTCTTCGCCTTCGCCTTCGAAATGTATTGTAGGATTCAACGACGAGGGACAGAGGAAGAGAAAGGAACAGAATAGAAGCTAGTGACGACTGAACAATCGAAGTTCTCAGGCAAGATCATGGTGAGAGTGTTGCAAAGAACGCGCACGAGGTGTCGGGGTATTGCTGCGGCTTGGCGAAGACACCGGAGTTGCTACACGACCTGGAAGCCAGTTCGTTGGATCATTTGGAAGTACTGAGCTTGTCGAAGTCGTTACGGATAATGCCGGGCTTCGAGAGCGAGTCTGTGAAGCAGCTTCGGAAGAAGGTGTTGGACCGCTCAAGCATGTTGCGGTTTACCATAATACTATGGTGTTGGCCTGGTGCCGGTCTGCCCAGAGCCAGCTCCAATGCTTCGATTCTGCTCTCCAACGACTGTAATAGGTTCTTGGTGGCGTCCATTGGCGTGTTAAAGGTCGATTGTGGATTCTTTCGAGCAACAAGACGATATCGCTGGCTTGGTATTGGAGTATTTGCGCCGGATTGGTGTGCATCGTTATCTGGTAACCACGATCCTTGTGGGTTGATGCTAGGGAAAGCATCTAAGTGTCGATCTTTGTAAAACAATTAATAAGACTTGATAAAACGTGATTGCACCATCCTTGAAAAACATACAGTGAGCCCTCCACATGAAATACTCGGCTTGATATCTTTGGAGTTCAGATACTGGCTGCGACTCTCGATCTCCAAAATATGACGGCGATATTGGGTCATTTTCGCCAACTTCGACATGAAACAAGGCCCAGCGCTTCCATTGATTGTACTCGGTGTCAAACTCTTGGTCGGATGGGAAGGGGTTATTCGGGAGAGTCTGGGAAAGGTTTCTCATGAGTTGTCTGAAGGATCGGTACGGCATTTTGCACAACGTGCACTTGTCTCTCAAGGTAGCTTTGGTGTTTTTGGGGGATGAAGGTTCTCAGAAAGTAGAACGAGCACATCGCAGGGTTAATATACCTAGTTCAAATTTTAGAAAATTTAACAAATTTAGAAACAGGAGTTTGACCAGGGGAGTTCTAGAATTCGCCAAATTCACAAAGACAGCTTTTAAGTTAGCCACATACTTCTTGCTAGAACATTCGGATAATTTTGTTGCACCCTGCTTTATTTTCAGTACTAAGACTTCGGACTATTGTCCATGCCCAGTGATGAATTCCTAGAATCGTAGGTGCAAAGTTGGTGGCTCATCAGATTACTTTCGCAGTTCCAATTCTTCTCTAGTACCCAATCATGTTTGATACTGGCACTATTTCCTTCAACGTCTCGTGATCCGGTATCTGAAATCTTTTCCGTGTTTGCATCCGAGCCTCGCTTCATGTACACAAGATTGACCCTTCAGCCGTTAGTATCGTCCTCACAGTGTTAAAAATTTTGGGGTTTTTTTGCCGAGTCTCAGTTTATAAGCATCATCAAGATCCTCAAGGTTTCTAATAAGAATAGCTCACCCTAGAGTTATGATTTACCCCTTTGGATTTCGTTTCCGGCTGGCTTGTGCGGTCGTTGGACTGCACCCCTGAAAAAAGCGAAAGAAAGTGGGGCTATTTGCTGCACTCTGATTTGTCAATGACTCCAAGATAGGATGAGACATTGGGCTTGAGGCTGGCTGAGACAGAAACATGACGAAGATATAATGAAAACCCCACATCATCTCAAACGTCCACGATTTGAACCTCGAATAACTTTTGACACTTTTCCAAAGCACTCGGGGCGAAGAAGACGAAAGGACTCGTCGAAGAACCCCTGCCCTTTGGTGTTTGGAAACCTCGGGCAAATGTGTTTCCGGCGAGACTAGTAACGTAATCATCCCAGGGACATCAACAGCATGTCGCCTTCATTGCGACCGCCGTTGTTGGCGCAGGATTCAATTAGGTTTGTACATATCACCTTCTTTCTGCTCATATTCCATTCTGTCGTTGCGCGTCTTTGCCACACTCGCAGACACCCAACCCTCTGTTCTCGGCGACAAGCACTTGGCCTTCGAGCGAACTCTCGGCGCGTCCTACGACTTACGATGTCCCATTTTTCCAATACGATGTCACGATAGCACCTTCAAACAATCTGCAAAGCTCTCTAAGCATCTGTCATGGCTCTGTTCGGACAGTCATGGACGCTCACGCGGAAGAATATCCTCATAGCCCTCAACCGACATACTTTCGCTACTGTCATACGCGCATTCGTCTTGCCAGTGGCGTTCATGATATTCTTAAGCTATGCCAGAAATCTCTTCATACCTCCATCGAATTACGGAATCAGCGGCGGTCATCCTATACGCACATTGGCAGAGGGTCTAGAAGCTGCAAGCGGTGGAAGGAATACTGTGGCATTTGTCAATAATGGACTGGCAGGGGGGGATATTGATCGGGTTATCAACTCCGTTGCTCAGGCAGCTTCTCCAGCGGGGAAGAATATTGTACGGTTGACAGATGAAGCACAATTGCTAGACACTTGCAAAAGCAGTCTGCGAGGTGCAACTTCTTGCTACGGTGCAATTGTCTTCATATCATCCCCCACCGAAGGCACGGGAGGACTCTGGAACTACACTTTGAGGGCAGATGGAGCATTTGGGGAGAAGATTGATGTGACCAAAGATAACAACGATGCCGAAATATACCTCCTCCCTCTCCAGCGAGCCGTCGACTACGCAATTGCTGGGGTCAATACTACCATCGACCAAGCTGCCGTGCCTGCTACAGTCATTGAATATCCATACACAAGCATAACTCAGGCCCAACGAAACATAAACATTCGAGTCAACTATCAAGGGGCTATTATCAATATCCTCGGAGTTGCTTTCCTCATTGGAATGGTTGGAGTTACATATCATTTGACTGGATTCATAGCCTCGGAACGAGAACTTGGAATGTCCCAACTCATTGAAGCAATGATGCCAAATCTCAAGCGGTGGCAACCTCAAGTTGCTCGAATCTTGTCTTATCATCTTGCGTTTGACATCATCTACGCCCCTGGCTGGATCATCATGGGCTTGGTTCTAGGAGTTGGAGTCTTTGCCACCACGTCAAAAGCTATAGTGATTATCTATCACCTGCTTGCTGGGTTGTCCTTGGCATCGTTCTCAATTCTTGGTGCTTCATTCTTCAAGAAAGCCCAGCTCAGTGGCATTACCTTGGCACTTGTTACCCTCCTGCTTGGTGTTCTTTCCCAAGTCATCGGCATCACGGGCTCAGGAACTGTTGCCGTTCTTTCCCTTTTATTTGTTCCTTGTAATTATGTATTTTTTATTATATTTATGGCACGCTATGAACGGCAGAAGATGGCCACAGATTTGGTCCGAGCTGCGCCTCAAAATCCATGGACGCTTCCCGGGATTGTCTTCTGGATTTTCTTGATCATTCAGATATTTGTCTACCCCTTGCTTGGCGCAATGGTTGAGCGGTATTTGTATGGCACGGCATCAAAGGGACGCTCTGTGGTTGGGCTTCTAGACTCTGCCAATAATGCAGAAACAGTGCAATTGCACGAGTTCACGAAGCATTATCGACCCAATTGGTTTCGTCGCCAGTTTGCTGGGTTCACTAAAACTCCGAAAGCAACAATCGTGGCTGTCAATGAGCTCACGCTCACAGCTAGGAAAGGCGAAATCTGTGTTCTCTTGGGAGCCAATGGAAGTGGGAAGAGTACGACTTTGGACGCTATTGCAGGTTTAAATACTGTCACTTCTGGGACAATCACTGTCGACGGGACGGGAGGGCTTGGCATTGCGCCCCAGAAGAACGTTCTCTGGGACGAGTTGACGGTTGAAGAACACATTCGGATCTTTAACCAGCTGAAGTCTACTGGTCAGAGAGACAGCAAACAGGCTCTTCGTGAATTGATCACCGCCGTGGATCTCGATAGGAAGATCAGTGCTCGAGCGAAGACTCTCTCCGGTGGTCAGAAACGAAAGCTCCAACTGGGCATGATGTTCACAGGTGGCAGTGCTGTGTGTTGCGTTGATGAAGTCTCGAGTGGATTGGATCCTTTGTCTCGTCGTAAGATCTGGGATATTCTGCTCGCAGAAAGAGGCTCTCGAACAATCATTTTAACAACCCATTTCTTGGATGAGGCCGATCTCTTAGCAGATCAAATCGCCATTCTTTCCAAAGGCACACTAAGAGCTCAAGGCTCCTCGGTCGCGTTGAAGGACAGACTTGGCGGTGGTTATCGGATCCATCTACCAACGGGACCACATCAAATTGCACCAGATATCGACGGGGTGACGAAACATATGACATTTGGCCAAGCAATGTACGCAGCTTCAACATCTTCTCAAGCAGCTCAGATCATCAGGCGATTAGAGGCAGACGGCCTTGACGACTACCAGCTCTCTGGACCGACTATTGAAGATGTTTTTCTCCAACTTGCAGACGAAGTTCGAGCCGAGAGTACTTCGACTGTTGATCGACAAACTCCTTCGCCAGATGTAGAGTCTGATGAGAAACACGCCGGTGAGAAGACTACTCCAATCCCGGAAGAAGCTGGTCCAGGTTTGGAGCTTCATGCAGGTCGTAGTATCGGCTTCTTTCGTCAAGCTTGGGTGTTATTTCGAAAGAGGTTCACCATTCTTCATCGGAATTATCTTCCATACACTGCTGCTCTTCTCCTTCCAGTCATCGCAGCCGGTCTGGTAACATTGTTTCTCAAGGGTTTCAATGCCCCTGGATGCGCGCCAGCTCAGCAAATCTCTCTTTCTGATGTTGAACTGCTATTCACACAGCCCAAGTACGATCTTCTTGTTGGCCCATCTTCGAGATTTTCCAACGCCACCCTCACATCTCTCTATGGTCCTCTACTTCCAATCATCCCACCAGAATCTCTGATTCAAAAATATCTCCACACAGTTGATACTTTGACCGACTTTAATAATTACATCGATCAAAACTTTGCAAATGTTACACCAGCTGGGTTCTTCCTCGATGGCTCTCAAACGACGCTGGCATACAAAGGAAATGGGGATGTTTATAATGCTGTTTTTGGGCAGAACATTATGGATGTAATGCTCACCAATATCAGCATCGCAACACAATACTCCTCCTTTGATATCCCGTGGGCACCCTCAACGGGAAAATCACTTCAGTTGGTCGTCTACTTCGGCTTGGCAATGGCAGCATATCCTGGATTCTTCTCATTGTATCCCACGATTGAGAGAACCAGAAATATCCGAGGTTTGGAGTACTCGAATGGTGTACGGTCACTTCCATTGTGGCTTGCATACCTCACTTTTGACTTCACGATCGTACTCGCCTCGAGTGCTCTGTGTGTCATCATCTTCGCCGCTTCATTATCTGCATGGTATCATGTCGGTTATCTGTTTGTGGTATTCATGCTATTTGGTCTTGCTTCGATTCTCCTGGCATATGTTGTATCGCTCTTCGCACGAACACAACTGTCTGCATACGCATTTACAGCGGCCGGACAAGCAGTCATGTTCTTGATCTATCTCATCGGGTATCTATGCACTCTCACATATGCTGTAAGTATTCTTGCACCTTCTTCAAACCCAAAAACTAATCTCTATCCAGCCTGTCAACAAGATCGACTCCGATCTCCTCATTGTGCACTTCACCATCTCTTTAATTACACCGATGGGAAGTTTGATTCGAGCAATGTTTGTTGCTCTCAACATCTTTTCTACTACATGTTCAGGCAAAGAGATCGCTTCATACCCAGGAGGCATTCTCCAGTACGGTGGACCAATTCTGTACTTGATTGTTCAGATCTTCGTCCTCTTTGCAATTCTGCTCTGGTATGATTCTGGTTCTGTTCTTGCATGGTACAGGAGAATACGCAAAGTGCCTCCAACAACTCAAGAAACTGCGATGCCGGCCGATGAAGAGATCGCGGAAGAATTAGTGCGAGTCAACAGCACCAACGACGGACTCCGCGTGCTGAATCTTACCAAATCTTTCGGTCCTGTTACTGCTGTGGAGAACTTGACTTTTGGCATCAGACGAGGAGAAGTCTTTGCGCTTCTGGGCCCTAATGGTGCTGGTAAATCAACAACGATATCCCTGATTCGTGGAGACATTCAACCATCGAAGAATGGCGGAAGCATATTTGTCGAGAATATCGAAATCAATAGACATCGAGCTCAAGCCAGATCACATCTCGGGGTCTGTCCGCAATACGATGCCATGGATCAAATGACAGTCCTCGAACACCTCCGATTTTACGCTCGTGTCAGAGGAGTTCAGGAGATTGAGCACAATGTGGATGCTGTCATCAAAGCTGTTGGCCTCCAAGCCTTCTCATCTCGCATGGCAGCCAAGCTTTCTGGCGGTAACAAACGCAAGCTCTCACTTGGCATCGCGCTGATCGGAAATCCTACTGTTTTACTCCTTGATGAGCCGAGCTCCGGAATGGACGCAGCAGCCAAGAGAGTGATGTGGAAGACTCTCGCTGCCGTGGTACCTGGTCGATCTCTTTTGTTGACCACACATAGCATGGAAGAGGCTGACGCACTTGCTGATCGTGCTGGCATCATGGCAAAGATGATGCTAGCTATGGGGACAAGTGATTACTTGAGGCACAAGCATGGAAACGCTTTTTATATACATCTGGTGATGAAATCTGCGCCTCATACCTCCGACGATGAGATCACGAGACTTAGAAAATGGGTCGTTGAGAAATTCCCTGGTGCTGATATTGAAGACAAGACATATCACGGACAGATCAGATTCTCTGTCCCTGTGCAACGAAGCATCGGCCCAAAGAAAGGAGAAAAGGAGATGGAGACTGGGGTTGTGGAGGCTGATCAGATCAGCGGTGGGAGCGAACCCTTGCAAGGTCAGGGTGATGGGATTGGGTCTTTGATCATGACGCTCGAGGATCACAGGGATGAGTTAGGGCTCGAGCACTATTCTGTAAGTCCGACAACGTTGGATCAGGTTTTCTTGAGTATTGTTATGAAACACGATGTTGAAGAGGAGGGTTACGCTCGGCCAAAAGAGAAGCAGAGCTTTCTCACGAGGATGACGAGACGATAGATTAATACCATGATCGATGTATGAGTAATGAATACTGTATAACATTGAAGCAGTCAAGTTCTACGAGTGGAAGACTATCGGACGAGTGTCAAGTCCAAATATTTCTAGGTGCAGCATGTTCATCTCAAGCTTTTCTAAGGTTCTTTTCACCGAAGGGTTCGAGTCTAGTGACCATATTGCTCAAGATGTGTGGGCTTTTCGGGGCGTTCATTATCTGTTTGTGGAATAAGTTGCAATAATCAAATTTTGGGGCTGTGCAAGAGCTCAAGGTTCTGCATCAGTTCTGTAAGCAGATGACGAATAAGGTGGTGTTTACTATCAAGTACCGAATGCCCTCATTTCCCCGCTTCTTAATAGTTGCATCCTCCCATCCACGTCTCTATCGTCTGATGGTTGGAGGATTTTAGATTAGACGCTATATTTATGCATACCCACGGACCTGGGTTATATCTTGCAAAGAATTATTGTGTGAAGGTATTGGTTTGGCTAAATTCAATAGCGAGCTGAGATCTTGGGACGACGAACCCTCCGATGAGTTGCAGGCTTGGCGGTATTTATCCACAAGACCTGACTAATGATTTTATCTTCGCTTGAGCTCCATGTAGTTGCGATATATGAACAGCTTTGTGGTGTGGCATAGCTCGTTTTTGCCGATAGCATCAGACGCTTCCCGATTTAGTCCTACGTCTTACTGAAGGATTCAATTATATTGCTCTCTTTTTAGCAGATATTTAGAATGCCTCTTCTCTTTTACTATTCGCTTGAGCCTTGTCGTTCTCTCCGAAGACGACCTTACATGTGCATTCTTCTAGAAATATCCCTCTATAAGGATTCAGCTGGAGCAACTTTAATCTAAAGGGCAGCCTATGCTAGATTCTCTCCAGGATTACCCCGCAAAGTAGTTATATTTGAATGCCGAGAATATTCTTCTGCGAGATTCAGTTTTCAAATACTGCTATCAGCACAGGCGAGACAAAATATAAAATCTGCAACTCGGCCATTGTGTTGAACCTCTCTCTTCAAGTCCCTATTATCTTCTGCTACTCCACTGGACCCATCCTTCATTTTCTGAATTCATTTACATCCATTTACAACATAATGGGTGCTTTTTTCAAGACCGCAGCCGTTGCGGCAGCATCTTGGGGTGCTAGTCGAATGGATGTCTTCAAACTTGACACCAACCACGCTCTCCTACACAGTAGCTGGAGCGGCTCATCTTGGTCATCCTGGGAATCCCTTGGTGGCAACTTCGATTCTCTCCCATCCGCTACGTGCTGGGGCGAGAACCGCATCGATGTTGTGGGTACAGGAAATGACTATGGAGCTTGGCACAAATGGTACGACGGATCTTCTTGGTCAGCCTGGGAGAGCCACGGAGGCACCTTTGCTGCGACAGGACAGCTCTCAGTCACTTCAACGACGGTGAACTCTCTTCACATCCTTGGCGTTGGACAAGACGGACAGGCGTGGCATCAATATTATGACAACGGCGCGTGGGGCAACTATGAGAGCCTTGGAGGCGCTTTTGACACCAGTACAAGCATCACAGCCTATGGTTGGGGCTCGGACGATCTTGATCTGGCAGGCGTTGGTGCTGATAAGGCCTGCCATCATAAGAAGTGGTCTGGGTCTTCTTGGTCAAGCTGGGACAACCGTGGAGGAAGCTTCGTCACAGACGTCCAAATTCTTTCCGTCTCAACTACACAAATCGATATTGTTGGAATTGGACCTGAGCGAGCAATGCATCATTCTCGATACGATGGCAAGTCTTGGTCGGCGTGGAAGAACATCGGTGGGTCTTGGCAGAGCAAGCCTGCTTTGATAGACTGGGGCCATGGTCGATTCCATGCCTTCGGCGTTGGGGACGACAATCAGATGCACTACAAGACATTCAATGAATCTGGCTGGGGTGATGATTGGACTTCCATTGGCGGCAGCTTCAGCAGCTCTCCTACTGTCGTTGCCACAAGCAGTGATGGCTTTCATTGCTTCGGCCTGGGCACGGATGGTTCAGTTAAGCACAAGGCATGGGGAGGAAATGCTGCTGATGAAGCTTGGGAAAAGAGCCCTTGGGACAGTGTGTAGGCAATGGAATTTGCCCAATTATTTATTCGGCTATTCGCCCCTGGCTGGGTATTGGAGCTAAAATGTCAAATATTACAACATTTTATGTCTATTCTGTAATTAGTACATAGGTCGTCGAAAAGAATTATATTTTATTCATTGTTGACCCTGTAGATTCTTCTTCCTTGGTTCTTTCTGTGTCACTCGTGCGATTGTTGTCGCAGAGAAAGCGTACGATGCGCAGATACTCAACCGGGGGCTGATCCAGGAGATTCTTAAGACTTGGTCGAATGCATGCTTCAAACTAGAAATATGATAAGACGATCTTCACACCTTCTCGGTTTGGATTACGATTGAGGTTATTTCTCCGCATTTGCAACGGCCCGAATTTATATTGCTGGAGCTAGAAAAAAGACTAATGATTGGTCGGCCGGAAACTGCACTGCTGATGTTCACTTACCCGGATGTGGACCTGCCACTTTGAGGTCAAGCGCTTGAATTCCATGTCCGTGGAATTTTTTCCCCTGCAGCTCTCCAGAGAGTGTTAATAATTGTACTACTCTGTCCCACGTGTCCACCAGTCCCGAGGTGCGGCTGAGCCCCCTTAAATTTTGCTCAATCCAGATCGGGGTAGCGATCCCCAAATCGGGGTTCGATGAGCGCTGAACAATCCTTCAGCTGCTATGAAACAATTAGAACGTCCACTATCTAGAATTTGGTCACAAGCTGCTGGGACCTGGGGCACAGTGCGACAGACATAAACCTATAAATTCCATCCCCAATCCCATTTATTTCTTCACTTATCTCTGACATCCAAACATCTTCGCATTATCTTATACAACTTACTCGAGTCTTAATAAAAGTCATGGCTTTTAAACCACTGCTCTTTCTCGGAGTCTTCGCATCTTTCGCCACCTCCCAGAGCTCAGATCCAAATATAGGAACTAATCCCAATGCTCAAGGAGCAACCGAGGACGTGACTCCTGGTTCTGGTCCCAATGGGTAGCTCCCTCTCTTCCAACTAAATAACCAAAATCTGACCATATTTTCTGCATTAGATCTGAGGATTGGTTCAACACTGGAATTAACTCTGGCGGATGGAATCCTCCATTTCTAGACTTCACTTCCCTGTACCACATCAACCGCCCAGAATTCTATAGTGGTGTCGGACAAGCATGTGCACAATACGACAGTTACTTTCAAAGTGCTGGGGACGGGCATGGTATTGATCCTACCATTCTAGCTTTCATTGCGATGCAAGAGAGCAGTTGCAACGCAGATGCTGGAGGACCAACACCTGGTTTGATGCAAGTGAGTTTGTGAAGATACATTAGTGCTGAAAGTCATAACTTGCTGATACACAATAGGTTGCGTGCGAGAATTATCCAAATGGTGTCTGTACGGATAGCCTGCAAGACAATGTTGATGCGGGAGCGAACTATTTGAGGAGTCAACTAGATGCGACTGGGAACAATGCAATTGCGGCTATCGGCGCCTACAATGGTGTAAGTGTGTCAATGAGCTGAGTGATATCTGCTAATTGATACAGTGGTTTCAAGGCATGACCCAAGATTACCCTTGCTCCGCGCAAGGGCAGGCGAATGGTGAACCTCAGAACTTGGATTATCTGCAGCAAACCTTGAATGGATGGTTTACTGGGCAAGATGTTTATGGGTCGCAAAATTGGATTGGAGAATACAAGTGCTCTGGGGAGTGCGATACTGGGAATGTTTGCTAAAGGTTCCCTGAAGCATGTCAAATTCTTAGTTGAAAGCCACAACTAGGGTCGGGAATAGAATAAATTAGAACAATGCTTTTCTCTTGCACATATCTCCCTCGGCATAGAATCTTGTGATGCCTAGCATGAGTATTCGTAGGTTCAAGGTCTCGTTGATATTTGAAGGCACATTTTCCTCAACAGCCTTGATCTGTAGCTTAACCTAAGCTCGCAGCTGCAAAAATGTCTTTTCATCTGTCTAATCACAATCTTCCACTTAGTGGTCTTCATCAAAAAATATTCTTTTGATATGTCGTCGTGATCGGTAAGCTAGTCCCTAATAACGAACAATGTTGCCTTCGCATTGTGCTTCTTGGGGCAGTTGGCAATAGTGAGAGCCACCATACGATAAGAGATCAGAGAGATACCTGGACAGGGCACCTAGGTGGTTTCGTTGCATGTAATCCCAAAGGGACTTAAGGGGCTAATAAATGACATTTACTGTAGCAATTTCCAATCTATGCAGTCTAGAAAGGTTAGAAATTCTTAGAACTCTACTGAATACTAAAAGTTGATAGCACGCAAGCTAAAAACGTTGTTTCCTACCGTCTATATTAAATCACATGCTTCTGTCTTATAGATATTTGGCAATTGAACACTTCAAGTCTAATATCAATTTATCTAATATTTAGACACTTAAAAACCCTACAGAATACAAGGAATGGAAGAAAGGTACTGGTGAGTGGGTGGTCGAGAAGAAATTTGATTCAGACACTCTAATGAACTGAGCGGCTAGGCTAGCTATAAGCCGTCCTCAGGCTGAGAGAGAAGTTTGCGACGAGATCGTCAAAATACGCCACCTCCTTGGTACTATCCACAGCTTCTAACCCTCGCCCACGATTTCTCTCCCCGGCTCGCTCAACCGGAGAATTGAAATGATGGAAACATAGGAACCGGCATAGATTTATACTGATTCAGTAAGTTAGTGTAGTATTCGATAGTGTCCAAATTCTATCCTAGTGATGTTCAGCCCATTAAGGGCGGGTTGGGCGTCAAATAAGACACGATACAGCAGCCAATAATATCCTCCCACGCTTTTCAAGACATATTTGTCATTCGCTCTGCATTAGCGTTGAGTGCAATTTCTTCTCGCTCTGACATTCAGCCTCACTCCCTCGCTCATCGAACCTTTTTCTTCTATTTTCATTCAGCATTTTTGAATTCCGGAATTGTTTGGCCTTTATGGCGCTCGTTCCTCACGATGGTGGATTCCCTCGGAAGAATAAATACAAATCCCCAAAGCCCACTCTTCTTGAAGCAATTGAGACAGGAGATGAGGGTCGCGTGCGTTTACTCTTAGACTTTCTAAAGCCTAGCCTAAGAACCACAAACGCCAAAGGACAAACCCCTCTCCACCTTGCAGTAAGCAATGAGCGCGGCTCCATCGTGGGCCTCCTGCTCGATAAAGGCGTAGATACAGAAGCCGCTCAGGACAATGGCGAGAAACCTCTCTACCTCGCCGCAGCAATGGGCAACTTAGGCATCGTTGAAGATCTCGTGAACTTCAACGCCAACATCGAATCTTTGAATCTGAAAACGCGAAGTACGGCCCTACACGCTGCTGTTGACAATCGGCATCTCGAGGTAGCTAGGCTTCTCTTGAAGAATGGCGCGAATGTTGACTCTAGGGATCTGGTGGGCGATACGCCTCTATGCGTCGCTGTGCGCGGTCATGGGGATGAGTATCTGGAGATAGCAGAATTGCTGCTTCAATATGGAGCGAACAAGAAGATTCGGCTTCCGGGCAACGGGGGAAAGACGGTGCAGGATCTTGCGGATGGTGATAACGCCATGATGGAGATATTGAATTCGGCTCCGTTGCTTGAGGGGCCTTCGGTTCTAGACCTGGGGACTAAAGCTAAGCTTTTGCCTCCTGTTTTTGAAGGTGGAGCAGATATGTTGAATGCGTGCGATGGATTTGAGGCTACTATTGTTGACTTTTACATTGATGATCGCGAGCGTAGGATTCAGGTTTCATGTTCGGTGTTTGAACTGCTTTATGGGAAGGGTCCGAATGAGATTATGCGCCCGGAGATAAATAGTAAGAAGAAACAGCCGAATTTTAGGTGGTATCATCTTCCTGCAAACAATGTAAGTCATCCACCAAATCCGATTAATAAGTGGAGTGTAGATTTCTGACTGCTTTCTCAGATGGCATGGGTCAAAGTATTCGCCATTCTACCCCTATTCTTCATTCTGCAATACTCTGACCTAGTATGTAGGATCTAGTCACCCGGCATTATATTGACCGCGAGGCTGGAGCAGTGCTCATCCAAGAAGATCTCTTGGCGAACCTTGGCCTGAATACTACTACCGGTCGACAATACCGTACCTCTACGGCGCACTATTCCTTCATGAGGCCTCTGTGCCAAGCTATCAAGGTAGAGATACGATACGCGGAGGTTGTGGTGAGGATAGCGCTGAAATGGGTCATTAGTCACGTTCGAATATTCCTTGGGGCAAGTTGATCAAGGAAGAGGCCGAAAAAGAAGTGGATGCTAGTTCGTCGAGAATAGATTCTGGGAAGAAAGTGGAGCACATAATGTTATTCGGAAGTAGCCGTTTTGAGTGAGAGGCTATTGCTAATCCATTTTACAGATGCCGTTCCTGCATTTTGAAACTTCGCAAGCATATGATAAAATGTCGGAAATTATGTCGGAAGTCAAAAGTCGGAGGGAGAAAGAGAAAGAGGGGCCGAAAGTGATAGGCATATACCAAACAGAGAATGCGACAGCAAAAGAGACAGCAAAAGAGACAGAGAAAGAGACAGAGAAAGAGACAGAGAAAGAGACAGAGAAAGAGACAGAGAAAGAGACAGGGAAGGAGACAGAGAAGGAGAAGGGAGAAGATATGGGTATGCCACCGATAAGAGAAGAAAATACAACTCTAGAGGACAAAGGTAGAGATTTCGACGTTGATGCAACAGCTGATAGAGGGGACGAGCTGAATCCGAGCGCTAGCGAGAAAGTAGAGAAGTGCCAGGAAGGTACTTACTTTGTCACAACGCCTAGCACATACTGACAAGTAAACTTGCAGGAATAGCGGTGGTAAAAGAAACAAATGAGAAGGCGGGACCGGAGAAGGCCGAAAACATCAAGCCCGAAGACATCGTGAAAGGTTCTAACAAAGACGCGCACTCTACGGATGACCAACCTTATCCTGCGGTATCTGCTTCTCAAGGGATATCGGATCTACCTAGTGTACCAGAAGACCTATCCTCGCACAAACCAGAAACAGTACCGAATTACGTGATCGTAGGTCAGAATGTATCTACGGTTCCACAAGAAGAGGAAAACTCGACCACTGCCCCTGTTCAAAGTGAAATCGACAAGGATGAAACTGGCACTCCGGCCTCTGCCAAACTTCAACCAGATTCCCCCCAAAACTTTGAAGAACCAGAGAAGGAAATGTTCAAGAGACAAGATGTTGATAAGAAGCCTATTCGGCTCATAGATGCAGTTGGGCGAAGCTTCAAGTTCCCATACACCTTATGTAAGACTTGGGTGGTAAGTATCCTTATTTATTAGAAATCATTATGATCCAGGATTAACAAAATCATAGGGAATGGAGGACCTTATTAGACAAAGTTTCCTGCATGTTGACGGTTTTTACTCCCTGCTTACAGAGCGCCGTTATGATTTGCTCGGTCCAAATAAGCAATTCATTTTGCCAGCTATGTGGGAAAAGACTATCGAACCCGGCTGGACAATTTCTATGCATTGGTGGGCAGACAATCTCCACGAGCATCTCATGAGAGGTTATATGCTGCCTCTAAAGCCAGGAGACAACCCCCCTCTCCAGCCTAGGAGAACACTAGATCAGTACTTCTACACAGATCTGGAGAACACATTGCGAAGGGATAAAGACCAAGTTGTTTTTCGCTACACGAAAGATGCCAAGAGAGAAATGGAACCGAGGATATTTATGGTTGATCAGCTCTGGCTGTGGGTTCTCGATAATGGTATTGAGAAAAGCGCTCTGAATATGAGCTACTTCAGCTAAATCATTATAGATACCGTTATAAGCTGCTGTCCTCAACGTTGGGATTCTTGGGGGGTGCGAGAAGATCCACAGCCCATGGGACCTCCTCAACCGAACTCTTCTCCTCCATTCAGCTCAGACCCAGCTTCTGGGCCTATCAAATTTAAGGACGCAGTCTCTCGGGATTTTATCTTTCCATTCGAGCAGTGTAAAACTTGGGCAGTAAGTACAAGAAGTCTTTTCGGGGATGCGTATAGTTGACACCGGACAGGGCATGGAGTCACTTGTACGAGAATGTTTCCCGCTTAACGACTTCATTAGAAGTCATGTTATAGATGGCCATTATGATCTAATAGGACCTGAAGGAGATATCATTCTCCCACAGGTTTGGGAACTTATGATTCAACCTGGGTGGTCTATTAGCATGCAAATGTGGTCTATGTCAGAGCCTCCTAAACCTAGCCCACTTCCTCGAGGACTGGCTCGAGGGCCACCTCCAGGACCGCCTCCCCCGGGTCACCGCTTCAATAGCACCGGAAAACCTCCTCAAATGCGTGGGGCCTATCCTAGGCCGCCGCCACCACCACCGCCTGCAAATTGGCCAGGAGAGCCACCAATAATCGTTACACCAGACCAAGAAAGACCGAGATCAAGAAATCGGCGAAAAGCACCAGCAGAAGGGGTCTTGGGCTGGATGGCAGGGATGAGGGGCGGCGGAAATGACTACATAAATGAGGGCAAAGACGAGGAGAAAGGAAAAGAGCCACTTGAAGCTCGCGGATCACCCCCACCTCCAAATTCGAGAAGTCCAAGACCACAAAGACCTCAACCTGGGCTGACTCCTGATCCCACAGAGCCAGGATTTGGAGGTATCAACCCCAAGCCAACGTCTTCCTCGAAAAATAGAACCTCATTTTTGTCAACAAGAAATACCCGAAAAAAATCTAGAGGGAAAAAAAATTCAGACTTTCAGCCACGAAAGTCTGGACCCGCTCTCCCAAATCGTAAATTATGGCCACCCTTGATCCCAGAGGATCCTTTGAATGTCCAACAAACGATACTCAAATACTTAACACGCTCAACTAGAAATCCCATCACTACAGTTTACGATCTCGCAACACTAATTACCAGCTTCTGTGCTGACGTCTTTGACCAATATCACATTCCAGACGAATTTCAATTCCTAGATTTCTTTGAGCACTCCATTGGAGACGTGGTAAGATTAGTCTTAACTATGGTATTCTTTGCTAACAGATCTCAGATTGATAAAGAGGCACGATACCTACAAGAATTTACTGAAGGTCTTAGCAAATTGAATCATTCACCGGGCCACAGGTCGGAAGACCATGAGTCGGAAGACGACAAATCGAATGAGGTCTTGAGTATAGCAAAAGAGACAAAACTGCTAGTAGAAGTAAAGGATATACGAGATGAGCTAAGCATCCTCAAAATGGTCTTGAAAGACCAGGAAAAGACTATGAAGGAAATGGACGGGGTTATTCGAGAAGTGGGGACTCAGCTAGAGAAGGGGCAATTCCCATCTTTTAAGCGCAATAGGATCCTTGAAAGCCATTTACTTCGAATCGAAAAGATGGAAGAACTAGCCAAGAAGGCCTACACCGAAGTAGATTCTTCTGAGTTCTGGAGCATCTCAGTAACGTGCTAACTGTTTGTATTAGATTAGACATCTACTTGAACTGAAGCAAAAACAAGCAAATATTGCCGAAGCGCTCTCTGCACACAAACAAGCTCAGAAATTATCTGACCATGCGAAACAAGGAGTAGAACAAACTGTTTCACTAGTCAAGCAAGCCGAGTCTGCTCGTATACAGGCCGCCGAAACTGCAAGGCAAGGAAAAGCTATTCTGGTCTTCACAATAATTACTATTGTCTTTGTAAGTACACTCCACTGCCCCTCGAAAACTCGAAAACTAATTCGATCCAGCTTCCACTCTCATTCATGGCCACTTTCTTCGCCATTAACATCGATTCCTTCTCATTCAACAATGATGGGAAACTCCCACTCGGCTACGTGTTGAAATATATGTGTATGCCCTCTTTTCATTTCTAATTTCAGCATATCTACATTCAGAAGTCCCTAATATAGTTCTAGTAAGCATTGCGTTTGCTGCGTCAGTACCATTCATTGTCTTGGCCTTTAATCAAGATATTATTATGATATGGTTAAAAGATGTTGTGAAAGTGCTATGGAGTTGCATACCCCTGTGGAACGAAGATAAGGATAGGAGGTTTTTGGCGTGGCTTAAATATTTTGTGGGAGCCCTGAAAAGAGCACGTACATGGGTTATCTTGGGCGGGGCTGCCTCGATCTTGGCATTGACTATGCCACTTATTTGGACGAGGCAACTAGCGTCCACTGCAAAGGTTGCAGTTACACTGGTAATTGTCCTATTCATTGCGGCCATCGGTCTGTTTTTCGGTGGTTGGTGGCTACTCGTTGCAAGAAGATTACGACCCGAAGACAGTAGCAGTGGCAGTAATTCTTTGACCGATTCGCTGGTAGATGATTAGCAAAAGCTATTTAATTAATTTCGGCATTGAAGATGACAGACGATGAAGTGCCTAGAAATCAAATCCGCAAAGTTTTGATCGAAGCAACTGCCATGATCCCGTTAAGTTATCCTTTCGTTACAACAGCGCTGTTCGACTGTGAAGAAGTGTCATCAGCTACCTTGAAACCGGCAAAATAATTTCAATAAGGCGGGTATACCGTGTGCAAGTTAAACTTTGAATAGTAGATGATGTTTCCAAATAGGAATAAGGCTGCCGGAAGGATCGCAAATGTACCAAGAGCCACCGTGTTAGCCATGAAGAGAGATGTATCAAGTCTTTTTAGGAAGTCAAATCTGTATTATATAGATCTCTTCGAATATTTAGATAGCCCAGGAAGTGTGTAGTACCTCATGTCTAGGCTTCCGTCGATGTATGTACTTCTCTGTTGATATGTGAGAAAAGTCTTGGAAGTTGGAAGTTGGAAGATGCTCCTACGTATTCTCATAGATTCCACATGCTTGAAACCCCTGCCAATTGATATAATACCATTGGCCCTGAACTAACCACCTCATATAGTATTTCGCTGTGTAAATAATATTAGAGATCTAGTAGATGTGGGGGTAGTAACGCTTTAGAATAGGTTTAAATATTTACATAAGCAGGGTCTATAAGAAGCCATTGATTGAATGCTCTAGTTAAATTAAGTATTCATAGTAGTAGGATTTATGATACCTTCCCTAATAGTTGTGTACTACCTCGTTCATCATTCCACTCAAACAGCCTCTATAATTGTCAATCGAAGCGCTTCATCAATTTCAGTCTGTTGAAAGCCAGGGCCGAACTCCAAACATGTGACACGATCCAGCAATTCTATAGCAAAGGTCAGACTACATTGACCCTGAACATTTGTAAGAACTTACCTTGCAACAGCTTGCTAACACTCAAACGTAGTTTCCGGCCTTCTATAATCTCATCAAATAATGACGGAGCTTGCGAAGTCCTTGAACCTTGGCCCGGAAACATAGAAACAACTTGAAATCCAGTGGTAATATCTAAGCCCTTCTGAAGAAGATGTCTCGAGATGTCTTCTGAGTAGATGTATGCCTCGGCAGTACTTGTGTGCACGCCTCCCTTGATGGCTGGGTCTTCGATAGCTGTTGAGTAACGTGCCGTGCGATCTGAGAGTCTCTGGTCTGGTGTCTGAGGAAATGTAATTCGGAACAGTTCGGGGTTGAACGAGTCTGAGAGTTCGTTATTGTTCCAGTTGCCAGCTGCAGTTGCGTCAATGGCTTTCATTGACTGGCTCAGGTGAAGATAAATCCGTTTGATAATTCCTTCTCGAGTCTCCGAGAATATGTGTTGGTGGAAAGCGCGTCGCAGTGCCGCGAATGATGTTTCCGAGCTTGTGATGAGCTGATAACCTCGTTTGAGGGCCTCGATTCTGAGCCTCAGACCGAAAGGAAGTGATGTGGATGGTATTTGATCAAATGGCGAAAAAGATGGCTCTTTCAAAAGTCGAGGAGTTAAATATGGCACGTGAAAGGAATCTCTTCCATATCCTTGGAGCTCGGACGATCTTGAAGGGGCATATGACTCAATCTCAGTGGCTGGGAGAATGTCTGAGCTTAACTCCAAATCATCCGTAGAACAAGTGAACGATTTCTTGGAATGCCCATCTTCTTTCACTTGATGATTTTCCCCGCTAAAGACTTGAGGGAGTTTGTTCTTCTCAACTTCTCTCGTCAACGTTTGGATAATGTCCAATTGCTGTAGGGGAAGATTGGCCTCTGTAATTATGGCGAGAAGTTTGCCGAAAGAAATCTGGACCTTAGATAATCTATCTTTCAGATCATCATTTTCTTTCTGTAGTGACTTCGCATAACCCTCCTTGCGTTGTCGGTACGCATGTTGAGCAAGTCGAACTTGAGCTCTTCTCCTCTGTCTCACATTAGTAACTCGAAGGTATTAAGAAAAAGAGCCTCGAGGCGGAATTATGGGTCACACTACCTCTTTTGCTGACAATGTATTATCAGAATCAAGCTTGGGACGCCCCTTGCGCTTCATTGGCTGGTTCTTGACCTCATTTTGATGGTCTATGAGGGTCGGAGGCTCAGAAGACACCCCGTAGGTCTCTCCAATTGGTGGGTGATTCGCACTGGTTGGAGCAATCATATCACTCATGGAATGTCCCATGAGCGCCTCGGGTGAAGACATAAGATCGCTCCAACTTCTTGGCAGCCATTCATCAATGCCACTACCTAGATGATTGATTGGTTGGTCGAACAAACTTGACTGGCTGTCCCACGGTTGCATGCCAAAGCCATCCTCATCCAAGCTCAACATGATATTAAAATCCTACAAGGTTGTTGATGTTATCAAACTTGTTCTAGCTATCTTATTTTGTGGTCTCTGAATTTCATGAATAATCCGCAGGCTTACAAATAGAATTTGGGCGAAGGCCAGGGTCGATCAGTAATCTACACACCGCTGGAGAGATTTTGTGATGACGCGAACAATAATACCACGAAATTTCTTGATTACATATAGGACGCCTTACTAAAATTAGCAAATTATGTTTCCGAGTCAAGTTTTACTCGTTACGTGACTCTACCAAGTCAAGCAGGGGACAGCGTGGCAGTCAGTTCTACTAGAAAGAACTGCAATGAGCATAGGGCAACTCAATAACTGGAATGTATTGCAATACTATTAAAATCCTAAAGCGCAGGGAGAATTATATACTCGTGAAATAATGCAAATCACAAGGTTTATGGGGGTCTCGCTTTGAATAGCGTAAGTCAGGCCACTAACGCCGCCAATTCGATGTTCCCAAGATGGAACAGCGGAACAGATTGGATATTGACCAATCATCAGCTGCTCATCATGCCTTAGCACTGGGTTTTTCAACGATGCCGAATGGCATTGAAGTAGCGCTAGAGCCCTTCATCTCCTGACTAGCCTGATCTCGAAATCGTAGGATGATTCGAAGATGAAAGACCCGCTTGATATTGGGTGACGAAATGTCGCAGGCATTAACTCGTAACCCCGCAATTGCGTATTCTTGACATCATCGGGAGAAATCCGCGGAAACTTCCACCCTCCCCAAGATATATCAAATGCTTTCTTACATTTGAATTCTGAATTCTAAACTCTTAAGAATACGTATTCAAATATGCCAGACGAATTATATCGAAGAACAGAGGAGCCCCAAAAGGTGGACAGCTCTCGAGCGGATGCCGAGTGGAAGGCTGATCCCGGCCTTGGGAATCTAGTTCACGGTGCAGACGGGCGGGTTAGTTCGTCGCATTCAAAATGAGTTACTAGCAATTATTAATATTTTCTCAGGATTCTGAAGTGGACCGCTCAGCCAAAGCAGCCACATTTCCAGATGGAGATTTTAAAGATCATCTCGCAAGTGGTGGCGGAAGTCGAGGAACCAAAGGGTGGACTGGTGATGGGAAGGGATCGCAACATCCTGAAGAATGGATGCCGAAGAGAAGGGAAAATTCCTGAAATTGAATGAATGGGCCTCCATGGTCCTTTTATATTACGAGATAGTTGTCACTAGACAAATTGACTTTCTCTGTACCCTAATGAACTCTGATTTGGACTAGTTATAAGTAGATTATATTCTACGGCTTGCAGCCTTGAGCTTTTACGCGTCTTGGAAAAGAGAATAACAAGTAATAAAACGGTAATAGTCGCGAAAGGACCTGCTCAGTGAGTTATAGCCCAGTGTAGGAAGTATAGGATTAAGGTATGGAATTAAGCCTTAGGATTAAAGTTAAGCTTTTACCTTTTATTTTTAAAGGCGGAATAAATAATTAGTTTTATGAAAAAGAACTATAATTAATACTATACTATTTAATAACTAGAATATATTATAATATTATAAGAATCTTAAAGTATAAAAAGAATTATATACTTATAAAATAATATAAATTATAAAGGTTATAGGGGTTTAGCGCCGTTAATTTAATATTTCTAAAATAAAATAATAAAATAAATTAGATATAAACTAATTATTAGCTGCTCATTATGCCTCAGCGCTGGGTTCAACGATGCCGGATGGCATTGAAGTAGCGCTGGAGCCCTTCATTTCCTGACTGGCCTGATCTTGGTCATTCCACCCTTCTCTATCGTCTTTCTTGATCCTAACTAAAAGGAGACTTAGAGCCAGCGAAGCTGCAGCAAAGCCAATTCCAAGATACAGGGCGCTCCTATACCCCCTCACGGTATCTGTCCCGCCCCGATTGGTGTGGACTTCGACTGTACCACCAAAACCAATTCCCGTACTTATTCCATACGTCATGAGAGTTCCAATCAACGACCCTGCGATTCCCTGTTCATTCCTTGCAACAGAATTGCTCGCAATAATTTGAGAAGCCGTGAAAATAAAATCCGGACAAAATGCGGCAAAACACACAGCAAAAAAGGACGTCTGCCAATAAATCTGCTGTGCCGGCATCGTTGCCAGAAGAATATTGGCAACCATCATGGCAGTGGCTCCGATAGCGAGAATATATTGAGCTGGAAGTCGAGGGATCAACCAAGCTGCTGTAATGGCTGCAATGGCTCCGCATACTGTGAAGGGTTGAATTTCTGCTGAAGCAGTGAGGAGGCTACCGCCTCTAATGTTCAAATGCCAGCATGATATGTACCAACCGAAGATACCGAAACTCATGAATGAAAGGAATACAACAAGAACGAGTGCCGAGATGGAAGGCGCAGTCCAAATGTCGAAGGGCAAAATAGGAGAGGTAGCTACTCTGGCTTCCCAGAAAATGAAGACAGCCAGGTGGAGGACAGCTACGATCAAGAGAACGTATTCGTAAGGGTTGTTCCATCCAGCGATTGGCGCTTGGCTATGAATATGTCAGAATAGCTCCACTGCGCATCGCAAATATCACTTACTTCCATACAAAATTGAACAGAATAAGTCCTCCCACTCCAAGATACGAGCCAACCCAGTCAATCTCTCCCACTTTATCCGAAGGTGGAGCATCAGGAACCAGAAATATCACAGCTGAGAACCCAACGGTACCCAAGATCGCACTATAGATCAAACATCAGCGTGCAAACTTGGTTTTGCCATGAGATAGGATACCCACAAAAAGAAAAACAGCCACTTCCAAGGTGTAAGCTGCACAAACAGGGCACTGAAAACGGTCCCTCCAGCAGCTCCAATGGGCGCCATAGCCCCAAATGATCCCATCGCAATGTTCCTCATCTTCCCTGGTGGGAATGTGTGTGCAATCAGTGCTACCGCATTGGGCACAATGAAAGCGCCTCCCATCCCCGTCAAGCCCCTAAACAGACTCAAAGTGACAATGCTCTTGGCGAACCCAGATACCAGGGACCAGACCACCCACCATATTGCGCCACCAAGCAGAACCTTCTTGTGTCCGAATACATCACCGAAGCGTCCCCCGATGAGAACAAATGCGCCTTGTGTCAGCGGATAGGATGCTGCAAGCCACGCAGCTCGTCCATCTGGTGCACCGATTTCTTGACCGATACGGAGAGATGCATCGAGTCCAGCGCCGAAAGGCATCATCTAGTGGATCATGAAGTCAGTTGCTAGATTTTGATAGTAATGGAGCTTTGGAAACTTGCCTGTATAAGTTGTGTAGAAACAAGGGCTGCCATAATGGCAATTCTCCGAGTTAAACTCAATTCATCGTGCCGAACCATCGCTGCCGTCTTATTTGGAAAAAGTCTCGCAGTCGCAATAAAATATAAAATAAAAGTACTGATGCACAAGGCACTTGACGACTCAGGGTTTTTGTTTATATTATGAGCGAGATGGCTACCAATAACTACTAGAGCTCAACGTCGAGGAGATTGCCACATTTCAGAATCATTTTAAAACATGTTGCAACTAGTATCATTCATCAAGCAAATTAATTTCCTATTAGTTCTTTCGTGAGAGACATCGATACTCGAAATTCTTTTGTCGGTGATAGGCGGAGATTCTGATCAGTGATCCAACCAGGGGTAGCGGTCTCAATCGATCCCGTATGGAAACTTAAGCCTGATTATTCATCTAGCCAAGTACTTGGTTAATCATTGATCAGCTCATCTGTATAGTGTGAACGGCTCGAAATGATATCTCTAATGCGTTACATCTTGCGGTCAACATAGGCAATCACACAAAAGTCCCTAAATACAAATTTCTAATGATACTGATGATGCGATGTCTCAAGTTAACAAAGCACCGGATATGTCATATTATTACCGTATTATGATAATGTCTTTGGAAGACTTCATGTCAGTAGATGCGTGTCTTCCTTGTGATGTCGCTTCCACCTGTGATTTGCCTTCAAGTCTGAAGTATATAGATGCGTGCTTTGCTCACGGTAACTTTCCCACAGAATCCATCCATTCTTTCTTCCCAAGCTTCTCACCCACTTTCAAACAATGGCAAATTCTATTGTCTTTATAACCGGGGCCACTGGTTTTATAGGTTCTCATGTTGCCAGAGCGGCACTGGGTGCAGGATATCGAATCCGTCTGAGTATCAGAAAGCATGAACAAGCGCAAAAGATCGCGAAGTACTATCCCGAGTACACATCAAAGATCGAGACTGTTGTCATACCCGATATGACCAAGTCCGCATCATTCGAAAGCGCTCTCAGTGGCATAGATTATGTCTTTCATCTCGCATCCCCCATGCCCGGGTCAGGTTCGGACATCAAATTAGACTATGTTGATCCAGCTGTCCAAAGCACCGAAGCTATCCTGTACGCTGCAATGACTTCGCCCAGCATCAAAAAAGTCATAATTGTCTCGTCCGCTCTTGCTTTAGCGCCGATCGATGCATTGCTGGCAACGAACGTCACTGTCAAAGGTAAAACATTTCCAACTTCGCTAACGAATTCATATCTCTTCAGATGAGCTGATTAAATTCTAATCAGATAACACTGGAGAGGTCATTCCTGTCAATCTAGAAATGGCCTTGCCTGAAGGCCCAGCTGGCCATGCCTTGAGATACTCCGCTTCCAAGATCCTCGCTCACCAAGCCACTCGAGATTTCCTCAAGAAGCGTAATCCAAAATATACGCTGATCACCTTTCATCCTACATTGGTACTGGGCCATAGTCTCACCCAAGACTCTGGTGATATCAGCGGCTCGAATGGTATGGTCTGGCAGCCACTCTTCTCCGAGAAACCTACAGCCCCAGCAGGATGGGTTCATGTTCGAGACGTTGCGGACGCGCACATCAAAGCGCTCAAGGCTGATATCGAGACCGGCATGGAATTCCTTCTTTCGGGATCGAAGCCGGCGTCTCCATGGGAAGAGATCGTCAGCTTCGTGAAGTCGCAGTATCCAGGTTTGGGATGGAAATTGCGGCCCCCATTTGAGGGAGGATGGGAGGTTGATGTTAGCAGAGCAGAGCAGGTCCTTCAAATTGACTGGAGGTCTAAGGAGGATATGGTTCGGGACATTGTTGAGCAACAGCTCTCTTTCCGTCAAGCGAGCGCCTGATTTAGATGTAAGGACAGAAGGACTTTTCGATTTAAGAGAAGCGGCTTTGGAGCTTCCTATTCGAAACTTTTAACAATAAACATTCAATTTCGAGAAATTTCGAGACTTTCAGTCAATTTTTGATCAATGAAATGGTCCTAAAGCATAGGAATCATGTTGAGATCAGGTAATAGTACCTAACTAGAATTGTAAATTTGTTGAAGGCCCAAAACAGATGTAGCCATCTCAGGACAACTCAATGAGGCTGTAAAGTCTTCCGTTAAGATGTGAGATTTATTCTATCGGTTCAATAGGAAGCTGCAATGTTCGAGGTACTCTCGACCAGCCCCCCAGGGCTCGGTTGTTTCAGGAGCCGTTTAGCCTGGATCACATTATTCCACCACAATAAATAGTGAGGCGTATCCACGGCTTCTATAGCTGTGGTTTTTCCTTCCGTACTTGGTTCTTCGTCGTTGAAGGATATCCCGATACTCTTCGCTTCCTGCACTTGCCTGGAGACCTCCTTCAACTCACACCAACAGACAGAATGAATTTCAACCTTGCATGCCTGTTCGTTTTCATTTTTACAATATTCGGGATACCCTACCTAGGCGCGCTTGAAGACTCCGACTCGTGCTCATTGAAGTCACAGCCTGCTTTGCAACCTCTCCAATCGACAATCATCTATGGTCTGGGAGGTCTCTTGTTCACACAATCTGCTTGTCAGCTGTTAAATGCAGCGCTGCCATGTACTCCTCTTGGACTGGGCGTTGGAACTATGACAATCGTGGGGCATGTGGGAACAGTCTGGGATGAAAATGCGTGGATGATGGCGAAGGGACTGAAGGATAGTGGAAACAGGTTCGCCAGGAACTGCATTGTGGAGCCAATCCTTGGGTTCATACCACGGGCCAAGTGATGTCTTTTCGCAGACTTATAAGCCATTTACTAGCATCAAGGAGGTACTCGGGGAAGAGAATTAGGGACAGGACGCAATGATATAAGCAAAGCTTGCGAAAGAGCAGAGAAATTGCAGACAGATTCCACTTGTAATACTGACAGGAGCAAATACATTCGAGAAGTGACTACAGACTGATCGCACCTCTGCAGATTTCACCATCTGTGAAGTCGCGGAAAGGCTTGAAATGTTGCGAGCAGATGAGGTCGTTCCCCGCAAAGTCGCGAACCTCGAAAAAATCGCGTTCCCAAAAATTCTCGACACCGTCCAACGTCCTCCAAAACAACAACCCCGCCCAGCTTTCCCACCATGCCTCTGGACACCTCAACGTACTCACTCGCACTGCTACGCCTCGATGGACGACGATGGAACGAGCTACGCCGAATCACCGCGCAAATTTCGACCCAAGCCTCAGCAGATGGCTCCAGCTACCTCGAGATGGGCAACACGAAGGTGATTTGCACCGTTACTGGGCCGTCGGAAGCCAAATCGACTGGAGGGAATAGAAGTGGAGGGGACAAGGCGGATGTACAGGTTTCAATCAGCATCGCTGGCTTTAGTGGGGTGGATAGGAAGAGAAGGGGGAGGGGAGATAAGTGAGTCTCCAAATTATTCCCTCAGAGATTGCTTGCAGATCTGGAAGACGCAGAGCAGAGATGCTAATTATTTCTATCGAGTATAGGAGGACACAGGAAATGCAAACCACAATCGCAAATGCCTTCTCCCAATCCCTCTTCACCCACCTCTATCCACACAGCACGATCCTCCTCTCTCTTCACATCCTCAGTCAAGATGGCTCTCTCCTCGCCGCGCTGCTCAACGCCTCGACTCTTGCTTTGATCGACGCTGGCATTCCAATGCGGGATTACATCTGTGCTTGTACGGCGGGGTCGACTTCGAGCTACTCGAGTAACGACGAGAAGGCGGACCCCTTGCTGGATTTGAACAACATGGAGGAGCAGGAATTGCCGTTTCTGACGGTTGCGACACTGGGGGATACAGATGATGTTAGTGTATTAGTGATGGAGACTAGGGTGCAGATTGGACGGCTGGAAGGGATGCTTGCTGTGGGTGTGGATGGGTGTAAGCAAGTGAGGGAGATCTTGGACCAGGTTGTGAGGAAGAGGGGTGTGAAGATATTGGAGGGAAGCCAGCTGTGAGGAATTTGTTTACGGAAGTCATGCATGATACCCTGGAGTTTTGGTGTCAAAAAGGAAAGATCTTGGATGGATATCTCGCGAAGAGCGAGATGCAAAATGCATTGTCAAAATATTGCCCGCTAGTTTTACACCTATGCACCCCGAAACCTAAACCTCATCCCTTTTACAATTCATCATGTGCCTCAGGAGTAGCTGTTGGCTCTTCAGCCTTGGTCTCCTCGACCTTGACCTCCTCAACTACAATCGGTTCCTCCGCTGGTTTCTCTTCCTCGACAACAGGCTCCTCATCTGGAATCAAACCCTCAGGCAACTTCTCCTTTGCGCCTTCGCCAAGTCTGATGGCATCAACCCAGTTCTCAATGGCCTCTTCAGTCACATCCTTTGCGGCAATTTTACCATCATTTGGCAACTTCTTCCACCATCCTCGTCGGCCATTGACAGCAATGATTTCCAAGTCATTGCTCAGTCCCAAAGCACCCTTGAGTTGAGCATATCCGCCATTCTTCTCAGGAAGTACGTAGAAGGGGAACAGCTTCCTCTGATGCAGCTTGTGTCTGTGGGCAACCTCAGAGAACGAACCAACAGCAGCCGCAGCAACCTCATCTGGAGAATTTGGCAAGAGCACCAAGATACAAGTTCCGGTCTTTGCACCCAGGCACACGATGTGCAATTCCTTCTCAGTATCGAGAATGTCAATCGGTGGTGCTGGCTCAGGAAGAACAATGGGCTTCTCGGTTTCGACTTCTGGGGATGGCGATTCGGTAACTTCTTCCTCTAGGACTTCCTCTGTCGCAGATGCTGCATCTTCAGCCGCTTTTGTAGCTTCCTTGGCCTTGGAAGGCTTCTTGGATTTCGGGAGTTTGACCTTGGCTGGCGCAGGGTCTGGATTTGGTGCCGCAGCTTGAGACAAGAAAGCGACCATGGCCTCCTTCTTCATCTCTCCATCATAGACAATCCCCTCCGCTTCCTTGCCTCCTGGAAGCAAGATCAGAGTTGGGAACTTGGTAATGCCGAACAACCCCAATGATGCCTTTTCCTTGTCCGTATTTCTGATCTGTGCCACATGGATGCTTCCCTTGAAATCGATGGCGATCGACTTCAGCAATGCGCTGGTCTTGCCTTTATCCGTGAACAGAATCGCCTTCGCCGTGTCATTCGAATCTGCCAGCCAGCCCTCCAATGTTTTGTCATCTACCCTCTTGACATGATTTGGGATCTTGTCAACGACCGCATCCACGATTCCTTTCGCAGTTCTTGGGCCTTGATAATCTTCGACGACTGGTTTTCCGGGCTTAGAGCCTGGCTTGACGATCTTCAAGGTGGGGAAGCCCTGAACGCCGAATTGTCCGCAGAATGCCTTGTTCTCCTCCTCGTCGCAGTTGACGGCTGCTACCTTGGCAAGACCGGCGAGGTTCTTGGCTGCCTTCTCGTATGCGGGTTGGAGATTCTTGCAGTGGCCACACCATGGGGCGTAAAATTCGACGATCTGGAGGGGTTAGCGGGAGCTGCAGATTTGTGGACTGTACATACAGAAGTGTAGTTGGATTGTGCAATCAAACGATCATAGTTCTTGCCATCAACCTGAATGACGGGGGAGCTCTTCGAATAGAGACCCGCATTGACAGGCAGGGCTGCTAGAAGAGCTGCTGCTGCAACGGTGATAGCTCCGGTGTGGACCATCTTGTTCGTGGCTTGTGTGACTACTGTTGAAGCTGTAGCAGCTGGAAGAGGGATCAATGCATGAAATCTTAAAGACAGGAGAGAATAGCAGCAGTGAGCTGATATGGACTGTTCTCCTTTGTGGTCTTGACAAGCTGTCCTGTTGAAAAAGGCCACCTTCGCGTGTTTGTCACAAATCCGGGGTAAAAGCGGACGCAGGGGTAGCTGCAATGAGGGGCTGAAATTGCCTAGTTTGGCCTTTATTTACCAGTGCCCAATTGGGCCATTTGATTAATGACTACTTCGGGCGATTTCTCGTCCACTCTTGAGCATCAACCTCCCAGCCCCTCTTCGAGATCACCTCTGCTCTGCGCCCGCGCGTCATAGGCAACAACTTATCGACAAAGCTGATTGTAAAGAGCTTCATTCTTCCTTCTGGATATTTGCAGCAATCATGGCGACCCATATTCCTGATAAACTCAAGGCTGCAGACCTCACGCGGTTCATCGTGAGAGCTGCGCAGCTCGAGAAGGTCAAGCCTGTGATGGCCTACTGGTGTATGTAGCTTCATCTGTGGGATATACGAGAGCTAATATCCATAGGCGAATACTGGATTGTCAACCAGATCCTCTCCAAGGGCCTGCACAATGGCGACAACGAGACCCTACAGTATACGACGACTTTGATGGACAAGCTGGAACAGGTAGAGAAGCTACCTTGATACGGCCATGGCAGACGCTGAGCAGCTCTAGATCAAAGCCGACAACTCTACGAACGATGCCATAGTTGACGATACCGCTGGCCAGGCATATGTGGAGCAATTTGGATTGGAAACATTTCAGAGGGCAGATAGAGCAGTGCAGGCAGATAAGGTGACAAAGTTGGGCTCCCCATTCATGCCGACGACAGTTTCTAACATCCTGCAGACAAACCGCAGATACATTCCAGGCAGCGGCAACCTTCCTCGAGCTGGTAAATATTTGGGGGACACCGGATACCGAGACACAATCGAAGATCAAGTACGCAAAATGGAATGCTGTTCGGATCGTGAAGGCATTGAAGGATGGGAAAGATCCAAACGAATCGAACCCCAAGGCACCAGCACCAGAAGAGAATCTACCAACGCTTGATCCGAACGATCCCGAAGTCCAGATGCTTGGTTCGCCGACGATACCACAACCGGCCTCCGTTGAAGAGGTTCCAGACGAGCAAGATCGGGTTGAGGCACGCCTGGCAAGACAGTCCTCGATTGATCAATCGCTACACCCTTCAGCTCAGGTGTCTGCTCGAGAGTCACCAAAAGCTCCTTATGATCCATATCCCCGAGATGGATTCCCATACACGGCAGTCCAAGATGATAATGTATCCCCATTGGAACAGTCACCGAACGCGAGGAATGGTTCTGTGGGTGGTGGATATTTTCCAGAAATCCCAACCTTCACGTCAGAATCACGGGATGCTACCCTGCCAACTGCACCACCAGATGATATCCTCGACTTAGGCCTGCCTCAGGAACCTTCAAGGCCTCCTGGCACAGGCGTTTCACCTGACTTTGAATCATTCCCACCTCCAACTCTGCCCGACGAGCCAGTTGGCCCGCCACCTCAAGATTATTATCGTCAAGCACCTCCTCCACAATCGCCGTTTGCCCAGCACCCCGGCCCTCCTCCTGAGCAACATCTTACCCCTGATCAACTTTCCAATGTCCAAAAGCCTGCCCCCCTTCCACATTTTCAACAACCTCCAGCTCCGCAGCATTTCCAGCAACCAGTCCCTCCCCCACACTTCCAACAACCTCCCCCAAATCAGCAGCACGTTCAGTACGCTCCGCCGAATCATAACCCATACGAAGCTCCACACCAACAATATCAGCCGGCGCCCGTGCCTATGCAAGCTCCGCCTCCAGTTCAAAAGACCCAACTCATCACGGATGATTTGTCGATTGCGAAGGCACAGAAGCATGCGAGATGGGCCATCTCTGCACTGAACTTTGAGGATGCTGAGACTGCGGTAAAGGAATTGAGGGCTGCTTTGGAGACTTTGGGAGCGAAATAAGGGGTGACTGAATTTGGAATAACGAGATAGCTGTAAGTTAGTTGGAAGAATGCGAATACCCAATACATTGATCGTTGTCACTCTCCGCTTGTGCAGATTCTTCAAACTTATTGCGATTGTTCCGGTCGATTCGGGAACATTGAATCCGAAATGCGAGAATGATTCATGGTCTATAAGGCACCTGCTGCTATCGTGTTCCCCAAATCCCTTGCCTTGTAATATTTTGTCATTTCTCTCCATACTTCCATCCAGATAATCCAAAGGTCTATAATTCGCGAACCTGTCAAGAGGCGATCATCTAGAGTCTGATCATTCTATCGTTTTCCCTTGTGTATTGTAGTTTACGGCATCTTCTACGTCACCAAATGGATGCGATGGTGAGCATTGAACCTAATGTTTCACCAACAATCAAGGATGTCGGCAACCCTGAATTTGCAATCGTTAAAGTATTAGTATATAGTTCATTCCTTAAACACCTTAGGGCCATGTTTAAAGTTAGCTTGGAGCCAGTCCGACAGGATATCCTTCATTGAGACTGTCATAAAAGGAATCTCTTTGCGAGGTAAGAATGCTATCTTCAGCCCCTTGGAATAATCCCTACTTGGTTTCCCAGTAGTGATGTTGCCGGAACATAGTTAATGCATGCACTACGCCACAAACTGGTTTGATCCGAATATTTAGGTGGCCGCGATGCCGCTACTTGAATCTCGACTCCGGTTTCTAGGCATCTCGAAGGATCAGACATGGGATCGCCTTCAGGGAAGCACAGACTGCAACGCCAACCGTCACATCAAGCGATGCCACAAACGGGCAACTAAATTTCCGATTAGCCTCAGATGTGTTTGACGTTTCCCTTTCGGATGAATCAATCTTATCTCATTCCAAATGATCGCTACTGATGCCCATCCGTGCATTGATTAGACAGGATAACGATTGCCTTCCATTTGAAAATCGACCCATCAAGCATGATCGTCCGCTAGGTCGGACGAGTCTCTTTCTTGAAGAGACGAAACTTCCACCACTATCAACCCTGGAGTACAAAGCCTGCGATGTTCCAGAACGTTTCAATAACAGCATCCCCATGTTTTTCGTGCTGAGGGGGCTCATCATTTCCTTCAAAGGTAAGGACTGTCGTCGCTTCTTCTCTGCCAAGCTCAGTATCTTGTATCTTTCTTAACCTGTACATTCTTTTCATCATGGTGGCTTCCGGGCTGGGTCCGGCTGTTCTTGCGGTAACATGGTCGGAGTTCGCAGCTGGAACCGTCTTGATGGCGCTGCGCATCTATACCAATGGCTTCATCATTCGGCGTTGGAATCCTGATTTCTGGTGGGCGTTTGCATCATATGTAAGTATGTCCTTTCATCTTCAGCCAGTATCTAACGACGCAGATCTGCGCGATTTTCTCATCGGTCTTCCTCACCGTCTCTGTCGACAATGGAATTGGCGCCCATTTCTCTCCCGTGACTCCTTCATCAAATCCTGATCCTCAATCCCAACTCTACCAATTGATATTCACAACCTTCTCCATCCTCGCCATCGCCTTTGGTAAGATGGCAGTCATTCAATTCATCCTCCAACTAGAAGGGACCAACCGGAACGGCAAACGCATTCTGTACTTCTGCGCAGCCAGCAACTTTATCGTCAGCTTCACTTTTATACCTCTGCTCTGGGCACAATGCAACCCTGTGAACAAGATCTGGAACCCCAGCGTTACGGGAACGTGTTACGGCAAGGAAACGTATACGACGTTTGCATACTTCCAGGGAGGTTTTGGCGCAACCCTAGATACTGCACTTGCGTTGTATCCTGCCATTATGCTTTGGCATCTGCAAGTAAAGCTCCATATCAAGCTCGGGTTAATCGTATTGTTTGGTTTTGGTATTCTGTAAGTTTGTCCCAGCTGTTGGTAAGCATTTACTGATCCTCTCAGTGCTGCCATAACGGCCATAGTCAAGACTGTGCAGATCGGTACAGTCAAGGCGATGGAGGACACCACGTTCCATCAAGGTTATCTAGACATTTGGGCAAGGTAAGCATTTCAGCGACTCCGTGTGCACCCAGCTAAAATTTTGTAGTACCAATCTTTGGGTTGTCTTCATCGCCAGCTGCATTCCGACCATTCGTCCTATCATCGTCCGAATTATACACAAAGTCACTGGTAAGGAAAGTATTACCACCATAGCCAATGGATATATCCACGAGGTTACATTGAAAGACTCGAAAAACGACCCAGCCAAGTCTAGGAAGGTTCGAGCGTATAGTAAGGTATACGCCAGGGGACAAGGAAGTGGAAATTCTGCGAACAAGAATGTGTTTGAAAGTGAAGAGAATATCATGCCTGGCAAGCATGAGATCGTTATGACGACCGAGTATCAGGTCAGGTATGAGGAGAGCGAAGACTCCTTGAGCGAGAAGGGCTTGGGAAGAACTGAATCTTGGAAAGATGAGAGGTAGGTCGGTCAATGTCACTCATGAGATTTTGAGGAACGGGGAATACTATTGTGTATCATCTTCGCTGCTTGTAGTACCTGAATAGGGTTAGAGACGCTGTCAAACAGTAACATTTGCGCCTTTGTAACACACTGCCGCTCTTGTATTATATTATGATTAGACCTAAGCTAGAGCAGTCACTCTCTTCTTACATCGGCCAGTCTCTGCCATTCTACCTATGAAAGTCTCCTAGAGCACCTTCGGCAAGTCTTCAATCCGGAGTGCCGTAATTTGGATTATGAGTAGCTTTTGGGTATATTTCTCAGAGAAGGCAGAAAGTTAGGCTCTTTGTTTTCTGTTTTCAAGTAACTTTCTATTGTCAAATCCTTATCCGAGTCTGCGATTAAGGTTCGATAACCCTGTCTCGAATTTTTAATTTATATCAAATTACAACATATTAGCCGCCTTCAATATAGATTATACTAAGTATCTCGGCGCACCGCGAATTAACCTGGTATGCGGTCCCGGCACTAAGAACAAAGGACTTCGAGGCAATAAATTTTGGGAAATAAATAGCCGGCCGACACCAACTTCTTCTGGTTACCTATTTTGCTGCCTACTGCCTGCGAAAAGTCCAGCGCAGTAATGTTTGTCCAAGCCACTATTCTCGCCTTTATTCTTCTTCTCCCCAATTCTCTTAGCCAAATTACTGAAGGCTTCGAGAATGGGTGGGATCAAACGGAATGGCCCATCTACACCGGCGGCTGTAGTCAGGGCGGTAAGCCCAACCTGATGACGAACTGACCATGGTATATCTGACGCTGAGACGGCATAGGCACAGTCAACCTTGACAACTCGACCGCGAACAGCGGAAGCCATTCTATGAGGGTTACAGCTGGTGCGGCAGGCTATTGTGGTCACGTTTTTTTCGGCACAACGGAGATCCCCAGCAGCGACGTCTACGTAAGGGTTTATCTGTAAGTTTTGTGGTAATGCCTTTTAAAATAAATTCTGGAATATGCAGTACGATTGTTCACATATTAAAGAGTTTATACTGATATTCTTCAAATCAAACAGGAAAGCATTAAAGGCACTCACTCAAAACCACATCTCATTCATAATAATGCCCGATTCTGCCCAAGGATCTAATAAGCATCTTCGTATTGGCGGCCAGGACCAAATCCTGACATATAACCGCGAATCAGACGATGCTGTCCTTCCGGACCTCTCATCGCAAGGTATTACCAACCCACCTCTTAGGAGGTTTGAATACTAACTGAAATGTTCCAAGGCATCGCGACTTCCGTTCCTCTTCCAGTCGGCTCTTGGCAATGTTTCGAATATCATGTAAGCCCCGATGGCAGTATTGAGACTTGGTTGGACAGTAAAGTCATCCCTGGCTTGACTATCAAAGCGGGGGTAACCAATGCCCACGCCGCCATATGGCAAGGTAAGTCTTACAAGCCACAGATAACGGGAGTCTATTTCGGATGGGAAGCATATGGCGGAGACGCGAATACATTCTGGTACGATGATATCTCTATTGCTTCAAGCCGGCCTGGATGCCTTGGCAACTCGACTGCTTAAGCCGGGTTCTCGCTGGTTCGCTCTATGATCCAACCATCCTGGCATTAGTATCTCGGTGCGAGGTGCGGGCAACAAAACACATTCCACAGAGCTTTGCTCGCCAGATCTTCATTCCAACATTTAGATGCATAGCCAGCTTTAGCGGGGTCAATGGCAATCGGAATGAGGGAAGTGCAAATAGACTGTCTAATTATACAAGTCGATATAAGAAAATTCCACACGATGTGAAGTGCTTGATGGTTGACCACATATGTCAGTACTATCCAGACAGAAGAGAGCAAATGCATCAAACAGCCGACAGGCACGAAGTGTTTAACATAATATTCACTCAGCGCAAATACTAATACAAGATGAGACAACCAAGTTCGTAAATCAAGCAAGCTAAATAACTCACAATAAAGCTCAACAGAAACCTGTTTCCTGTATTTATTGCTTGAACTGTATAGAAAATTTGAAATTTAGTTTAGAGATGCAACGTACTTTAATCGCTTGTCTCGCTTCCTGCATTCTCTTATACGTCAATTTACATCCATCCGTAGCCTTGTTGTCTCCGTTGCACTCGCTGGAGCGACGAAGCCGAGGCAGTGAACTCGAAGCTGAGTCTCCCAACTTCCTCTAGCGGGGAGACCAAGGCAACACGCTTCCAAAATTATCATTATGCTCGAGAGTATCGCCCGTGGGAGTATCATTCTGGGATCCATTGTCCTCGGATGTAGCAGTGTCAGGGGGGCTCGGCAGTGGCAAGCCACCTGTTTGAGCTGATGCATTAAGCATGTACGGAAGTGTGCCCCGGCATGCGTACCAGAGCTTGGGAGCCCCCGTTGTCTGGGATTAGGGGTTGAGTCCCACCAGGACGTTCAAGCCATCCTTGCCTAAGGGTGTCATAATCGGCTGGAGATTGCAAGAAAATTGCGGGATTAATGGTAACATGATCGCCATCTTCATCAAGATTATCACATTCCGGCGGTGGGAACGAGACTTCTCCGGCATGCGCGTCGAATCCCTATCTCTTCCCGCCTTTAAAACCGTAGATCTCCCTGATATCGAGCTCTTCCTCCAGCGTCGCAATCTCGAGCCGAGTGTCTTTTTTGGGCCTGCGCAAGGATTGGCGTCCGTCATACTCATCCCACGCGGCCTCGAGACGGGAGATTTGCTCGACATGCTTACATACTACCCATGAAAAGATTCTCCAACGGCGATGGGCTGCTTTTACTAAGTCTCTCACTTTATTTCAATGTCAGCGTCGCTTTTGCTGACCTATCTTCGAGCTTTCAACGATGAATAATCCCAGTTAGCCTTTAAAGACTCGTCATGATGGGATTTGTTTCCTGATCTCATGATGATAGCGGTCTAGGCACCCGTACACGGCGTTTCTTATGACTTCTTTCAGGTTGGTATGGGATGTTCTGATAATATGTTAGGCATCTTGTTGATCTTGCCTCGTGCAGTCTATTCTGACTTTTGGTCTCTTGGATGTGAGAGTAGAAATGAAGTTTGCGATGCGAGATGAAACTCAGTTTATATATCTCCTTCGCAGTCACTTTTACAATCGCTCGTACTTCATCGAAGTGGAACGCCAATCAATACTGCTGAATATAGACAGTCAACATGGGAATTTCAACCTTGGGAGGAAAGGCAGAGTAGAAACTCGTCGGAAATCATAGCAGCCCATATACATTAGGTCTCCATAATCAGAGACGGTTCCACCATTTAGAAAACAGAAATCGGCTCTACCAAGCATATTGCATGTGTTGTCAAGCACTGATTGAAGTTCCCCGTACCTAGCGAAATATTGAAGCTCGCTCACTAACTTACAGCGGTCCTGGGCACCAGGACCGTTCCAGCTCGGGGTCGTTGCTTCCTTCCCCGTTGGAATTGCGACTGCTTCACGCACGAAACGTCCTTTCCTCAATTTAGCTCTCTGCGACTAAGAACTACTTCTCATACTTGACTCTTCCTTTCCCTCGTTCATCAATAATTCTTGCTTTTCACAAAAGCCGCAGTATTCGTTATTATTTACTTCTACATTATTGTCCTACTATCAATTTTCGTTATCGAACTCGACGCAGCATCTTTCCAGTCGCCATCCATCGATTTGTCGTGATGGAATTCAAGAGGAAGAGAGGTCGTCCCAGGAAGCACGAGATGCGACCATACGCTCTTTTTTCATCCGACTTGCCAACACAAAAGAAGAGGGGCCGCCCCAAGAAGGTAAAGGTGGAGGCCAAAGAGAACACCACATATACCATGGAAGAACAAGTGATCAACGAGGAGATGCCGGATGTGAAGATGAATGTGGAAAATGCTGGGGAAGAGGACCTCAATGCGGGAAATGACAGGAATGGCAACAAGAAGTTTGACCATCTCTTCGTCTATGGCTCAGTAAGCACCCTCCCTCCATCGCGTACAGTGCTGACCACAAGCAGAACTCCATTGCAGTCGATCCTTCAGAGCTACATAAATTGATCATGAAAGTCATCCGCAAGCAGAAGATCCACAACGAGAATTGCTGCGATTCTAAGACATTCATTGCTGGTGAGCAGAGAGCGATGGACAATTGCTTCTTCCTTATCAAGTACTGTCATAGCTTTGGGTTGGGAGAAGACTTCGTCGAGGAAATGATACAGGAGCACGACAAGACAGCTGTTGTTTCTCTCGCTCTGGAAGCATTGGAACAAGTTCCGAAGACGTGGAAGAATGCTCATGCCATTTTTGCCACGACCGTGAAGGTCTTGGAGGACATGTGGGAAGCTCTTGAGCGATTCGGCAGTGAAATAATACAGGACAATTGCGAAGCGGAGCTTAAAAGAGAGGAAATGTTTGTTCTGAGCAGAAATTGGGTCAAGAAGTGGGAGTAATCAACTAGATTGCATTAAGCACCTTTATTACAACTAACAAGTTGAACGATCCTTCTCCATTCTGTACCAGAAATTGAGTTGGAACCAAACCCAAGATGATTTTAAGCACCTCATTCTCTGCCTGGACTCTCTGTTGTTAGAGAAACAGTGTCTTGATGACCATCTTCCTGAATTATAGCACCTTGCGTCGTCGACTGTTCTCCAATAAGTAAGGGTCTCTCCTCGTCGTTTATAGGCATCTGCTGTCCATCTCTCCAATCTCTGTACTTGACCACAATTGCAGCCGCTAATGCAGCAAAGAATGGGGGCCTAAAAACAATTAGAGTTGACTTCTATAACATACGATAGAGCTTACGGAAGTAAGAAGAGTGGATGCAGCCACCACGGGTGCCAAGGCCCTTCATCATGGTGTGCTCTCGATGTTCTTGGTGGCATTTTGATGATGATGAGGGTTTATGAAGAGTGTATGAATCGGATGCGATGGGGAAAGCGGTTGCCTTGAAGGATCTCGCGTAATGAGGCACGGCAAAGGAAGCGAGGATTCACCAATGGGGATGTATCACGGGATATGGCACTCAGATGTAGACTGGAAGGAATTGAAATAACCATGTATGTACACCTTACGATATTCTCCTGGATATTGAGAATATGAATGCCCGTTCGCAGTCGAATTTCGCCTCAAATTCCTCTTATTGATACCAAATCTCGCCAAGTTAGAAAACAAAGAAGTAATTGCCTATTCAACTTCTCTTCTCTTGATCTTATAGGAGACCAAGCCTACAAGTTGTAAATGTTGTCCAAGTCAGCTGCACAGAGGGTCTTATTCTCCAGCCTGACCCGACTCAAGATTGGGTTGACTCCCCGTCTCTCGATGGAATTTGATTTAGCTTCAATCTTGACCATCTTTTCCTTGGGCAAGACAGTGCTGGCAATAACGTCGCTCATAATGACTTGAGTTTGTATCTTATTTACACCGCCGACTGGAACCTCCCATATGCCTAAGTTTCTCAAAATTCGAGCACGGCTGTGGACTTCGTCGAAGTCTATACCTCCACATGCAGCTTCCCGACCACGAGCTTCCCTGAGCTCCTTGGCGATCTTTGATTCTTTAATCGAAGTTGAGATATTCGACTTCTGAACTTTGGAGGACGATGTTTCGGTTTGGTTCTGGTAAGCATGGTGATCGTGGAAACGTAGTCCGTGAAGCTGAGGAGCCGACTCAGCTGCCTGGTGCAAGGTTTGGTGAAGAGAGGCTGGTGAGACGGTGTGGGAAATTGGGTTGGGTATTGGCGCTTGATGAGTTTGATGGTCGTGCAGGCGGAGACCGTGAAGTTGGGGTGCAGTTTCAGTAGTTGTATGGGGGGTTTGGTGGAGGCTGGCGAGGGAGTAATTGTGGGCTGCTCGTCCAATGGTGTTTGTTGGCCTCGGAGCCTGTAGAGTGGATGTCGCTCGAACGGCTGTGGGCAAAGCGGTGAGTCGCACAAGTCCAGACATAGTGAGTGCTGTTTTGAAGAGTGATAATTGTGATTAGACTATGAGAAGGTTTGAAGTCGATCATATCGTTTCCGATGCTGGCGTGTTGTTTGACTTCGATGGCGTTGGAGGAAGTCAAACGAAGTTGATATGGAAGTCATTTGATCTGAACTATAAGTTTTGAAATAAATGAAGTCGCTGAGTCACTGCAAAAAATTTTAACCATGGTCCGGACTGTAAATTTTCAAATGAATTTCGCCAAATGACTACAAGTCTGCCTAACCACGGTACAAGGTGGGAACTATTCCAGCTTTTTTACGGCCCGCCTCATGCAGCGAGCTAAAAGCTTCCTCGAGTGAATTGAACTAGTCTCGAGATCTAAATGTTGTTATTAAGTAATAAGGAACTTTTCTGCATCTCCCCTAATGAGTAGGTCATACAAACCGCAGAGTCGGCAACGAAGCTAGCCTAAATTTACCAACTCTTTGCCGGGTGAAATTGATATTATAATTCTGTAATTATTAAAAGCAGAAAAGGAAGGAAACTCATTACCACCCCACTCCTTACGTTATCAAAACGCAGTCCCAATTTCACTAGCCTCATCTTCGTCCCTTGTCGGCTTCTTGCGACTCGTGCTCTTTTTCGACCCCTTTTTGATCTCGAGCGGATCCTCATTCTTTCTCAAGTCTCCCAACCAGCTGCCAAACCTGGGCGGCTGATCTGGAAAGTCAGCATCGTACGTCAACGTCCTGAGACTCCTGCTCCTCTCAACCTGGCCTTCTGTCATTCTCCTCTGCATTGGTTTTCCATTCAGCGCTTCTCTGCCATCGACACCCGTTCGATCCTGGCTCCATGTCTTGCGACTATCGCTTGAGCTAGGGAAAGGGAACTCGGTGGATCGTCGAGGTCCGTTGTATGTGGTTTTGTTTGGAGCCCATCTAGGATTCGGCACTGCTTCGCTGGATGGGCGGCCACGACTTCCACGCTCACTGCTCTTAACACCAGCACCAGCATCACTCCAGTTCATCCGATTCGCGGGCATAGGGAACTCGCTCAAACTAGGCATCCCACTATCATCCGAACCCCTTTTAAAGTCGATCTTCTCCTTGAGTTCTTCTCGCTTCCTCTCCTTCCTGTCTTGTCTTCCCTTCCTCAGACGCAGCAAGAGATATATTACTAATATCGTAATAACGGAAGAGCCGAGAATAGAGAAAGTGAGAATCAGCGCGAATTTTAAGTTGTTCATGGATACGAGAATTTTGGATTGCGCTTGGGTGTTTATGCCAGAGATGGAAGCTTGGGCTTGGGCTATCGCAAAGGTTGCTGTTGCTGTTCATAGTTGGTTAGCAGAGAGCTGGAAAGGGGAGATTGGGAAGTATACCCATGGCCAAGTTGGCAACGCTGTTGGCACTCTGTACCACAACATTTGCACTGCTCTGAGCACTTACGATCGCACTCTGCGCGCTTGCTTGAGCCATCGATATCGCGCTCGCAGCTGAGGACTGAATCGATTTTGCAATGCTTGATGCTGCAGCAGCGGATGAATTTGCCGAAGCAAGAGCTGAGGAGGCCGAGGTCAGTGCTATAGAAGCACTTTGGAGTGCAGCACTTTGGGTGGCAGACACTGCTTGGAGAGAAGCAATTGTTGCAGACGCTGTCGAAGAGACGGAGGAGAGGGAGATGACGAATTGAGCAGATGCGGACGCAAAGCCTATGTTTGAGCCCGAGGCGCTTGCGGAGGCTACGAAGCCGGAACACTCGGGGAGTATGGCTGCTTGTGGTTGTGGGAAGCGTTTGTAGAGGGTTGGGGATGGGGTAATGAGACCTGATATTGTCAGTCGTGGATGTGAACAACAGTGCTATATCTCAAAGATAACAGAAGAATCCATGAGACTTACTAGCTGGAGCATCTCGTACTTTGTTTTGATGCTGCACCCGGTCATCTTGTTGAGGAAGTCCCTTCAACCATTCTCTTTGTCCAACAAGTAGATCGTTCGTCCTTGCGACCACATTGCCGATTGCGTGAGACGGCACTAAGATCGCTGGGCCGAGTTCCTGAATTTGTACGTTGGGATCTAATGACAGATTTTCATTCTGCAGCTCTTCATCGGAGAGTATAATTACAGTCATGACGGCAATGCTGGCTTGGTTTTCATGGCTGCCTGAAGGGGATTGAACGACGATATTCGGGAAACCTGAGCTCAAGAACTCGAAATTGCGGATATTCCAAAGCACAACGACTAATAGTAGGACTTCAAATTGACAGCTAGAAAGCAAAGATGAAGGATTACAAGAGGAGAGGGAGAAGTTGCGACTAGGCGTCGAAGACTAGCACATTTTGCAGTGGGCAACCCCCGCGAGCGACGGCAAAATGGGGCCGCAAGTCGCATCGATACACCTCGGCCATTAAAGCGAGGACCACGTTTCCATTGACAGACCAGTGTAAGCCAATCAGGAACCCGTGAAGATCTTCTGCATGAAGTATGGGGTATTTTCAAGATCGCTCATCCCTGATGCGAGTGCTCAGATGTCGAATTCCGGCGTCGCGTGAGGCTGGATCTGGAGTTGTTTCGAAACGGAAACTGATTTGACGCAGTGTTTGAGGCGGCCCGCACGAGAGGCATTGCGTATAGTTAATAGGGTTCAATTGACAGGTTGAGTCTTGTTTCAAGCCTCGAGTCGATGTGGTCTTGGAAAGCTGTTGGGAGGTGCTTCGCAGGGAAGTATTCACGATGGAATATCGCAACCAATGGCCAAACTTGATGCACCGAGCTGTAGTAGATGCAAATAACATGACTTGCCTATTTTGTATCAAATCCTAGATTGAATCAAATGTGTTGACTCGAAATGTGGTATTGGAAAGTAGCTCAAATCAGCGGGCGATCCATAGGAAGTATTCATGCGCCGCTGGATCCACGACACAAGGGTTGCAGGGATGGAGCTAATTGAAATGGGTTGTTTGGGTCTGAAAGATATGTTAGCACCATTTTTGAGACTGGAGAGGCTTTTTACGGGGTCCATTGGCCTGGGAAGTGTGTCGATTTTGCAGACTTTGGTGACGGAAGCTTGATTGAACGTCAGAACTGTCAGCTAGGCTAGGCGGCCCCTCCTCTCAGACCAATAGGATCTGCCTACTATCTAGCTGATTCAGATCTACACCCTCCATGCCCTCCCCATGCATCATACCATGCACATATGCCTCCCCGATCAATTTATATCTCCTTAGACTACCGTCGACTGAACGTAGAATGAACGGAACTTGTGATCCAGCAAGGATCCAGACCTCATCACCGATTTGGACAGAATCAGGTGCCAATCCTAGCCCACCAGGATGAATGATGACGAGTTTTCTCATGTTCTGGCATTTTATTTTTTGCAGCGTGTACTCAGCTTCGAGGCGTTCATCCCAAGGCAAGTTATCACCTCGATCGAGCCATTCTTCTGGCATATTTGGGAATTCACCGCCTGTTAGGAAGATAATGTTATCGCCTGTACCGGCTTGAGACCTTGCCATTTGCTCATGCTGGAATCCTGTCAGCTGGAGGTCTGAGCTCTGTCTTCATATTTTACGTACCAGTGGTGTCATCTCGTCAGGTAGTAAAAGACTTGCCCATGCAGCGTTTTCCTCATGGATATTCTCCCAGCGACTTTTCCATTGTCTGATGAACTCATCGCCTCTTGCTAGATCTTTATGAAGCTGTGCTGCAGTGTGAGATAAGGCCCGGCGGAAGAAGATCCTCATTGATTGACCACACGTCTCCGGTGCTGGGTGCTCGTCTCGAAAACGATCCGTGATCAGTGTGCGCCAGTAAATATCTAGACGACTTTGTCGTACGAAATCCGAAATTTCCACTGCCGTAGTACCTGGGCGGAATTCAGCATTGGGCTTCTTGATCATCATTTGTCTTGGAAGAGGTGATAGAAAGTCGGCAATTCTTTTGATACCTCCCCTTTCGAGGTCACTGGCTCTAGCAGCAGCTGAGATCTTGTTCAGCATAAATCCTCGTACCTCAAGCACCCCAGGTTCTGAAAATTCGGCAAACATTGGTCCCAGCCCGCGGCTAGCCCAGAAGGGTAATGGAGCTGGCATGCGAAAGGGCGTTGGACGGCAGTCAGTAGAGAAGTCAGGTACCCAACTTGGAAGGCCCTTCATTTTGCGTAATGATGGATCTTCGACCTGAGATAACAAGAAGAGATGTGTATCTGATGGGACCATAAACTCCGCCCATTGGATGTATACCTGCGCTGGAGAAAGAGAATAGTTAGGGACTAGCGATGGTGGGATAGGTAAGGTGCCTCCGTTTGATATTCCTAGGAAAGCAAAGATCTTGTCTCTTGGATCGGAGGCCTCAGTCGATCGAAACAGCATAAGGCTCACGCTAATAGGTGATAGAGCTTCTTTCTCAATATCTTTGATGTTTGTGGATTCATCGCTAGTCCCCTTGTGCTTGTGCCTCACATACTCGATAGCTAGGAACATGTCAGTATCCCACTCGCTAACCCCTTGTCTGCTGTACAAAGTGCAGGTATCCGAGTAGTCTTGCCGATGTCCGGCTTCCGATCCAAGTTCGCTTCCAGCAACTATCGATGGCTCGAGGGCCTTGATCTTTGGCATGATGTGCAGGTCTTCTAAGAAGACGATCCATCTGTGGAATCTAGCAGCATTGAAAACATGCAATCCACATACCATAGCTGCTTTTTTGGCAAGTCCTAGCTCTTGTATGACCCATGCCCGACGAAACCAAGATCGGTTGAGAAATGCAAAAATATAACTCCATTCTCGTGGCGAAATGTGGCTTTCTATCTTAAGGGTCTCATAGAAGCGCGGGTCGTCAAGCTCTATCTCCGGCAAATATCCAAGCCCCACATATTCCCCTTTTTCATTGCGGGTGGCCAAACCAGTTTCAGTGAGCTTGTCGAGGAGGACAATTGCTGTAACGGCCATATGATCTGCACCACCTAACCAGACGAGGACATGCTTACTCTGCAGGTATATCCGATCCATCATCTGCACCTGAGATGACTTTTCGGGGAGGTCAGATTGATTTATACAGAGGGCATCGATCCAGATGTACTCGGTGTCTTCTTGGAGACCATCGCTGTTGGCATACCTTGTTGCCGATTTAATGTATCGCAGTGATACCAGAGCAGTGTAGAGGTTGGCGGAAATGGTAACTTGCCCCCCATCAATCTCGATTGTATAGCACTGACAGTACCAATCTTCTTGCGACATAATGTCGGCTTCATTTGAATAGTATACAATTGGATCTCCCCATGTGTAAGATAGAGCTGCGTAAGAAGGCTTATCGATCAGATCGACCGTGATCAGAGAGCATTTCAAGGGGCTGAACAGGTCTTGCGCACAAATATGGTTCGCACTAGTGAAGGCTTCTACTTTGACGAGTCGGATTGAAGTGGACGATTGTAGAGGCTGATATCGGTATGGTTTCTTCGAACATTTTCCATTTGTGTGCGACCATATCTTAGGCTTGACGATGGGGACAGCGCAGTGACAGCCAGGCATGTCCATGGTGCTTTATGGTTTACCTCGATTGCACCCCTAAAGGTATCGTTGCCAGATTGTAAGATGTCAAGAGTCCATCTAGACTGCCTGATTGTCGCTAAATCTGGCTAATGGTTATAATAACACTCTCTTGAGACTTTCTGTCACTGGAAAACTGTGCATAATGAGTATAGTATTGAGAGGCGGGGTCACCTGCACACGCTTCCACGTGGTAGGGAAAGAAGGGAGATATGCTCACTGACAATCCCGAGGCCATGTAGTGTTTGAATATGACTGGTTTGCATCCAAGAATGTACTGAATACCTGTCGATTCAATATAGCCTTTCATTCGCGACTAGGCATTGAACTGAGGTCTGCAGATGCAGAGTGAAGTCGGTCTAGCCTTATCTATTGCCGTCTTGCTATGCAGGGTTATTCAGCAAGCGATGTCCCTGAGTGGTGGGATTAGCCAGCTAACACCCCAGTAATACATCGGGAATCTGACCACTCTGCTATTGTTATCAAACAGCCTCTCTAAAAATGACGACAAGAATATTAGAGATCACTGTGTGACATAATTCCAAGAACATGGTAACCAGATCTTAATGTCTGAGATAAAACACAAATTATTTCTCCCATAGTTAAACACCTCCTGACCCAACCTTCCAGGGTAAGAAATAAGGGCGAAATGCATTGTCGATTGGAAACATTCCAGGAAAACGACATCCTTCATACGGCACATATAAGAGATAGTAGGGTTTATTATAGGAGAAGGGAGTTAAGTTTTATTTTAATACTTTACGATTTTACGTTTTCGCTTTTTCGATATTTTAATCCGAACTGGCTACGATTTTGCCTATACAGAAAATGCTTTGCTCTACGCTTCTCCACGAACACGACTCCAAATCTGGATTGAATCTGTCGAAGACACCTGGAGATGTTTTTCACGAAGGACATCACTTCATTTAGAATCCCATTGGCGCGTGGTGGATTGACGCCATCAGATAACTTACTTCCCTGTAAATCACCGCCAAAATTGCACTACTTCCCTAGGCCCACAACAGACCCACGACTCATGTAATGCCATCGCGGTCGCTTGTGAACATGTTGAGATTAGGCAAATGCATCGATTTCGATTGATTTTGGCCGTGAGAGAAGCATGTGTTGGCCGGGGAGGTCTGCGAATTACTTCCCTGCAAAACACAGCCAATTTTGAGCTACTTCCCGGCAGCCATAAATCTACCAGTTTTGGGACAATTCGTTCGATTTTGCATGCAAAGATGATTAATATAAGGAGATCAATCCATTTTAAGCGTCAAACAAGTTTAGAGACTTTGTCGTTGTCCTGGACTGGTTGCAGATTACTTCCGTGTAAAACACCACTAAAATTACACTACTTCCCTCAGCTCATAACTCAACAACCACCTAGTCAAATCGCATGCAAATTGATGCGCTATATTCAGGGGATACGCCAGTATCTTTCCGGAGAATTTGGTGGGCTTATCATGAAGTATAGTGGTTTGGTAATTGAGCTCGCGAAGTGGGAGCGATCAATTACTTCCTTGCAAAATACTATCGAAACCTGGGTACTTCCCTGAGCCCAGAACTCAATAACCACTTGACAAAATTAAGTGAAAATTAACGCGTTATATTCGAGGAATGCCGTACTTGCTTCTGAGAGAGTTTGGGCATTTTATTGTAAAGGGTGGTTGACTTGCTGCCCGGCGAGCGAAGTGGAGCGATAGAATTACTTCCCGTCCAATAACTAGCGGAAATTGACTACTTCCCAGAGGCCATAACTTGCCACAACGACGTTTGATTTTGATGCAACCAGGAGGATGAGCTTCTGAGATATAGGAGTATCTTATCCATGGATTAATCTGTGATCGGACGTTGTGGATCTCTTGGGGAAATGGTGGGGCATCGAAGATGCGCACGAGTTTCGGTGTGTCTGGAAACAGTTCTCGTTGTGAAATGTGGAGTAGATAGCCGATGCGAACGAAGAAGGCTGAATTAGAAAGCTCGTAACATATCTAGAGGATAATTTGGGGTGCATCGATGCAGTTATTAACGCTGAAAGTCCGATCAAGTTACTTTCCTCGATTTTCACCTGAAACTACACCAGAATTCGATTACTTCCCGAGTAACAAAACTCAACATTTCCGTTGAGATTTCAATGCAAACTCGTGCGCATGTTGCTAAGATTTCCTGAATGTCTATTTGCACGAGTTTAAGTGATGTTCTGTTAAAAGGAGGCGATGAAAATTTGGGCGAATTACTTCCCTACATTTTGCTGGGAATCTACACCAAAACTGGGTTACTTCCGACACCCAACAACTCTACCAACATCATGCAATACCATGAATATTAATTATATAATTAGCAGAGTATATGTCTAGCTATCTAGAGGTCAATTTTTCATGTTGTACATGGATAGGCTGTTGAGAAATTCGTGTTGGTTTACTTTCCTGAGGGTTTGCGGGGGATTTCCCGCAAAAGTGAATTACTTCCCTGGGGGATAAAAGGACAAAACGTCAACGGAACTAAACAATCTGAATTGACAGAAGTCTTTAGAAGTAATCAGTGTAGTATACCAAATAATAATATATTGCATTTGCGGTGTGGTTATGGTCGGAGGTCGGAATAGGATTAGAATACATTCCTGGAATTTGGGGGTAATCCTCCGCAAAACTGAAGTACTTCCCAGGACGATAAAATGACAGTAAATCAACGAAATCGAATAAAGTAAATTAGCTAAAGATTATAAATTATGTACTATATTGTAAGCAGTGGTGATGCATCGATTTTTCAAGGGCGTTGTAGAATAAAAGGCATCGGAATACTTCCCTAGAATTTGTAGTCGATTCTCCGCAAAGTTCGAGTACTTCCGGGGACGACAAAAATACAGAATCTCGACGAAATAGAAGAAGCTAAATTAGCCAAAGATCGTAGAAACACGTATTCTACTGCAATCAGGGGCGATGCATCAATTTTTCGTTAATGTCGAGAGTAGAAGCGCATCGGAGTACTTCCCTGTCTGTTGCGGGGGATCTCCCGCCAAAGTCGAGTACTTCCAAGGACTACAAAATGACAGAGAACTAGCGAAATAAAATACTCTGAATTTTCCAAAGATGTTAAAAATACCTATTCTATTAGATTAACTAAGAACCGACCGAAATTTCAGGCGTGGCTGTGAGAGAATCGTGTCTAAGTACTTCCCTGCAAATTGTATGGGATCGCCCGCCAAAATCGAGTACTTCCCTCTGCTCTAGACTTCCACAAAATGACCATATCTCAATCAGACAACTTCTAGAGAAGTGCATATACATGCACTCTGTAATATCCAGCAATAACCGACCGTAAATTCATCGTGGTTATGGGGAAATCCTTGCTGGAATGGCGCGGGGTTATCCCCATGAATTGCGGGGGTTCGCCTGCAGAACCCAAGTACTTCCCACAACCCTCGACTGTACCCATTTAACCAAATTTCAATCGGACAAGTGCGGAAGAGGTGTAGAAATATATGATCTGCAAAAATACATAATAATCAATCCAAATTTCTATATAGTTGTGGGAGAATCGTTGACGGAGGAGTACGGGTTACATCCCCATGAGTTGGTGGCTCTCCCCACTCAAACTCAAATACTTCCCGCAGCCCTGAACTTCAACCACTTCAGCAAATGTTAATCGGACAATAGCGGGAAAGCTATAGAAGCCTATCATCTGCAATAATCCATAATAACCGACGGTAAATTCAGCGTTGTTGTGGGATAAACATTGCTGGAAGCTCCATGAAGTACTTCCTAGAAACTTGGTGGGTCTCTAAACCCAAACTTGAATACTTCCCTGCGGCTGTAAAATCGCACAACACTAACGAATCTCAATTAGATAAGAACTAGATGCTTGAGATAATGGCTAGTCTACTTGATGCATCCAATTTCCATATAAGAAGTCGTGTTTATTTCGTGTGGAGTCAAGTCGCTGTACTTCCCTAAGAATCACCGCCAAAAATCGGCTACTTCCAGCGCCAGAATATGCATAAAATCCACGCAATAATAGCGATGCAAGCATGTATATATACTAAGATATTATTGGGCTATCCGGGGTATCAATTGGGAGCTCTCAAAGTGTCTGGTTTTTGCTGGGCATTGTCGTCGATACTTCCCTGTGAAACACCGCAGAAAATCGGGTACTTCCAGCGCCGCAAATCTCGACAGATTTCGTGCGATTAAGGCGGCGCAAGGGTGCAAATATACAAAGAAAAGCCAGGGGCATCTTTTGCATCAATTTGGGACTATGGGCAGGCAAGGATGCGGTGGTTCAGTTGGTGTGAATACTTCCCTGAAAATGTGAGGGAAAGCCCCGCCAAATTGAAATACTTCCCAGATCACCCACGTCGCCAGTCTCGACGTAATTGAAGCCACATTAGCGTGAAAATATATGCAGTATATACTAGCCTTCATCGTAAATCGATTTTGCAAATTAAAAGACTCGGCGTTGTAAACTTTTCGCCTTGAATTTATTTTCCTATAAAACCCCCACTTGAATCAAGTGCTTTCCCAGCTCTCCTACGCGATCATATTCAATACAATTAATACCCAGCAAGCATGCAGAAATGTACAGGACATCATGAACTTCTTATTGGCTCGATTCTGGACTTTGGAGATACTACGTTGCGAAGATTCGTTTGATCTCTTGGTTGGTGGCTTATCACCCACGTCCGGATGCTAGGATCTGACGTGCAGATCCGGGACGGCCCGCTGCATTAGTGCGGAGTACATGCCTCAACGTCGTTCGAGTGGAGGGGTATGCTCTAGGGGAGAAATGACATCAGCTCGATTTAGAATTGATGCAGGCTGTTCATTTTGAAGTCGCAGATTGATTTGGGTAGGAACTGGAAGTCTCCGAAGGCTGGTTGTGGATTTTGCGGTGGAGAATTACTTCCCTGCAAAATGCCTGCAATAAACAGCTACTTCCCAACGATGAAATCTCGACGACCACGTATTGGAATGACTTTAAAAATGGCATAAGCTTTCTATTTTAGACTTGAATAATTAATTACAGTAGAGATCTAATACCTTTAGCCTTACGGTTGTGGTGATTTCGCATGTGGTTACTTCCGTCAAAGTTGCTGGTGATTCCCCGCCAAAATAATTTACTTCCCTGGGCCGAAATCTCAACGACCCAACGTCGGAATGACTTTAAAAAAGGTGCAAACTTTGGAATTAGAACTTGAATAATCGATTTCATATAATTCGCATATTTCCCAGATGCTAGTTGTGGCGATAATCGTATGTGAGTACTTCCCTGTGATTCGCCTGCAGTCGCCCGCCAAAATCAAATTACTTCCGAGGCCCGAAATCTCAACGACAGAACGTCGGGGCGACCTGAATTTAAGTGCAAAGCTTCGATCTAGGGTTTGAAGATCTCAGATATGCGAATGGAGAAGCCTGAAATGCTAAGGTTGCTGTAATATTCGTGCGCGATTACTTCCCTGAGAACTGCAGGCGATTCCCCGCCAAAATGGATTACTTCCAGCGACCGAACGGGCAACGCTGAGAGCGTATAATTGCGATGCGATGATGTAAAATTGTTTCCTAGTGCTTCTTAAGATATTTAGACAAAAAGAAGCTAGAATTGACTGATATTGGACGGAGATGTGCTGCAGAGTTACTTCCCTGAGAATTGCAGGCGATTCCCCGCCAAAATTAATTACTTCCAGCGACCCAAACAAACAGCTTTGGCTGCATATAATCGTAATTCAACGATGCAGAATTGCTCCCTAGTGCTCCCAGAGATATTTCAATTAATCGAGACACTGGAATCAATTAAGGGTGGTGGGGGATATTCCTGGATGCTACAAACTTACTTCCTTGGAATTTGCGGGTGATGCCCCGCCAAAATTGATTACTTCCAGCAAACAGCTGCACCACCGTTCCGAGGTAAAATGGCGATGCAACAATGCCAAATCGCTGAATATAGGTTTCTCTATCAAACGGAAGCATTTGAAGTCAAGGTCCAATCAATGCTGCTTCTGAATGAGGCCAGAATGTTATGAAGTACTTCCCTGTACAGGCCCGCCAAATCCCCACTAAAATAGTTTTACTTCCCTGGACCGTAATCACAACAACACTGAGCGATAATTTGGCAAGGAATGTTGCGCAACAATTTGATATAGTGTTAATAAGCTGGTAACCCAATTTACGACTCTGCGACGTAATGGTGGTTGTAGAATTGGGTGCTGGTTACTTCCCTGTGCGTCCCCGCAAGATTTCTCCGCAAAATCAGTCTACTTCCCTGAACCATGATTACAACCACACCTAGCGATAATTTGGCAGGCAATGTTGCGCAATGATTTAATACAGTATTTAGAAGCTGAAGATTCAATTTAGGGCTCTGCGACGCGGTGGTTGTTGTAGAATTCAGTGCTAGTTACTTCCCTTTGCGACCCCGCAAGATCCTCTGCAAAATAAGTTTACTTCCCCGGGCGCTAACCAGAACTACAACTCGCGACTATCTAGAGCGCAATGGTGGGAAGTTACTTGGCATAGTCTATTAACCTCGAGGATTCAATTTAAGACTCAGCGATGCAGTAGTAGTTGTGAAATTCAGTATTAGTTACTTCCCTGGAAAACACCGCCAATTCTCCGCAAAATCAAGTTACTTCCCTGAGCAACAATTCGAACTACACTTGGCAAAAGTCAATACCGCGAAGTTCGGAAATGATTTTACATAGTCTAATGGCCCCGGAGATTAAATTTCGCACTCTGCGATATAGTGGTTATTGCGTTCTGGTGTTGAAGTTACTTCCCTGCGAAACACGGCTAATTTTTAAGTACTTCCCGCGAGCCAGATCCGCAACGTTTTCGACCGAAATTATACATGCGGCAATGCGAAATATCATCTTAGTGCCTGGAGTCTCTGTTGGATGAATTTCCGACCGTAAAATCTGTCTGGGATGTGGGGTTGTGGGCACGACTTGGAGGTGAACGGCCAGTAGGAGATCTCGACTTCTAATGATTGCAACTTCGCTCAGGGACTTGGAACATGCTGGGGAATGGTTACAAAGGTGTAGGAACCAATTTGGAGAAGTCCTGATGGTTAGGTAATGTCTTCAGCATGGGTGTTTACTTCCCTGGAAAACACCGCCAAAATCAGAGTACTTCCCGCAGAACTCAACAACACCTTTGTCGAATTATACCGGGGACGCTGCTGGCTACTTAGTAGAAGCAGGATATACTTCTAAGGATTTTGCATAGGTTTTTATTACAAGAGGTGGATACTTCTAGGTACGTATTTACTTCCCTGCAATGCCCCGCTAAAACTATACCAGAATTCAATTACTTCCCTCACTTCTAGAACTCACAACTATATTATCAAATTGGGTTAGGAATATTGCAGGTCGTTGAATAGAAATAAGAGATGCCTTTAGAGAGTTTGCGCAGGTTTTTATCATGAGAGGTAGGCATTTCCGGGACGTATTTACTTCCCTATGATCGCCCGCAAACGCCACACCAGATTCAATTTACTTCCCTGGGCTCAGTATACAACAACCGCTTTGTCAAATGACGCGCAAATTGGACCTAAGAACTTGCATTGAACGGACGAGGCTTATCAAGAAGTTCCGCAAGTTTGAATCGCAGGAAGGAAGTATTTCTAGCAACATATTACTTCCCTGCGATCACCCTCGAACGCTACGCTAGATCTAAATTACTTCCCTGAGCACAGTACGCAACAACTACCTCGTCAAATGACGCGCAAATTGGACCTACGAACTTGAATTGAACGGGAGAAGCTTTTCAGGAGTTTCCGCAAGTTTGAGTCGCAGGAGTGGAGCATTTCTGACGATATATTACTTCCCTGTGATCGCCCGCGAACGCTACACTAAATTCAAATTACTTCCCTGAGCATAGTATACAACAACTACCTTATCAAATCAAGCGCAAATTAATATTATAGAATTGCTCCGAGTTGGAGATACTTTTGAAGAGTTTCCGCAAGTTCCAAGTGCAGGTAGAGTGGATCATTAGAAGCCGTAGGAAATGCTGCTGCAAACTTACTTCCCTAATAAACACGGCCAAAATTACAGTACTTCCCAGAGCCCAGATCCCAACCACGCCTTGTATAGAGCGTGCGCAAATCAGTGGAATATGTTAGAGGGATGCTAGAAGACATTTGCGCCAAGTGGTTAATTGTTTGCGATAGAGGGATATGTCGCTGCGTGGCCGTGGTTACTTTCCTTTAAAACACCGCCAGAATTTTGCTACTTCCCGGAGCCCAAAACTCAACCACCCCTCGGCAGAATGGAGCGCAAATTGATGGGATATGTTAGAGGCATAGTAGAGAAACTGTGCGTCAAGTGTATGGGTTTTACGGCAGAGAAATATGTCATTGTATGGCCGTGGCTACTTTCCTGCGAAATACAGCCAAAGTCAGGGGTACTTCCCATAACCCAGAACTCAACTACGCCTAAACGGACTCGCGCGCAATTGATTAATTGACAATAGTGATGCTAGAAAATGTTTGCTCTAAGTGAGTAATTACTTGCGGCAGCGGAAGATGTTGCGTGGCCATAATTACTTTCCTATAGAATACCGCTAAAATTCACCTACTTCCAAGTGCATAATACTTGACCAAAACTTCGTTAATCTACTTGGGAATTGGGGAACGTTATATAGTACTTCGAATGATAACCCTTATTGCCTCGTTGCCATTCTTCGTCATTTTAGAATAATATAGTACCTTTGTCCGCCGGAGACTCTAAACCGAGTCTGAGCATTACCTATTATCTTGAACTACTTTATAGACCGAGTACAGGAGTCGCAAGACCACGGAATGCAGAGCTTTTAAAGAGCAGCGTACGTGGCATAATTGCATTAGCCATTAAATAGAACTAGGTCTACCAGACTTTACTTCTACTGTACTTTACCGATTGTTTGGACTTGAACTTAAAAGATCTCCTCTATAGTTAGGTGAAGCGGAACCTGAAGTAGTATAACCGACACGGGCTTTCTTGGCTTTGGGGCTTACCTACCTAGCCGAACCCCTTTTAGACAATTCAACGCCCTGTGACAAGTTGCACTGATATTATAAAAAGCTGGACTATTAAGCTAATTCGAGTATAAGAGTAAAGTGAAATAATTCAGTTGTATTCTCCTTGTTAGTCGTATACAAGCGAGAGAACAAATTCCAAGCTCGAGTGAAACTGCTTCCAAGCTGAAATTTTCAAGAAGGAGCCTTTACAATCTTGATAATAAGTCCGTTAAAGCTTAAGAGGCCACTCTTGTAGTCGGATGTAGTATAAGCAGGAGCAGCTTTGTTAACAATGACACCCATTTGCCCACCATTTATTCCGCAGCCTATAAGGGCCTGATTCATAGATGCATTGGTAGTGGGACCCCCCCCGTCGATAGTGTTTGCAATATCTTCTAAAAGTACCGAAGAATTGATTCTTGGATTGATATGCTTGGCTAGAGCCATGACAGTTCCGTACTGAGTGATGGTCCACTCCTGGCAGTCAGCCCCCGAGCTAGGCATAGTCCACATTCCCGGAGGATCTGCCGACTGCCCATTGTAGCGTATTGTCGCCGCTATGTAGGAAAGGTCATCGAGGATAATATTCTGGGGTGTGCCGTCAGGTTTTCCGTAGCAGGATCATGTACCTAGTTAAGCTCCGGTCACGATTATTCCTCGGGCTTTTAGTTGTTAACCAACATAAATTTAGTAGAGCAAGGGAAATAGCTTCTTCCATAGAGAATACTTTCGAGGGTATGCTGTATACAGTGCCCAATCATACAGCAGCTAGGCTATTATAAGCTGATATTTGAAAAAAATGTAATAATAAAGTGAGCTCACTATAAGTCAGCCAATAATTCTTAGTAAAACAGATCACCTGTAAATCGAGCTAGATTATAGCAAACTGGTGTAAATGAAACTTATAAAACGTTATTTGTTTCTGCGACTCCCAACGGAATGTTTTGCTTGGCGAAGGACTGCATAATATATGTGTGATGTTGTGCTACTTGATTATATGTCGGATCATTAAAACCCATGTTATGCAGTGCTTATAAGAGCTCCAAATACTTTAGTGTCTAGGCTTCGCCACATCTCATCTCTATTTTTCATTTCATCCGATTTTTCCCGCTGCTCACATTTGTTGGGCTGCGGTAGTGTTGAATGGAAGATCTCGCAGCTGTTGGAATGAAATTTCGCTGTGAAACCTCGAATAAGCGACATGAAAATATACATGCTAAGTAAGTATCCTACCCCAAATATCGAGATTAGCCGCGAATGCTAAATTTTACTTCAGCGGTAGAATATTCAAAGGAAGAAAGCCCGGCGTTAGGAATGCTAACAGTCCTATTGGACACAGCTGCAGAAGTGGTTCTACTGCTCCATTGCTTGTATTGCGTCAGATTCAACCCTCTTGACAGCAAATACTCTGCAAACTCCACTACAAGCACGCATCGCAAGAATGATGATGGAATCAAAAATTTCGCGATCTTCTTTCCCGGTACTATTTCTTTGGTGGGGTATCTTAGCGTTCGGTCAACAGTTGCAAAATTCAAATCTTCCATACGCTGATATGGGCCGGCTCAGTTCGGCATGCCTCAGTGTGTTAAACATCACGCTGTCTACCTGCGACCCTATAATTGAAGCTCTGACAGCGATGTATGTTCTCAAATTAGTTACTCTCGCTTTGGGACTTAGTTAAACTAACACTGCGTCCAAACAGGTCTTCCACAGTTGATCTCCTTTCAGAAGGAGACCTCAATTCCCTCTGCGATCAGAAATGCAGAACTGAAATGATGGCTCTCAGATCTAAAATTACGTCGACGTGCAATTCAAAAGATATCTTATTATACAATGACATAGCATATCCAGGTCGGTCTCTAGATATTCCCAAAGCAGTTGCCCTGCACAGGTTCTAACAAGAGTGATAACTTCATAGCGCCCTTCGTGCTGGACAAATACCTCTATTCGTGGGATGTTTCCTGCTACAAAGAAAAGTTGGTATTTTTGAATCTTCATTGAGCAGCCGTGCCCGTTCACTGACACTGGAGCGAGCTAGCTCTACAGGCACATTCTGCGACACAATACTTGCTGAAATGCGCAATCAATCTATCAAACCCGACGACTGCTCAGACTGCTTGCTTGGTGTCCTTGCCATCGAATTAGGCTCGCCTGTCGGATTCGAAGATACCCTAGCGTCTCAATTCGCATCTGCAACTACAAAATGTAATGCAACGGGATATGGGTACACAAAGACGGTCTATCCAACATTCCCAACAACTCAAAGCACTTCCAGCTCAAGTTCGCCTTCAACAACACCTACATCAAGCGTCTGCCCACGATCATACACCATCCGACAGAACGATACATGCAATAGCATCGCTCTTGATCAGAAGGCTTCTACGTATGGTATAATTATGCAAAACTTCCTTGATATATTCTGCAGCAACTTGCCAGGTGTTGGGACGGTTATCTGCCTCCCCGAAGCCTGCTCACCTTACTCAATGCTGGATGGAGACACATGTCGAAGCATAGCTACAAGCACAGGGATCACGCAGGACCAGCTCTTGGCGCTCAACCCTATCTTCGACCAAGAGTGCTCTAATTATAGGCGTTGGTGGGGTTTTGTTCTGTGTATTGGGTGAGTTATTATCCGAATGTATCTGGAATTTAAAGCCGCTTTTATCACGTTAAGTACAAGCCTGATGTTTGAAATAGAACTCGGCCTTCAAATTTTACTAGTGGAACATTAAGCGCTTCCACCAAAAGCGCATCAACTGCTCCTAGCCCTTCGGTATCACCATCCACATACACACCAGTTGTGAAATATAAGCCACACGCACCCGGAACTTCCGCTTTATGTACGGCGTACCTCGACGGTGAAGATGGCTCTGATTTCTTGCCCGGTGATAGTTCCAGTGTCTCGGAACTAAATACATGTCGTTTTGTGGAGAGCTCGTGGGATCTTGACCCTCATGATTTCTTATCTTGGAATCCTAGTCTTTCTCCTCAAAATTGCACACTTTTACCAGACTATAGCTACTGTGTAGGAGTTAACAGTACTGCAATAGATAAGTTTTGATAGTATCGATGTAGCGAAATTTCAGTCCTTTGGAGATGCTCCATACTCTTTTATTTGATACACTTAGGCGTGCGGACAACCCGATATCTTTTCAGGAAAAACTTCTCATCATTCACCCGTACTATATAGAGAGTTACACAAATTCCTCGCGCATGTCAACAACTCGGCCTCTGTGATTTGTTGTCTTCCTTTCTTTGAGGACTTTATTATTACTATGAATCTAGATATCTTTTGACACACGAGTCCTAATTATAATCAATCTACTTCCGAACTATACTCTCAAGATGCTGCTGACCCTACTTTCAGCAGCTCTCGGGTAAATCTATGAGTTAACCTTACCAATTCAACTGCAAAATTCACCCGCACGATTTTATTGGAATTAATCACTAGCTCTCAACAATCAATAGAACGTAACTAAGTTTAATGAGGTTTTGTTGGTTCGCGGTAACACATGGAAACCAACTGCGCACTGCATCAAATTCGGAAAGACCTACAGAAGCCATTTAGCCAGCTGACGGCTCAACCTGCACCGAGCAACAGTGACGAGATTAGGCAACATGAGCCATGCGAGTTTAAACGTAGATGCCGAGGATGGATTTGAAAATGTATATAAGTTCCAACATTATATGAACTCACTCACATCCCACTCGCAGTTGCATGGGCGGCATTTCTTTGGCGGTTAATGTGTTGTCGCATGAGATTTTGCGCTCTCTGGTTCTTCTTACATTGACATTTCAATTCAACTGAGGGATTCCCTTCGTGCAAACTTGCCATCCATACCATGCGACTGCACCGCGCAGCTGGCGTTACCATTTGCCCTCCTCTCCAACCAATGTTCGCTCTCCTTTTCGCCTACTTCTTCATCGATTACGCGCATCCACTTAACGACTTCTGCACCTTGAAGAGTGGATTATTTTCAGTCATGGAGATCGCTACAAACCTTCCACCCTTGGTTGAGATAGATGGTGATAGTAACATGAATTCGGGATTAGTGCAGACTGTCGGCAGTCTCTTGTTCTCTGGCCATCACAAATGGGGATTTCTAATCTATCGAGTCACGTACGAGGACGACCAGGCTTGGCAAGACTTCATGAAGGTCCTCACTAGTACTGTCGAAGAAGACCTCAAATATGATCCTGACACCAGCAAATTCGAGCGCTTGAAGCCTTACATGCACTGGACAGTCATGGAGGATCCCAGCTGGCAGGATGCGTCCAAGGATACAATCCGGGAACATTTCCGCACTTGGATAGATAGCAGGAGCAATGCCAGAGACGGTCTAGGCGCCGAGCGCGAGAACCTTGGTGATTATTCTCCTCGCTACCGCGCATGTCTTTACATTGATAAGACGAGCGTTGACGCTGTTCGATCGAACCCAGACAATGCATCGGTCATCCTGATTGATTCGAAGTTCACAACTGAGAAGAAACCTCTGGTGCTGAATGAGTATGAGCTCGAAGAGATTGCAGAGGGCGAATACAGTCTAGAGGATCTTGAATACGAGGATGAATATGACCTTGTGGAAGGGCGAACAATGTGGGATCTGGGCTGGATGATCATGGGACCTAGCTTACATGTCATAACTGCTGCTTATGAGCGACTGTCGGAGGGTTCTGATTCATGGCGCACAATGTACAAGAGACCACCGAATAGATACGACGGACGTTCGTGAGTCCGTCCTGAGATGCCTACGTGTGTTATCATCCAATTCAAACACGTCGATTCGTTTACTAGTTATTGGTAAAGTCTTTTGGAGAAGAAAAGAGTGCCTTAAATTGGTTAATGACTTCAGGGAATTGTTTATTGCCGCCATCGATGGTTAAACATGTTAGTCTGGCAGATAAGATCTACTAAGTGCAGTCAATATCAAGGTCCTGCAAGATAGCTCCTACGTTGATTAGCCATATTAATGATAATTGCGTGCCTTGTCCCATAATCTGCTATGGGGGACTTTGTCTCACTCCTACATGTCAAGTTTACCAGGACTGCAAGTTGGTCCTGTCCGGCAGTAAGGAAATTGATATGGGTATGAAACCATGATAGTTCAGCACAGTTGTAGTATGTTGGTAGATTCCTTAGGCAATTAATTGATAGTCTACATCTTTCGGATCAATTGTGATGACAACGCGGACTCTTCGTCTCTCTTATGAATGCCTGTTCGACACATCTCCCCTTTCAATTGTGTGTCGTACGAATTTCTATTCGAACATTTCAAAATTCTTTTTACAATGCAACTTTCTCTGATCTGGGTGCTTTTTGGTATCAAGGGCATTGTGTATGCCCTTGGCAACGACTATTCAGAACGACATGATGAGGTTGGAATAAATTACGAGTCCACTCATGGACGATGGATTCCCAGGAGCATCGCAATGCCGGCAAGACTTAGCAATGCATCCCAGGCAAATATCCAACAGGCCCGCGACACCTTAACAGCGATATTACCTAAAATGGAAGCCATGAATACTGACAGAATCAACAATCCTGCTCGAAATAGATATTCAACGAGAGGTACGAGCCTGGCTGGAGGCGAGAACGCTGCTAAACCACTCATGGTGATAACCAATGAGTTGGCTGATGCGGCAGCGTTGCTTGACGAAGCAGATGCTTTTGGAGGTACACTCAACGGAACTTGGTTTGGCGTGAATAACACCAAGTTGGTGGGGCCAACTCGAGATCCGCTCAATTCACCCTTCTGGATGTCAGTGATTACGCGGCAAGGATCGTGGCCATGGGGCAACAATCCAAGTAATTTCACGGTAAGAAATCCGTCATCTATAAAACGAGTTGTCTATATTTGATCTATTGCGGTAACTGAATGTGACTCTATGAAAGGTCTTTCGTGACGTTATAAAGTATAGTGCGATTAGAGACAGTGCAGCGGTGAGTATTTAGCTTCACGGCTTTAAAAATAATTCTCTAAGCTTATTATATTTCTAATAAAATTAGGATAATACTAAAGCGATTAAATCTACTATTACTAATAAATAAAGATATACTAGTGCCTGTTATAGCTTAACTACTAAAGGCTATATCTTATATTTTCTTATACTTATATAAATTAGAGTCCTCTTAGTACTCTAATAATTTTTATTAAGAATACTCTAATAAAATCTAATATATATTAGAGTCCTTAACTTTTATTAAATATTCTCTATAAAAATTTTAGATTCTAAAAGCCTTATACTTATATAGACTAGTACCCTCTAAGGGTACTAATAGTTTTTATTAAGAGGGTATTAATAAAATCTAGAACCTATTAGTACCCTTAATTTTTATTAAATATTTTTTATAAAAATTTTAGATTCTAAAAGCCCTAATTAAGCGCTATAATTATATAAAGAAATTATTAAAATCGGATAATATTTAATAAAACTATTAAGGCTAGAAAATAAGTTTAATTTTTAGTATTCCTTACTTAAAAATTAGGGTTTAAGGCACGTATACTACTAGCTAAGAGCGCGTATAACTGAGTTAAGCTAATAGAGAGGACTAAGCTTAGTAAGTACTTATTAAGTATATACCTAGTAAGTACTAAAAATTAATTTCTAGTAAAGTAAAGTACTTAGTCCTAATTATTAGGCTAATTATAAGGGCCTAGCTAAAAACTATAACTTATAAAAATATATTATAAATTAAGGGCTATTAAATACACTAATTTTTATAAAAATTAAATAATTAATTCTTTTTAATTTAATTTAAAAGTAAAGAATAAAAGAGATCTTAATTATTAAAGTATATTATTAGTAATTTAAAAGGTTAATTTACTAGAGTACTAATAATTTCTTATTTAGGGTTAGGGGGCTTTTATTGACTATATACAACGCTTATAGCCAAGCTAATATATATTAAAGGTCACTGCGGTTAGGCCCTCCGGCAAGACTTCTGCCTTTTACTTTAATATAATAATTAAGAAGACACCTCCACCCTTCCACTATTCCCATTAATACTTCCTAAGGTATACCATAGCTTAAGGTTTATCTAATATGAGAAGAAAGTTATCGGCTTCCTCCCGCCTAAGCCATGCCTTAGTAATAAAATATGACCGCTTCTCCAGATATAGCCCCAAATCCATGGGGGGCGCTAATCCAAGCAGCCACTTATAAATCCACCCGTCACACGCCCGAGTATTAGTCAGAGATAGCTATGCCTCCAATTAGCTAACCTGAAGAGACACTTAAATAGCTCATTTAGAAATCCATCCGTCCGACTCTAGAGTTATCGTCCCATGATCCACCTTTAGTAATAGAGTTATATGCCCGCATATAGCCTGAGTTTCAATAGTGTCGAGGTCCCCCAGTATCCCACCCATAGTCCCATATAATAAGAGATCCGTATTTTCTAACGGCAGTACGTCTTCCGTGAGATTAGCGACTTAATAACCGTCCCCTGATCAATATCTAATTCCATGACCTTAAGCCTCCGTGTCCCGTCTCTCGACTAGGTCTACCCACTATACCCTAGGTTTCCTCCCTTCCCGCGACTATCTTCCTTAGAGTACTTCCTCGCCTCCTCACAGTCTCCTACTATGACCCCGCGGTTCGGGTTTCTTATAGCGGAGCCATAGCTACCCACGTCCTATATAACTACTTTTAGAGAATCTACCCCTCTAGTAGATAGAGATTACTATACTATATTGAATTACCAGCTTTCGGGCTTAATCCGAGTCGTATTACTCGTCTTAACTAAGACAATGGGGTAGAGAGCCGCCACTGCCCCACTTATTAAGATAATTACTTCCCTAATCCAGCGGTTTCACTGCCCTTCAGGGCTAACCCATAGCTGACCTCTTACGTCCCCCGTGATCCATTAGTCTTTTAATAACATACCAGGTTATAAATAGTTTAATAATAATACCCAGGTCAGTGAACCTTTTATAATATACTTAGGTCAGTGAACCTTTTTATGACTTACTCATATTAGTGAACCTTTTAATAATATATTCAGGTCAGTGAATACTTTTATGACTTATTTAGGTTAGTGAATACTTTTATGACTTGTTCAGGTCAGTGAACACTTTTATGACTTATTTAGGTTAGCGAATACTTTTACGACTTATTTAGGTCAGCGAGCCTTTTTATAACATGCTCAGGTTAAAATAGAAAGAAATATATTCATAGTATTTTTAGAATTAAAACCCTTTCTAGCTATTACCTCTCTTATTATAGAGTTCATAGCCACAAGTGCCTACCACTTATGTGAGGCCCCTTTTTCAACGAAATTGTGAAATCCGCGCGGCGTGATTGGTCCGGGCGTCGCTGAGTCAGCACGTTTCTGGCGAAATTGTGTTCAGTAAAATTATGATTTCTATTAAGCCTATAATTTCTTTATTTCCCCTAGAGAGACGCCTTCTAACCAAGAATCTTATTATATTTTCATATAACCCTATTCACAGGGCAGTAGTCTGCCACCTCTGTAGCTCTTGTATTGTTCCTGGCCTCCGTAGTCAAGAGCGGCACCTTCGCGCAAAGCCACACCGACTTACTGGTGACACGCTTAAAACAACGGTCCAGCTACTTGATAGCTATGATTTACGGACTGTAGAGGAGCTACGGGAGCACAAACCTAGAGCCAGGGACGAGTGTAGGCCAATTGAACACCTAGCAAGCTACGACGGCTTCTACTGCTTACAGCCAGAGTGTGATTTCTCTACGCGCCACCGGCTTAGGATAAGGGAGTATATGCCTACCATCTATGAGATTAAGGCAAAAGAGCATGAGAAGAGCCCACTATAGAAGAGTTATAAGCTTTAGATATACTTTACTAGGAAGGGTTTAATTAACTACTTTATTATAATTAATAATATGAGCCAGAGTAATAAGTCTAAGCTAGATTCCACTAAACTAGTAAAAACTAAAGGGGAGTTATTTATTTAGCTTAAAAAGGACTATAATAATATTAAGGTTAATATTAAAGAGCAGGCTAGTATTATCTAGGATATTAGAGATTCTAAGGCGGAAAGAGTACTATGGCTCTATAATAAAATATAAATTCCACCCCACTTAACTTTATTAGTAAACGAGGAGATCTAGAGCTCATATAAGCTACCACTAAAGAAAGAGCTAAATAGGGTTAATAAGGATACCGAGGATCCTAATCTTATCCGAATCCTGGTTATAGCTAAGACTATCCTAAGAGACATATACTAGTTATATAATAATACCTCACTAAACCGGAAAATAACCTAGTAATAAGCTAATATCCTAAATAAATTCTATACTAGGGCATTAAGTAAAGTAAATAGCTTCTAGTATTTTAAGAATACATTAACCCTAGTTATATACTTTACTACTATAAAGCAGTTATTAGTATACTACTACCAGGTAATATATAATAAGGACAATTACTTTACCTGGATTAAAGCTTAACTAGACTAGCGGCTGCCCGGGGATATTATCTAATTAACCCAGTAGTAAATCTAGGCTATAAATAAGATCATAGAAGTATTAGATCTTAAGGATAAGGAAGAGGCTAAGCTGGCTCTTAAGTATATTATTTAGTGACTTTACCTAGTACTAATCTATTATACTATTAGTAGTATATTATTTAAATCACTTGTCTTAAGTTTCTGCGCTATACTAAGTAGGAAAGCCCATGGGAAAGGCCGGGGGTTATAAGAGGAGCCGGGGAATTTCAATAGTTATTTATTAGCTCTAACTTGGACTACTTAACTTATACTCTTTAATTATACTTATTTTCAGGAGTAGGATAATAAGGACTAAATCCCTGTCTTTCTCACTAAGATCTATAAGAAATTCTTCTAATAACTGGCCGAGATACTATTTAGGTATATCCTATAATAGAGGCTATATTTATTTAAGGTTAATAAGGCTATAATTACTAAGCACTAAGCTCAGTAGTCCCTAGACGAGCAGATAATAGAATATTATAGGGTAGAATTACAGATATTATAAATTTCCGACTTAATAATTTCTAAATATTAATAAGCCTATACCCTGCTTTATAATAAGCTATTATTCCAAGCCACGGACCTAATCCTTATAGAATTATAGAGGCTAAAGGATAATCTAGACCTAGAAGATTTTAGAGGCTCGTGGCTCTCTTATCCTAGTAATTCCAAGTTCCTAGAGAGTACTAAACTCGCCCTCTTTTAGCGGATCCAGGGCAATACTAAACTATAGGCTA